>JACDOX010000055.1:153910-237719 GCA_014549065.1 Cardinalis cardinalis
TCAGAAGTTGTTCAGGATCCCTGTTCCATGCACAGCAGCTTTACCCAGGCTGCCTTGGCAGCCCCCTGGCCCTGCAGAGTTTGTGATTGCTGCACACTCCATCTCCATCGCAGCATTCCTGTCCACAGCCGGGCACACATCACACAAGGGGAACATCTCACTGCTAAACTATGGTGACTTCAACAGACTTTTCCCTGTTACAACAATTTCAATCAACAATCAAGGTTTCTTTCTCAGTTTTGTTGTTTGCATTATGTGGCATTTTAATTCATTGTATACTAATTCCAGTTCTGCATTAATTGTATGTTTCTGCACAGTAATTAACTAATCACTATGTCACTCCCTCTCTATTATGAATAACCTCATTAATTCCAGTCTGAAAGCTTGGTGCCTGCTGCCATTGCTATCAATTTTCTTGGTTCTTTCTGCTGCTTCTTGACTTATAATCAAATATGAAACTCATGTATTTTTAAATACTCTGTCTTCTGTTTCTCTCACTGAAAAATTCATTGTGCTATCAAGCCCTTTAAAATAATGTTTATTCATTATGCATTTCTTTGCTAGGCAATCAAGAGCTGTTACAATAAMGTGTGTGACTTGCTCTCTCTGTGGCAGTGATTCTGCTGTGTCAACGTCTCCATTTTAATCCCAAGTTTACKAGAAATTAGAATTTAGATCTAAAATTTAGCTCCAAGGTTAAAGGCACCATCAGACATCTTCGCATGGGGGGAAGTTTCTTGATTATTACAATAATTGTTTGGACATTTGTAGGCTATGTTTGTGGGTAGGAACTTGCAGGCAGCTCAGCAATGGCAGCAGAGCCGTGCCTGGGAGGGCAGAGCCCGGCCAGAGGGAGGAGGTGCTGGGAGCTGCCCCAGCACAGACGCAGTTCTGGTGGCCAGGCTGCATGGATGTTAAACCAGCACACACAGCTCTGAGCCAGTGCTCTGCTGCTGCAGCCTGGCAGCTCCCAACTGCAATGCTTAGAGTCAAAATTTGCTCAATCAAGGCCCTGCTCCTCTAAAAAAAATTATTTAAAACAACTTCTATCCCACACAGTCTATTCATAGAGTACCCTCTTGTCTTTTTATGCTCAAAGGCAACAAGAGGCTTGGAGATTTATATATATATATTTCCAATAAAGACAACAAACTGAGATGCAAAAATGTGTGAGCACTTTTAAGGACTGGATGGGAAATCTAATGATTCTGCACGTGCACAGTCCTAATCCAAACCCAAACCCACTGCAAAGTCAGCTGACATAATTTCCAATTAAGGATTAATTTTGAATTGTTGCTAATTTTCAATTAAGGATTAAAGTACCATTTTTCAAACACAGATAAACACTTGGGCAACACCAGGGGCAAGAGGAAGGTTCTCTGCTGTTACAGGTTGCTGCAGTGCAATGTAATTCAAAGGGAGAATGTGTACCTGCAACAGCTAAGGGACTGCTGCAAATTTTGTAAAGGAAAAGGAAGAGGAATTGTGAAAGTCATCCTGGAGTCCAGGAAACGTGTTAAGGAGTATATTCATCCTTTAAGAAAGACATTTGGTGTCCAAAGTATTTTCCCATTAAAAAAAACCAAACAAACTAAACTAAGCTAACAAATAATGAATAAAAACCTGAAAAGTTTATCTGGAAATTCGGGAGTGGTTTGATTAGAAAAACGTTAATTGCTGCCTCTTTCAGAGAGGCAAAGAGGCCCCTCTGCTGAGAGGCTGCTGCTCATGGATGCCCCGGCTCCAGGGCTGCTGAAAACAACAGCAACTCCTGCTCCTGCACAGCACCATTTATCCCAACACACATTTGTACAATGGACCATAATGGTCTGGTTGCTCTCTCACAGTCCATTAAGCCACCCCTAAATGTGYGGTTTGGGTGTGCAGTGAGAGGAGATTTCACTGCTGGTGCTATTTCAGCATCTGCTCCTGTCCCAGCTACCACCACTGCTCTCGTTTCTGCCTCTGCTGCTGCTCTTACAGACACCCACTCCTTTCCCACTCCTTTCCCATGCCTTTTTATGCATGTCTGAGGTTTTCTGGAATATTTCTATTTTTCCCTCTTTTTTTTACTGGTTTTTCTGCTTACACRAACTTATTTCTGTTTCCCTTTGACTGATCCCAGGTGGAAGCCTTTACCTCTATGAACACCAGGTATGATTTTGTTCATATTAAGAACTGGCYCACAACATCACCACCTCTTAAAGTTCAACTGAACCCACAGTTGTAATTCAGAAAGGTGATTTTTTTTTGTTCAAACCATTGTTTCCTGCTGCATGACTGAATTATCCTTCAGCAGGAAGCAGAGAAGAGGGAAATGCAGATACATGCATAGCTCTATATTCATGTAAAGAAAAGGAGGCCCTGGAAGCTGAGAAAGTTGCAATAAGTGAGTTATTGATGTCTATAATTAATGAATTGGGTCCAGGGAGGCTCCTCATTAGCCTGCTCCAGTCAGTGCTTTCTGGACTCCTGAGGTGGGGCTGGTGCTGAAGGCAGCTCCTGCCTTCCCCTGGTGGCACTAAATGAGAGGTCACAAAGAGGGAGCCATGAATATCCATCATCCTCTCCCTCCCCCTTCCACAGGGAGAATTAAATTGTTACCAAGGGTGACACGTAACTGATTGTGCAGGACAGCTGATTAACGTGGTGCCAGGATAAATAAGGCAGTTTGTGCCTCTCCACACCACCACAGCAGGTTCCCTTCAGGTTTAGCTGACATCTCTCCATCACTTATATCTATTTCATTTGGGAGAGGCAGGGGACAGGGAATGTCTTTAACCATGACCACAGAGACTGCATGAAGGAGTATGTGGAGCAGAAAAGATGGCATGCCATCAATTCACAGCAAATTCACCCTGATTTCTTCAGCAGAAAAGCCTTTAGACTCCAGTTTTAAAGGGAACCTCAGACACTGTAGAAGTCCCTTTGAAGCAGTGATAGTTGCATCTCCATGGCCCAGCCCARTCTGTGCCCTGCACACAAAGTAAGAGCTCAGACTGCCAAAGGGATGTAGGAAAGCAAGCTTGCAAGCATTTCCATGGCTCCTGTCCCAGCTCTGCAGACTCAGCATAGCCAAGGATAAACTTGCATGATCACCACTCCCCCCGAACAGCCTGCCCAAAATGATCTGTATCAAATTAGTTTAAAAGAAATACAAATGCCCATCTGCTTCATAGCCAGGGACTGCAGAAGCACAGTCTGTGAGAATTGTGTGGTGTGTAACCTGTCTAACCTGTACAGTTTGGGAACACTCTGTGTTCTGTGTTTACACCTGGGCCATCTGCATAAGCTCTTCATTTTTATAACATAGRTTTATAATTAGGCTGCTGTTAGGAAGAAGGCTGGCTGCACGATGTGCCACCAACTTTACTGCTCTTAAAGGCTCAGAACAAAACTTTTATGTTCATTGAACTGCTTCAAAGAAAACTGATCACACATCTACACCCTGTAACTTCTGTGTTCAATGAAAGAATAACACCGGGAAGGCACTGCAGGATTTGCAGGAACTTTCACCTTTGTAGGTTTGCCTTAAGGCAAGTTATTTAAAGCAATTTTTTGTGTTTATTGGRATAAGAGAGTATCCCACTTTACAATCTCTCAGCAAACCAGGGTTATCATGATTTGAAGAAGCAATAGTGTTGTTAAAACTGATTGTTACACACGATTAAATTAGAGTTCTTACATCAGACATCTCAAAGCAACGTTAAGGGCAAAACTTGATAGGGATTAGAAAAACTCATGGTTTGAATTTAGCTTGGGAAAACAATTTACCATTACTAGTTTTGGATCCAGGTCCTATTTCAGTTCAACYGCAGGGTTTATAAACAGAGACATTTGAGAAAAACAAATGTCACTTTCTCTAACTCAAGTCTTTCTCAATACTTACATGAGACACACAGAGCAGCCTCCTGGTTTTAGACTGGATCCATATCTATCCTAAATAATCCACCATTTACATCAATCTTCCTAAACTGCTCGCCTGTTTGTCTGCCAGTAGCCTTTCAAATTAAATCACAACACAGTAATTGTTTCTATTGACACCGTGTGTCTTTGCTCTGGGGAGGGGAACTGACATTATCTGTTTATCAAAAAAAACTTTGATGGYATTTTTCTCAGCATAACAGAGTTTGAAGTTTTTCACCTCTTTTTATGTCATCTCCAAATATTTTCTGATGCAAACCTTGAATGAACAAGATATMGGCAGGACAGAATGGTCAGACAATGCCCCTGGACAGAGTCTGTGCTTGTTCTAGTGAATGTTCACWCAGTGCCTCACAACACAAGGTGTAGCTCTGGCAGCTCAGCAGAACAGAACTGGCAGCAGTGGAGTGACAAAGAATGGGAATTCACCTTCATTCCTGGGAATGAGCACAGCATGGGCAGGTCACAGCAGGGCCACCAACCCAGCTCCYGGCTGCCCCATGCCCTGTGCTCTCCCTTCCTGCTCACACTGGCCTTGACTTTGAAGAAGTCACTTGTGGGAAACTTTGGCTCCCAACCACATTGTGTTTCTGGGAAAGGAGCTGTATTCTCCTGCACTCAGACCATGGCAGGCTGGAAACAGGCTGGGAGCTGGGCAGGGACAGCTGGATTTGAATCCTCTAACACACAGACCTTATTTATCCTTTCCTCAAAAAAAAACCAACCCCAAAACAAACAAACAACCTCCCAAAACAAAACCAACAAAAACCCAAACAAACAAAAAAAAACAAACCAAAAAAATCCCATAAGGAAAAGACAAATCTCCACAGATTTACAGATATAGCTACAGTGGATAAAAGTGAAACATCATCAGTTTGGCCTGGAGCTGATGGGCCTACATCTCCCCAAATGGAGCAGGAATGACAAAAGCCTTAAAGAATGAAGGCAGTGAAAGTGTGRCAGAGAAATAAATCACTGAATTTTGTGCTCCTCTCCCATCCAGGACACCACTGATGGTGTTTGCTGCATTCCTGCTGTCTCCATTTGCAAGACATGTCAGTTCTTTGGTGGCCTGTATAATAACTTATTATCAGAGACAGCTAACACTTTAAACAGAATTAAGACTGCTCACAGCAAGCCAGAGGAACATATCAGATAATTATGGACCTGCAGATCTCAGAATCAAGCAGAAGATGGGTTAGAGAGCCTCAGATGATTCACTGAACCACAGTACCAAGGCAAAAAGTACTTGCAATAACAGTTTCAGTCCAACTGCTGCYCCACATTCCCTTTTTCTATTTTTCCCTCCTGTACTGAAGATGTGCACTTTTGTTTTGCTAGAGAACATACATGCTGTTGAGTCCGCTTGCTTTTTCTATCAATAGATTCGTCAGAAAAAAAATCAAATTTCAAAATAATTTTGGCAAAYCACAGTGAGATGCAGAGAACCAGGTAAATGGGTTATTTTTGGACAGTAGGTTATCARTTGAAACAAAGCTGATTTGAGGTAGAAAGGATCAGCTGGGTAGGAGGTACAAGGACTGGGCTGAACACAAAGCGTTCTCCTTTGTCTCCAAGGAACTGCTCCCTCCGGGCTCAAGGCAGTCCCACTCAGCCAGCCMGGCCAGCTCTGGATTCCCTCTGCAGCTCAGCACAGCTGTGTGAACTGATGATGAATTGCAGGAACTCCCAGCTCCAGCCTGACACCATCAGCTGTCCCAGCCTCGGGCACAGTCTAATTAACTTGCTCTTGCTGGTCCTAGCTAGGCAGGGTCCTATTGGCACCTTAGGATAATTTCCAGACTGTTTTCCACCCTAATCTGGATCATTAATGCTGTTTTTGAAAGCATTTAAACTAGCAAAATTCTAAGGCAGGATTTTGCTACTGGATGGGAGTAAGATAAAGCAGCAAATTCAGGCTCTGGCTCACTCATAACCTTTGGGTTTTCCTATAATTCTATTTTGATCATCTTTGATGCTAAATAAATATGAAATCCCAATAGAGTGCTATAAACGTCCAATGTGATTTCAAAGAACACATTCAAACATCACAACATTATGAGGTGCTAAGGTTACAGATTCCTTTCAAACCTCAGTTCTGAGATCAGTCTGCAGAGCTTTAGGGCCAGATAGAGAGAACAGACAGACTTTTCCTGTTATCATCTAAATCTCACCACAGACCATTCGTGCCCACACTGTTAAAGTGCCTGCAGCACCTGCACTGCTCTTTATGGGGATTATTGAGAATGCAAAGTGACTTTCACCCCCTTCTCTCTGGCTTACAAAGGTCAGTTCTGTAAAACTTGTCAACTTGATTGATATCCTGGTGTCATTTTTTTACAAATGGTTTTGTTGATAGTTGCTGCCACTTGCAGTGGCAGTTTTTCCCATATTACTGAGAAAGCTGAAGTGTGCACCAAGTGCTAACAATGACCATGCCCATCCACGTCTGCCTTGAGGCAGATCTGAGAGGAGCCACAGGTGTGAGCAGTCTCAGGCTGGGGATGGAGTCACCACTCAGAGATCAGCTTTTCCTCTCAGGAGAGTGACCCAGACCCTGGCAAACAGCAACCTGAAATGCTCCCACAGCATCCTGGACCCTTGTTGCACATTCCCAGCCAGGCAATCACGCAGAGAGGGTTCCYGCTGCACCAAAAACCAACCCTCTGCCAGGCACTGGGAGTGCACCCAGTGGGCTCCTGCTGCACACAGAATGTGGCTCTGAATTTGCTGCTCAGCAGTGGGAACATGCCCAGCTCCTCTGGCTCCTCTCAAATACAAACCATGACCAACATCAGCATGGGAGATTGTGGCAAAATCCTTCCTTTCACTGGAAAAGGCAGATTTATTGAAACCACATTCTTGCAAGGCCATAAGTCTGGGTCATCTTGCATAGAAATATTTTCATGTCCAAGATAAAACTTCTGGTCAGAATGACATCTGGGAATACTCACATATTCCCTGTGTTTATAAGAAAAGAGATACCTGAGGTGAAACCAAGCCCTCACTCCTTTTTGTGTTGCTCAGCATGGACCCATCTGTTCTTTGCCTTAGCAGGAATCCCAAGGCATAAATGAATAGTGAGGAAAAACCCTCCTCAATTCTTTTGGTTATGAAATAAGACTTTTTTATTTTTAAATTTTTTTTATTGACATTCCCAAATGTCAATCAATGTTAAAAACATTATGCATTCAGAAAAGCACTATTTCAATAAGCTGAGAAGGTCAGAAAGACAGCATTTATTACAGCCCTACTGCAGTTTTAAACTCTAGGAAGATATCAAGACTTACCCAGGAAAGGCTCATTTACAACCTCCATAGATAATGCTTATAAAAAAATTCTGACATTCTTTATACTGCTCATTGCAGGACTTGAACAAAGCAATCTCTCATACACCCAAAATCAGTCCCAAACTTCTGCAGAAGATGTGGTTAGATAAAATTTTAATAGATATAAAAATGCTAGAGGTCTCAATAAATTGCCTGTGTTCTAGAGGAGGATTCTTTTGAAACTGCTCTTTCCTACTTTCACTTATGTTTGCTAGGCCTGTATATGAAAATGTGAGGAAAAGAAGCAAAAGGGTTCAGAAGATGCTCAAGCTAAGTTGGAAAGTAAATGTAAGACAAAAAGGTAAAAATAAATGCATTTCAGATCTAATGTTACATATTCTCTTAACGTGACATGAACTCAAAAACTGACTGCCATTCCACTGAAAAGCAAGTCTGTCTTTTCTCTCTAATCCTGGTAAGGTTTTTTCTRTTTTTATGTTGTACCTTTTTTTCCAAGCACAGTCTCAATGCAAAGGTTCAGCCCTGTTCTGTTTAAATGCCCTTCTGAAGTTCTTTATTCCACTTTATTGCATTTAGAAATGGGATGAGYAGCACTGAAAAAGCCAGAAAATTACTCTGGACATACCTTCTAGCTACAGATGTTCCCYAATATTTCCCAAACAAGCAAAACAACAACTGAAGCTTCATTTCACCCATGACTACATTTCAGCAATTTTCTGGTGCAATCCAGAATCATTTGTTTTACATTTTTTTTGAATAACAGAAGTGTGTAGCAATAGTTGCTTATAAGTACCACAGTTTCACTCCAGAGAGGTCTTCTGGGCTTCCCTGCAAGAAAAATGACCACCAAGAGCCAAACAAAATCACTTGAGGATTATCRTCACTGATTTGTCATTCTCTTTTCAATTGTAAAATTCAGGCTGCTAAGCCAGCTAGACTATATACCCTCATACCTCACTCTGATTTCATAACCACGTGCACACATAAGATAGGTTTAGTCTTTGTTTAAATGCATCATTGATGGCTGCTCTTACTGCAAACTGCAGACCCTGGCTGCTGTCAGGCTAAAGGTGCTGCACGCCAGAATATCTGAATTAAATGTACACAGCAATAATTGCATGCATTTCATCACTGTTGACTTCAACACTGCTAATTCTCATTAAGATGCAAATCTGCCAAGTCACAGCAATTAGAAGGAAGAAAGTTGTGACTCACGAGCATGTTCAGATTGGTGCTCTACTGTTCATGTGGGGTGGGCCTGGGGTCATTCTCCTCAGTGCCCTCAAGAGCCGTTTAGAGCTGGAACTCTGAAATACTGTTTTGCATCCAAAGGAAAATGTGCCCATTATGACAAAGTTCTAGGAAATATATTCTTGGTTTACATGCTTTTCCATGGAATAATTCCTATCATATTCCCTGTTCTGCTCAGAGATAACCAAATTCCAGGAAAAGTAAAAAACAAAAACCAACCAAAAAACTCAACCAAAAACCAAAACAAAAAAAGAAACAAACAAAAAGTCTTATTTCATAACCAAAAGAATTGAGGAGGGTTTTTCTCCCTATTCATTTATGCCTTGGGATCTCTGCTAAGGCAAAGAACAGATGGGTTCACGTGTCCATGCTGAACAACACAAAAAGGAGTGAGGGCTTGGTTTCACCTCAGGTATCTCTTTTCTCTTGTATTTTTAGGGCCAGTACAATATGACTGTGCTACATGATGGCAGCAGAAACAGCAAACAGCCTCTGCCTGTCCTAAGAAGTTTGTCAGCCCCATCCCACACCTTTCAGAAAGAACCAGGGCTCCACAGAATCCCAGCCAATCTTGGTGTGCTCTATATTTAAACTGGAAAATCATTACCTATTGTTATCATTAAATTGTATCCCTTCTGCAGTCAATAGCTTGTCTTTTTCAAGGAGAAAAGCAGAGAAACATATAATCAAGGCAAGAGGCTGCAGAGGTGGATGCTTCGCAGCATTATGGACTTCATTTAATTAAAGTCTCTTAACCTGCTCTTAATCAAAGCAAATGGCAAGTGGCATGCTCAGCAGATGGGTACAGCTGTGCATAACAACCATGCAGGTGTTGAATTTTATATTTGGCAAGTAGAGCAAGCAGCATTCAAACATTTGAAGAGGAGGGGTGGTTAGTGAGGGAGGGTTTCCAAGACACATTTCACTGAAAAAGGGAGATTATTCTGCCACTATTAAGTTACTCAATCAACTTCACCAGTTTTGTGTTAAGTCCCAGTTTGAATTACAGGGGCAGATGTATAATCTGTGAGGCTTTCCAGAGTAATCCCTCTCTCCTGCCCCTCCACCCCCAGATTTTTTTAAAGGCTGACTGTACCAAAGAGCAGATTTCTGTCTTCTCAGACACCAGAAGAAGTTCACTCTTTGTGTACCTTACTCTCAATACAAAACACAATGAATGAGCCAGAAGTGACAGATACAAACACATTGTAGGTAGAAATGTATCCCTGATGGAGCCAGGAGCTCCAGATTCCTGTGAAGGAGGCAGCGAGAGAAAGAAACCCAAACACAGAACTTTCCAAAGTGCAAATCCAGAAAAGTAATTACTGAGATTATCACAAAATAAGAGAGAATTCTGAGTATTCATTTTAACTGGAAGTCTGCTGAAAATGTAATTAAAATGAGAGAAACAGTAATTCAAAACAAAGCCAAGGAAGGCTAAATTTTGTATTTCATTAGCATCAGTTTTCCCCTGCACCCCCAATAATTCCCAGAATGATTTACCTGCAAGAACAAAATGGAATAAGGCCAGGTAAATGAAACACAAGCAAACTGGCAAGTATTTGGCATCTCCTGCATTAATTATACCAAAGGAAGGAATTTTGGCAAAGGATCAACACAGAACCACAGCTTGAAAGGGAACATTACTGAAAGGTAAAAGTGGCAGTACCATCACCTGCATCACAGGTGCAAACCCAGACATTGACTACAGCTCCAGACAAGGAAGGAGGCAGAATGTGGATGAGGCAGAATATGCAATTTCAAAACATGTGACTTGGTGTTAAAGGGATTCAGAGACTGCCACGATTATTTTTCCACTCATTTTCACTTACTACAGTAGGTTAGCTTAAAATAGATTACACRCTTTCATAATATTTCTTTCCCACATGTTCCCCTGATATACTGTAGTCTTTCAAATTAAAATAGAAATACCATCAGATTCCCTCTGTGTTTTTCCATGCACAGAAAGAAGTTCAAATATCCTTGTTTAACAATCTGAATATAAAGAGGAAAGGAGCTGCTTAAGAATTCCTGCCATCAGWATTTCTCAGACCTACTGAAAATACAACCTCGCTTTTGGCTCTGCCTGCAAACTCTGAGATAGTTGGTAGAATATTTTGAACACTTTAAAGGTTTTTCTGCTCATTTCCAGTTCCTTTGGCATTTTTCTGTAGTCTTCAGGAAGTGGGACACCCCACAGCTGGAGAAACAGTGGCTTGGACAAGCATCACAATCAGAGCACACAGGATTTAACACAGAAATCACTCAATAGGCTCCTTGTTGGAGCCTACTAAGTTGGAGCCTACTAAGTTGGAGTTTATAAACACATGGAATCTTTCTTATGCAATAAAAGAAATATTTCTTTTGCTTTCAGTCAGATTGATTGTCAGTCTACCCAATTCCATAAGAACTTCAGGTGCTCTAGGAGCCCTTTATGTGGCTGTGATCTCCATGGTAACAAATGATACAGCAACCASCCAGAGCCCCCTAACAAGTCCCGTGCCAAGGAGTTTAACAGATCCACAGGTGAACTGCCAGAAGGTCAAGTTCTGAGAGCACTGCTGTGAAAAACTTCCCTTTTCTGGCTTCAGTTTTGTGGCATTTGCATTTTTACTTTGATATTTCTGAAGCTGAAATCCCAGGACTCAAAACACCTTCTACCAGTTCTCCTGTTCTAATAGCCAGATTTCAAACAGATAAAGATGAGTGAATACTCTTTTCCCAAAGAATACTGATCTAATTAATTATCATCAGCTAGTTTGTTACACAGATGACAACAATCTACAAAACTACCACCCAACAGTAGATTCTTTACTAGGTTACCCTCAGGTTTCAAAATATGTAATTTATCTGAAAAAGGTCTTGCTGCTGTCTCTGTTGAGGCAAGGATCACAAGGTGGCACATCTGAGGGCTGCACCTATTTCCAGTGGCACAGAGTTCCTCCAGAAATGACTGGAGCCACCCTGGGACACCCACTGGCATCTCCCACAGATTATTTATGCAATCAACTCCAAGGATTAGAAACACCTAAGTTTCTATAAGTATTTGTGGTTTAAAATTTGTCAAAGATAATTGCCTGGATGGTTTTRAAATGCAAGTTCTTAATGGCAAGCATGTTCAACACAGAGAAGTAGTTGAGAAAGGGGGAAATAAAAATAGAGTAACTGGATTTACCTATAGTCTGCAGCATAAATGAGGTTCAAAGGACCATTATACTCAAAGCACATAAATGTGAGAAAAACTTATAATTCATCACACATTCCTTAAAACACATTATTCAGCATTTTGATTTACAAAATTTTTCTGTTCTGTTTCTGCGAGCATAATATGATTTTGTTAAATATTTAAAGGTTTCCTTCTCAGCAATGAGCAAATACTGTGTTTGTATAGCAGATGAAACACTAGTTATACCTTGGAGAATTACAAATATAAACAGAAAAAGCATTCAGGTCAAAATAAAAATAAAATTAGAGCCTAAAYTGTTTGTGGGAAACAACACAATTTGTATTTACCAAATTCATGTAGAATTAAAGCAGAAGTAGCTGTGTAYCCAAAGCTAACTTTTATGACAACATACACTTCCATAAATAGTTTTAATGATAACATATCTCACCAGCTAAACTATTCTAGCCATATTTGCATTTCAGACTGATTTTTTTTTTTGCAGATAGCGTATTAAGTTCCTTTAAATTAATAATTTATTATGTTTTTTTCATTTCTCCCTTGTGTGTTTTCAAGAAAATGGTGTCCTAAGGCTTGAATAATTGCCAGCCAAATACTCAGCAGTTACCTTGATCTTTGCTCAAGCTACATGTTCATGTGTGTGTGTTATCAGAGCTTCCCTGTATTTTCTCCAGCAGACAATATTAGATAAGACTAGAAAGTAAAGTTACAAGCTGATTCAAATTCTTTTACAATCACTATGATTCAAAGTTTTGATAGCATCARTATGCAATAGTACAGGGGCTTCTCTTTTGATCTCTGCAGATGATTTGGGTCTATAATTTCCAACTGCACTCTCTGCTTTTGTCACAGACAGTGGCAGAGGCAGGTCACACACAGGGAAGGTGCTTTGGAGCCCCTGAAACAGGGGCTGCAGTCAATGAAACAGAGCTGCAGTCATGGCAAGCAACGTTCCATGTTTAAGAAAAAATAAATCACGAYGACTCCAGCAGATGCTGCTATTTTTGAGGGGCATTTCAGGCTTGGTGCTGGCACRTCCCTTCTGTCCTGGCAGCACAGCTCCTCCATCAGTGCCTCCACAAAGAGGAGCCCCTGGGACCAGCAGGGGCAGCCACAGATGGAGCAGTAATTTATGGGCAGTAATTTATGGGGTTTCCACATTGCTCTTGATTGGAAGTGGTTTGTACTTCTGGTTGAAATTAAGGGAAAAGGGGAAGGGGAAAAAAGACTAGAAAAGGCTAATACAATAGTTGGTTTTCTAGTCAACAGGTCAAGGGACATGAGCTGTCTGTTCTTGATATTTCTGTGTTCCAYTCAAAGCTGCTTGGTTTTGTTCCTTGTGCTTAGAGCAAAATCTACAGAAAATGCTTCYAAACAGCCACATTTGAAAACGTCATTTTTCGGTTTTCCCCTCCTGTTGGGTTGTGGCAGAGCAGAGCCAGGAGGGAGCACGGTGGCACAGGCAGGCCGTGAAATGCTGAGGGCTCTGTGCCCCGCTCTGTCCCCAAGGACTGCCAGTGCCAGATCCCCCAGGGAGCACACAGGGACACGGTGTGCCCCCACTCCACTGCTGGTGCAGGCTTTGGGGCACACTGATAAACACAGTGTTCTGGGGAAAAGACCTGCTGTCCATAGAGGGACATTTATGGTCTCAGTCTCTGAAGGAAAACGGGGTAAAAGTCATCGGTGATTGCAGAATACACGGAGCAAAGAAATGCTTTCACTGAGACCCCTCAAAAATGAACAAACCAAGTCCCAGAAACGTTCATCAGGAATGACCAGGTGAGCCCACACGTGGCTCAGCTGTGCCCATGCAGGCTGCTCAGGGTAGGGGTGGGAGCAGCAGTGCCAGGAAGCCCAGCCCTCTCCTGTGCCCCTGAGCTGCCCAGCCCTGCCCTGAGCGCAGCTGCTTCTCTGCCCAGGCACCAGCACCCCTCCGGGGGAGGGAGAYGCTCACCATGATAAATCATGAGCCTCAAAAGAAAGTAATCTGTTGGGAAACTGAGTGTGAAGCAAGCTGCTGCTTGCTGTGCTCCAGTTAAGCTGCTCAGCATTGGAATCCTTGGAAAATATCAGAATCTGAGTATTTATTGTAGTTCAGTATAGAAACTGCACTTTATAGGCAGTATTGCCTGTCTCCCAGCTTCAGCAGATAACATACAGCCTGCAAATGGATACGAGAGTCAGCTCTTCCAGAGGGAAGAAAAATGCATTTCCTTCCCTGTAAACTACATGTAAACACAAAATGGAACTACCCAGGCAGTAAATGGATTTCTCCTTCCTTTTCAACTTGCAAAACATACCCTTGATACAGTAAGCAATGCAGAAGGCTACAAATTACATAATACTGCTATATCTTAGACTTCCCAAGTATGAATGTTAAATAGATACTCACACCAACTTCTAGACCTAAACCTGTCAGCTTTCCTTATAATCACCTTAAACTTTTTTAAAAATTCAGAAAGTTTCCATAAGGACTAAAGCACTGGTAGTTACAGCATAAGTTGAAGATGGAATTCACTGCCATTGTTCAGCATCTAATGTTTGCACAAGACTAATTGATTGAGACATTCCCAGATGGTTTTAACATTTAACAGCATCTATACAGTGACAGTCAGAATTTTTAATACTCATAGAGGCACAGTAGAGTGGCATCAATAAGACAAATTGTATGAGTAACTGGCATTAGAATGCACTGGCAATGCACCCAAAAAGTTATTTTTAAAGACAGTGACAAGAAATATTCCAATTAGGCTACATAAATTACCAGAATGCAGCCATCATTACTGAAAAGAGAATTTCCCTTGTTATCATAAAAAGAATTCATTGTACTGACTGGAGAAATATATACTCTTTTGAGTTATTAATAAAATAAATATAACAAGTTATAATTAAATGGCTCTTAAATTGCAATAATTACTTAGAAACAATGAACAGACAGGCACAGGTGAACACTACACACAGTGAAGCATGCAGGGAAGAAAATGAGAATAAATGCTCTCTCTCTCTCTTTCAAATGCTGTGTGTTCAAGTAAGCAACCTGATTTTAGCTCAGCCAACCAACACAGCTGATGTAATTAAACAATGATACAGGTTTATTATATAACCAAATGGAAAGCTGAGGACAGGTCTGAACAGCACTAAAAGAAGATTTAATTAAGTTTAGAAGATCTAATTATGTGAGCTGGAACCACARTGTAGGAGCTGGATCTGTTCAGCTCTGACACTTCTCCCCAGCTTTTTATTCTAGAATTTCAAAGATTATTTAAAAAAATGTTAAAGAAGGAAAAAAGGAACAGTTGGTCTGAAGTAATGAATTTTACACTTCAAAAAAGAGAAAGGTACACTGCAATAGAATAATGGCAGCTGCACCAGAGACAAGCTTAAATATTTAACCTCTCAACAAGCAGAATATTCATTSCCTTTCATAAAATGGAAGTGTTGAAACCTAAGCAAACCTCTTGGTTAAATCCCCCTTGTTGGTGCATTTCAGGTTGCCAAGCCCATGCCTAAAGCCCCTGACCTTGGGTGAGTCCAGCTGAGAGCCCTGAGCTCACCCAAGGTCACTCTCCTGTCCCTTTGTCCCCTCTCTGTTCTGGGGGCAGTGGCAGGTCCCTGCTGCCAGTGGCCAGCTGTCATGGTGGCCTTGTCCCTGCCCAGGTGTCCCCTGTCCCTGCCCAGCTGTCCTGGTGGCCTTGTCCCTGCCCAGCTGTCCTGGTGGGCCTGGCCCTGCCCAGGTGTCCCCTGCCCCTGCCCAGGTGTCCTGGTGGCCTTGTGTCTGCCCAGGTGTTCCCTGTCCCTGCCCAGCTGTCCCCTGCCCCTGCCCAGGGGTCCCCTCAGCCCATGATGTTCCCCAGGGGTGAGCAGCAGCTCCATCCAGCCTCTCTGGGCTCCCCTCTGCTCTGCTCCTCCTGCAGCACCCCCTGAGCACCAGGCCAGGCCTCAAAAGCTGCTCCTGCTTTATTGTCACCTGAGCCATCATCTCTCAGTTTCTTGGAACAAATCCTCCTTTTGCAACAGCACAAGTCAGAAATCAAACCCATGGCAATGTTGGCCTTTTCCCCAGAAAGGGTCTCTGTGCTCCAGACCATGCAACTGCAGGCACTGCTRCCCCCCAAAAAGGTACAGGGGGTGTTTTTCACATAGCTCACACAGCTCTTCTTCCCAAGAAACCTGGGAAGGGAGATGCCACTTTGAGCTCAGTGTTTCAGGGCCCYACAGGCAGCTTCAACCTCTCTGCAAGCCAAGCTCCTCTTGCACCAGCTGCACTTTCATTAGCTATCATTTAAAAGTATGATGAGAAATGCTTTTAGTAAATACACAAGTGACATTTTAAGGCTGTCAGTGGAATAAATTGGTGTTAAGGTACATTCCTCATTATCTAGTTTTGTCCAGAATACTTAAATTAGTTTCTCCAGAGAGTTTTYCCCCTGGTTTCTGTTTGGTAGTTGCCTCTGTGCTTGATCAGTGATTTCTTTTTGCTCCCTTAGCTCTTGTCTATACAATGACATGCTTAGACACATCTGAGAAATTCAAGTGTCTTGTTCTCCTCACTCATGTCTATCTCAATTCAATTCTCTTTCAGTTCTCTTTTCCTCTCAGACAATTCCTTGTTAGTATAAATCACCTGTCACTTATCTTGATAGATTTAGTTGGATCCAAACTGAGAAAGCTGAGATAATTCTTGGTTCTCAGCATAGCATTTTTCTTTTACCATTCTGACATTCCACATAGAAATACTATAGTTTCCAAATTCCATTTTAATATCATAGACTGTAAAATTACAGCTCTGTTAAAAAGAGCAGTCTAAGGAAGAGTTCTGATTGTTCAGTAGGTGTTCTGAAGCACTCTTTATCCATGATTTTCACTGCCTGCCAAAGAAATGCATTTTCATGTATGCCATTATAGGGAGAGATTCTACATGCTGAAAAGATATGCCTGTGGAGCATCATAATACTGCTCACCTTTATTGACTAAAATAAACAGCATGAAACTACAGCAAAACTTGAAAATCTGGGGGTTATCCTGAGAACTACACAGTACTTAGACTGCTTCCAAGGCAGGCTTAGGGAGGCCAGCCTGGACCCACTGCACAGTGAGGCCAGGCTGAGGCCTTTTTCCATTCCAGGGAGTCCCTCTCCCTTCTCCCATTCCAAGGGGCCATTCTCCCTTCTCCCTCCCATTCCAGGGAGCCCCTCTCCCTTCTCCTATTCCAGGGAATCCTTCTCCCATTCCAGGGAGCCCCTCTCCCTTCTCCCATTCCAGGGAGCCCCTCTCCCTTCTCCCATTCCAGGGAACCCCTCTCCCTTCTCCCATTCCAGGGAGCCCCTCTCCCATTCCTCCCTCCAGCCCACCTGGAGCTGCTGGTTAGTGTGAAATTAGTCCCACACTCGTGTGAGCACAGAGCAGAGCTTTAACACTTCTTTTTTGGGTGGTGTTTTCTCTTTTTCCCTTGCCCTGTTTGACGTGGCTGGAACAGGGGGTTTTTTGGACCCTGCCTCGCACCTGGCAGGGTGACAGACAATGCAGGAGRCTCTGCAGCCACTCTGGGCTCTGACTCTGAGCATCTCCAGCTGCATTTGGTGGGCAGTGCCAGCCTGGCCTCTCCTCTTGCCCTCCTGAGGGGTGACTTCGGTTCAGCCAGCAGCTCTGTTGGGAGGAGTCACTGAACTCCATGTCAAGGAGGCAGTGCCCAAAAMCAGCAGTGGGACCTTCCCTGGGGATTTCAAGAGCTGTGGCTCATGCCAAGACTGCCTTTGTCATCACAGCAGTGAACATTTAATAAGCTACAGAAATTTAATAGTCAGACTATGAACAGCTCRCTAGCATCAACAAGTTAACACCATGGTACAAATAAATGAAACCCAAGATAAATGTGGGAAACACTGCAACTATTCCAAGTACCAATTTAAAAAAAAAAAAGCACTTTTCTAAATACTGGTACAAATCCCTGAAGTTTAAAGAGATTTCCCCTCCACAAAAAAACATGATGAATAATTTATGGCTCATTATACCATGATGATATGGCATGATTTGGGCAGACATTATTTCATTAGGCCTTCAGGGATTTGGGTAGAATCCTTTTGGATGAATGAAATCAGACCTTTGGTTCTCACACATTCCTAAAATCACACCACGGTTGTTGGYTCAATTATACTTTTTAAAGCACTCCTCAAATGCAAAATGATAAAAACTTCTTCAGCAATATCTTTACAATTGTGGTAATGCATTATGAATTTAATTCCAGCACACTCATGCTGAAGGTGCCCATTTTCACCCTCATTTAAAACATKATCCCCAGGAGGATTCATTCTGACAAAGAGAGTAATAGCTGAAAATAGCTTCAAAAATGATGAGACACTGCAAGCAATGCCCTTAATTGTGAAAAAGTTCATCATTTTGGAAGCAGGGACTTGATTATGTTTGTAATTTTTAAAATTCATTGTCCACTATTCTGTTCAAAATCTCCAAGCTACTGAGGAATAGCAATGCCCTTCTGGTAGGGCTGGCAGGACCTTCAGCATATGGAGATTATCCTCAATGCAATATAACATGATGAGCTCAAAGCCCATTAAAAGCACTGCTGAAAGAACACAGGAAATCCTGGGCTTAAGAAAATCTAGAAGGGGAAGGATGTTATTTAATTTTATTGACGTGTTAGGGACACTTATTTTTTTCTTAAATTTCATGCTATCATTTTTAACCAGATACCACTGTATCAATATGTGCAATTAGCTGTGCAGACTGGGAAGAAAAGARGGGGAAGAACACCAAGCCTCTGTCTTCAAGTGTAGGAGACAAGTAACAATTGATTGCAAAACAGAGTGTGCTGACAGTGCAAGTCTGTACATGGTTGAGCATCCTGTCAGTGGTTTTGCAAAACTTGCTTTCACTCTCCTATGTGATTAAAAAAAGTAAATATAAGCTATATGCAAAAAAAATTGTATACATTAAAAAAATTTTATACATTAAAAAAATTGCACTTTTGGCTCTACCTCTTCTTCCATGGTAGCAGTTATATGAACTACAAATATACTTCTACAATTTATTCTATTAAATGCTCTTCAAACAAATGACTTTCTATTCATTATACCTGCAGTTTATAATGGAATTGCATTGCTAGGAGACTGAGAAAATAAAAAAAAATCAGGACATCTCTGCTGAAAACCCACTGATAACTTTTATAAAATGCAGATACATCACAGCCTGTGTTAGATTAAAAAATGGCCCTTCTGATGATGGTCTGTAGCTAATGAAAAGTAGCACACAAGAATTATTCTAATGATTTGATTTAATTCTCTCAGAATTACACTCTTACATTTTCCATAGTTCTGCTATTTATAGCATCTGAATTCAGAAGTTAGTTCTGCTATGGGTCAATTGGATCCTGGACATTTTGGCCACGACCCCAAGAAGGAATAGACACATTTTAGCAGATACAACCTGCTGGCATCTCTGAGAAGTTATTTACATGGAGTAGTGAGAAGTTAYCTATGCTTGCCATTAAGCATATGAMTCTAATTAATTTGYTAGGCTAAGATACTACAGCCCCTCAGAAGATAGGCATCAATTCCACACCATTTTACAGACAGGAAAACCATGCAGCAAGTCAGTGAAACATTCTGGACCAGAAGAGTGGAATCCAGYCAATTTTCCATCCAACTTGCCCAGACTGTATCATTCTCTTACTCTTTATGCAGCAGAAATCGCACAAATTTGTTGGTTCTGTTTTGTTTTTCCAATTAGAACTATATTAACCACTTTTTACAGAGATTGCTTCAGTTTTGTACTCTGCTTACAGCTAACAGCAATTCCTCCCTTTGCTTTCAGACTATGTGGCTTGTGGACATTTCTTGATCCCAGTGTTGCAGAAACTTACTTCATCTTTGTTGTAAAATCCCTACAAAACTCTTCCTGCCAACAACCAGATATTTTTGTTGCCTTTACTGTTTGTGCTGTACCAGTCACCTTCTCCTTGTGCCACTTTCTCAGCTGTTTCAGGCATCAATTAGTCAACCACTTTTCATATTGCTGTAGAGCATCTYCTAGACATGGCTTCCTCTCTATTGTACTTAACTTGACACACTCTAACACCTTACAAACCATTTCATTACAGCAGAAGAGTAAGAGCTGAACTAGATTACCTGGTCATCTCTGGCACTCCTCCTCAACTGAAGTCTCAGCACAAGAGATCCACTAATTTCCTCCCTGGGGCAGAAATGTTTTTGTTGCTSTTGTGTTAATACACAGCTTACAGGAAGTCATGTGTCCAGTGAACTGCAAGACACTGAAAATAGGTAAATTGCTCTGCTACAAGCCTCTGATCTCCACTGTGCTCCTTACTTGCTCTTTGGATGGAACCACAACTGACACAAAGATTTATAGGTATTTTCATTTAAAATTCTTACCCTCTCCTAGGAAATCTAGTTTGTGTGTAGCTGCAGTGGTGAAAAGCAGAGAGGAAATGAAACATTGGGAGAAGCTTTTCTTTACAGAAGCAACTGAGTGGCACCCACACAGACCCCATGGACTGRATCACCCCTTCARCCAGGCAGGGACAGGTGGGCACAGGCAATCACACCATCCTCTGCACAGGCTCTGCAGGGASATCCCTGCCTCTGCCCCAGCCTGGGATCACAGGATGTGACCCTCAAAACCACAGGCACAGACTCCTGAAACARGTAAAAGCTGAGCTCAGAGTCATTAGTCTAGTTTTTAAACTCTGTGTACACAACAGCAGAATTTAAAAGCCTGAAAGCTTCCCTAACACTTTGGAAGCAAACAGAAAGCTGTGGTACATGGTGAGAAATTCTGCTAGAGAGAGCAGCAACAGCTCAGAGTCAGCAGAGAGACCAGGATTATTACTCCCTCAGGGTAGCACAGAATGATAGGAGCTCATTTGGGAACAGATAAAACCATGTGGCTGAATGAAGCTGAGCCTCTACTGTGGACTCCAACCTGTAAAAGACATGGCTGGCTCTTTTAGCAACACTGCAGTACAGTTTTATGGTGCACACTCAGCCTGGCTGTAAAAAGAGATGTTACAGATGAAGTAAAAAAAAGATTCATTCAAAATAATATTGATCAAATTGCAAGATCAGTGAACAGTGAAACAAGTCCATTTTCCTGTAGGTCTTTGTCGCTGATTGACTGTAGAGCCATTAGTGTGAATGTGCTTTCCTAATGGGTGAGCAGAATTGACTTCTGAATGACAATGTTTTTCCTCCAGGCTTATAGGGCCCCAAAAGTGCAAGCTTTGCTGGACTTTAAAGAACAAAGTTCCTCACTGCCCCAGAGAGAATTCAATTGCTATTTGCAAAGAAAGGATATTTGACACTAACGAATATTTTAATTGTGACAGTGAAGTGGAAAGGAAATATAAACCCCTGTCAAGAAGCAAACCAACATCCATTCCCAAGTGGGTTCTGCACTTTGCTTCTGATTTTTCRTGTATCAATTACATGGGCATCTCAMTTTGTATCTCATCAGCAGTAGCTTAGCAGTGCTCTAGCAGGCGTGCTTGCTCTCCAAGAGCATCCAAAGCACCTTTAAATGTGAGGAAGCAGGTTCCAAGTTCAGTAAACAATGTGAAGAACTGAAAAGAACAAAAAAGTCTTCAGCCAAATGACAGTGGTGCAACACTGACACCACTTAAAAGGACTTCCCAAATGTGCAGAAACACCACCAGCTSCAAAATTTTCCCCTTTACCACGAGTTTGACACTTCACATGGGAACAGATGTGAGACAGRGGCTGTAACTGGGACCAGAGGGACCTGGGAGTGTTCAGGGCAATCTCTCCAGTGGAAGCCACATCAGCCCAGCAGCTGGAGCCTCTCACTGCTCTGGGGACACCCAGGTGTGATGCCTTTTAGTTCTTGTATTTTTCACATTCTGTGCTGCTTTAGTGTGAACACTGCTTTAGTSTGAGCTTCACATGAGGGGATGGTGAGCTCTCTGCACAGGGCAGGGAGACAAAACAATTCCTKCTCTAGYTGGGSACCAAGGACAAATGATCCAGATCTCAGGCCCAAGAGCACAAACAACGTGGGCTGAAGAGAGAAAAACAAGGAGGAAGGGACTTCATAACCTAAAGCTGGAATTGGACAATGAACTCCAATACACAAATGGAGCAGAACTTACAAAAGTGAGAGACCCCRCACCCGGTCATGCATTTTGTGACCATTTTGGTTCATCTTGGRTGTAGCCCTGGCTGGGCTCTTGTGCTGCCCAAGGTGGATCCACTGAGACCTTTTAATAAATCCCTACTTTAWTCTTTAACTCCATCTAGTCTCTGTTCCAGGTCAGCCTTCACAAGGCTTCAGTGAGCACAGCTTTCCTCATGTGGGCAGTCCAGCACATGGAACTGTTCAGCCCCCTCTGCACCATCACACAGGGTTCAGTTATTAATGGAGAATAAAAGAAAACTCAACTTTGTGTCTGGSCAGCACAGCTGCCACAGGTCCCACAGAATATTAAACAATTGGTTTTTACAGAGCATTGTGGGCAGAAACCTTGAAGGCTGATGAGGTTTAAAGCCAGTATTTCACTGTTAGAGACAAGAAACTGCTCTGCTTATTGCTCACAGTGACTTCATGTCCAGTTAACAACCACACCAAATAAATTATCTGTCACTTCTGATATTCCTGTCATTTGCAGAGACACTGCAAATTTTCACACATTTATATAGTGGGTAATTTATCGGACATGCTGATAAGAACTCAGACAATCTAGAGAGCACTAAATCCTCAGGCACTGCTGAGCTGCACTACAGGAAGCCTGAAAGACTGGAGGGGAACACTATTGCCCAGCTGGTTTCTACTCTGCCCTCACAAGCTTCTGGGATATCACAGATTATTCTTTAGGGCTTCATCTAGAAAGTGCAGTTCAATTTAAATAAACTGATAAAWATTCCTGAACCAACATAACAGACTGTTACAATACCTGGCACTAAAATTTAAGAGCAGAGAGCTGCAAAGAAAATTAAAGGTGTTTTTCTCTACTAATCAGGAAGCAAAATAAAAGTCCCTTTGGCTTTTATCAGAAGTTCCCCACTTACTGCCTCAGCCAATGAAACATGATGCACTGGCAACGGCATTTCTTTTACTTACAAACCTCATCAGAAARAAGATGCATTTTGAGATTAATTTAACAGTTACCACAGAATCTTATTTGCTTCCTAAGCTGTTTTTTTAATTTTTAAATTTAAATTTCATAAATTACACACAATTAAAACATAAAACATATATTAATATCACTTCAATTTTGAGCCTGATATTAATAAAAATGCATAGGCAAGCTTCCTTGTCAGAGACTACTAAAAGAAATAAATACCTAACTTTAAAACATCAACCTAAATAGATTGATTTCATGATGAAATAAATTATTCAACACTGATAGGGATCAAGGAGGACCCAACACAAATAGGAAATATTTAAATATAGATCACAAATATACATTTATTTAACTAAAAAAATGAAATAGGGAAGTGTGTGTTTTGTCTGTCATAAAAAATATATATTACATGGTGAGAATAGATATGTGATATAYATAAATACACACACAGAGACACATCTGCTTCCAAGAGAGCTGSTTAATTGCCAACCTGTACAGCAAAAGTGAAGTGACACTTACTGTCARTATGTATATTTGGTAAAAAGCCTGTTGTGCAGGAAACTGGGGGGATGACACCAGGAGGTGAACTATTAATWGCAATATAATGCCAAGGAGTACAGTCTGAAGAAGCCCTATAACCAGAAAGTTATTTCTGTACTGATGGGCAYGGATTTTGTCAGGTTCCTGGTCCCAGAGCAGCTCGAGCAGGAGCAGCTTTGGTTTCATTTCTCCTGGCTGAGTGTGGCAGAGGGAGCAGCCCCCAGGCACAGGGGCAGCTGCAGCCCAAAGCCAAGGCACAGAGGGGATCCTCCTTTTCCCAGCTGCAAATCAGAAATAAAATGTCTTCCCAACAACTTTCTCCGACTTTTCTAGACTTGTCTATAATGATAGATTCTTCTGCTAAAAAACAATCACAAGCAGCAAGTTAATCTTGTTTTCAGTGCTGGATGTTTATCCTTTATTTGAAGACWAAATTCTCCGGTGTCTACAAGGAGRACAAGTTTGTTTTTGCAATCCTAAATCAAGGAGCCTTTCCTTTTCTGTTCASTCCCTTTCCAGCTCCCTGTTCTGACCCCTTGCCTGTCCCTGAGTTACAGAGTAAACAGGTTGGATTCCTTACAACACCTTCCCTCCTCCAGACAGGCTCCCAACAGGCTTTGCATAATTTGGCTTCAAAGTCCAGAGTGGTCCCAACTGCTGCTAAAATTAATGGGAAATGAATTCTGCAAGCTGCAGTGCTCTATGTCCATTCTGTAATACTCAGGCAACCTCAAATCATTTTCTCAGTGCAGAAATTTAACCACCCCCAAGATAAAATATGAAGGAAAAAGAACATCTTTCCCCCTTATTCTCCAAATGCAGCACCACGTCCCAAGTGGGAAGGGAAGGGGAAAATGTTCCCTGGGTTTGAACATCTGCCTCTGAAATAGTTTYCTGCTCCAAACCTCAACAAGTGTGGCATTAAAGAGGAGTGAAAAAAAGCAAAAATACCCCACCAAAACCAAAAAAAGCATCTAAGTTCAAAAATTGAGCTTCATTAGAGTTTGAAATAGCAGATACACTACATTGAGGACATTCTTTCCAAAAGCAAAAATTCATGCCTGTACAAATAATAAAATGCAATAGAATCACAAAAATCAAAGTAGGTGCAGCTGGTTCTTTTCATACATTTTGAAAGCATAAGAAAATGAGATCAAATACATTATGAAACAGATGTTCTATATGAAATAGATGTTCTGCTAATTTAAGAGGAAATTCAAAGCAGATATTAAAGGGCTATATGATGTAGAAAATTGTAGGAGACTCCTACTGATAATTGCTAATTACAAAGCATTCCTAATGCTTTGTCACGCAGGAGTTATAGATCAATCCCTAATTCTAGACCTTATTCCATGTTCTTGCTATATATAATAGYGATAGTGACACATTTGTACCACTGTAGGAAAGGTTTTGCCAGCCCTTCCACTACAAACCTCTTACTGGACTTGAAACTTTGTCATTAAAATGCACCTCAGGGCATGGAAAGTCCCAGYCTGGCAAAATCACAGCAAGCATCTTGCAAATACAAAATCAAGGAAAGGCTGAGACAGGACCTGTGGAAATCTTCTAGTCCAACTTTGTCAGGTTGCTCAAAGGAGATTTGATTAACTCTATTCATGGGGAATCCAAAAACTGTCCAGGAAACCTGTTCTATTGTTTGATCATCCTTACAGTAAAAACCAAAATCTTATGYTTATATAGGTTGTATTTTATTACAATATGCATCATATACTATAGTTAAGCAAATAGATTTTGAGGTGGCAAGAATTGTAATTGCTACCTGACCATGATCTGATTATCTGCAAGGATGTGACCACATTTCATCACTGAAGTTCCTGTGTTTGAGACAGGCTCCATGTGCTACTCTCATGTATTGGGCACCTGCCATTCTCCGTGTTAAATTTGACATGGCCTCAAATTCAATTAATTTGAATTCTCAAGCCAGAAGACATGACCCTAGTGTTTGAGAAAACACTGTGTACACTTTTTGCCTAAAGGTGATGACTTCTCTCAGTAATCCAGCTGTAAGGGAAAAAATGAGCAGTGGAATATGGTTTTCTGTAATCCTTTTGAAATTAACAATGGAATCATTTTACTGAAATTAAAAACCAAGAAATATGGCCAGGCACTTATTGTGAGAGATTTCAACCAAGTTGTCAAAAGGGCAAAATCCCAATAAATAAACCAAGGAATGTTTAAAAAATTAATCTTATAATTTGAAGAGTCTGCACTGGAAGGGAAAATACATCTATTTATATAAAATACCATAATACCACCTAGTAACATGCACTGTTTGTTACTAGGATTACTCATAAAATCTGGGGGTTTTTATAGAGTTTGGTTTAAGTACACTATCTGAAAWTGTGCAAAAGGCAGTTAACTCATTAATCTAAACTCCATGTTGTTAGCACAGAGTTTTACAATGTTTTGATCACTTTCTCAAATTACATCAGTAAAGTTCTCAACTTGCTTTTTGTTAGTCCATTGTGGAAAAGTTATTATTGTGATAAACTTTTAAATCTTAAAGGCAATTGTAGGATCATCCATGCATTACATTTCACCTGCTTGTTCCATCACTTCAATCTCCTTTCCAAGTCTCCCATTATCTTGAGCAGATGCTTACAAATATTTTCTATAGTTTTGCTTTTATTTGTGGAAAGAGGAACTTCTTTTGGTCCCTCTAGTTGGATCACCACTGCTTTTTTTTGGAGATTTTTGATGATAAGGATGTTCACATTTCCTCTTTTATTCCCTTTTTATTGGTAACATCTGCACATCATCTCTTTGCTGTTATAATCATTGCCTGCTTAAAAGACAGATAATGTTGATACTGACAATGGAGTGATATGCTCCTGGATAAGTATTTGAACTGAAAGTTTTACTCGGGACCCATTTGAAAATGGGGTTATTTATGCCATTCCTCAATTCTCTTATTTCTCACATGTCTCTTGGAGGTCACAAAGAAAATACAAAAGTTTATATACAACATGTTTAATCATACCAATATCCTAGGCTGAGAAAATGCAATCCATTCTCTCAATATGTAGCTTGGGAAAAACAATGCCGGGTTTCTCGACTTCATACAGGGCTTGGAACACTGGCAAATCAGGTGGGAAACTGCTCTTCTATTGAACTCATCTGCAGAAGGCATGAGCCTTCCTCCCCAGCACAAAAAGCAACAGGTTTGCATTCTGTGTCTGCAAATCCAGTGCTGCCACAGAGCAGCTAACAYGGACCTGGTTGCTTTGTTAAAACACTGATTCCACTCACACACACAGAGAAAGAAAGAAAAYCCATGTTGAGGGAAGGCTATAATTAACAGATCTCTCTTCAGCACAGATGAGTACCCAGAGATGAAAAGGCTTAGATTACCTACTTCACTCTGATCAAGTGCAAAATAAAACCCTGATCAGCTTTGGAAAGGCATTCCACTGCATTTAGGTAAACCATTAACAACTGTACAAATAAAATCTGGCTGAAGTTACTTAATAAGAAACAAAAAGGAGGTGGGGAGCATTTGGTGGAGGTTTTTTTTGTTTCTGTKTTGGAGCTTTTTTGTTTGTTTTGTGGTTTCCCTTCTTTTTATAAACTACTCAGGCAAGACACAAAGTTAATTTTCCAACTTCTTACAACTCTGAGTTTTTCTTGCTGGTCTATCCACAGTTCTGAGCTCCAGTGAGAGCTCTGCACGCCCCCAGGTTACCTCTGTAAACCTGCAAGGTGCATGTGGCTGTTTGCCTCAGTCTGAACCCAGCTCTCTGCWGAAGGATCCATCTCCCCCAGCCCTGGGCTCTTCACTGTCCCCACCCACGTGGGACTGATGTGGGTGACAGCACAGAGTGGGGAAAGGGACCCCCAGCTGCAGAGCTGAGCTGTGCAAACACTCTGGAGAGCTGCAGGTCACTCTCCCCACAATTCTCACTGCCAGCAGCACRAAACCACTGCACTTTTCTATTCTCTTTGGGTGCTTTGGGTGCCTGTTCCAGCACCCCCTTCCAAACCACAAGTGCAGAGATAGCAAAGCCTGCACCCRACTTCCCCACATCCTTTTGGTCCTTTCAGCCCTGCAGCCTGACATTTGACAGAAATATTAAATTGTACCAGCTGGCAGCTCAGTGGGAGCAAGTCCAAGGAGGCAAATGCAGAACTCTCAGGCCCACAGTGGCTCTCTGAACCTGTGACACCTGGGGCTAATCCCTAACAAACATCCTCCAAACCCTGTGGAAAGAACATGCTTTCATCATTGATCTGCTGCTCTGATGGATCTGTGGAATGAAAGGCCCTGCATAGCTGCATTCCTGAGACAAGTTTCATACCTCATTAATGCAGTACATAAGCTGTACAATTACACATCCATGTGTCACTGCCAAATTTATACACTTTTACATACTGTTAGATTAAGATGGTTTCATTTCATTGCTCTGCAAATGGACTTTTGAAAGGATATTTCACTCAWTTTTTTGTGCACTACTGATGGGGAAAGCACATGAAAGACATGGAATTCCTTGGGTAAATGCAGCACATGCTCTAAAATATAAAAACATGACATCAACAAACAATTTTTACACTCTTGCAWGGCAGTGACCTTTTGACAGTGCAGGCTGCAGCCCAGTGTCCCCTTCCCCCAGCATTTTAGAACCAATTCCACTGGATTAGGCTATAATGCACTGTGATGTCTCCTGATCTGACCCACTTCTTCAAGTCTGATGGGTTTTTGTTTACACTAGAAGACATCTGATCCAAAGCAGCAGGAGGATTACAGCCCTGTCTAATTACAATAACTTTTCATTTAGAGTGACTAATGAATGCACACCACTGGACACTGCTGTCTAGTGGGTGGGGCAAAGAACAAGCAGAACTGAGCTCTCTGCCCCTTAAGGCAAAAATGACAAAAAAAAGAAAAAGAAAAAGCTCATAGATTTTAGCTGGTATTCTGTGTCTAGCTCTCTGTCATGCAGCCTGCTTTTACATCCTTGGTTGTCATTTCTTTTTCTCCTGAAAGAGACTGCCTTGCCGAGCACACTCCCATGGCAAGGGGTTGGACTGTCAGCTGCAGCAGAGCAAGATTCACTCCGTGTTGAGACACAGCTGGTGAAACACCCGAGCACAGAGCACCGCAAGGAAACTCAAAGAAATGAAAATTACTTTCTCCACCTGGCTATTGCTGTGCTGCATGAACTTGAACACAAGGTCACATCTTGTGTTTGAGTGCCAGACAGTGTGCTGAGGTGATCCCTGAGGAATCTGAGGCACTTGTAGGGTCCATCTTCCCAAAAGTGGCTAAGGAATAAGTTGCTGGTGCTCCTGCTGCTCTCACTGCCCTTAGGTCCATGCTATCTAAGTGCCATCCAGGCAAATCCAGAGGCACAGTTCTTTATCACAACCAGGACAAAAGACAGAGCCAGAAACTTCGAAGGCATCATTGCCTTCCCCCTTGTCCCAGCAGGGCAATCGTGGGAGCAACTTAGGTGGGCCCCTAAAATGGACACGTTGCAAAATTTGTATGGCTCTGGCAAAAGCAGGGCCATAGGTTTTAGTGTGGAACATTTTCATGAAACCAGTATCATTAYTATTCTGTAAGAACTGTGCAGTACCACACTACACTGTAACAATAAATATAACTACACAGAGTATGCAAGGGAAAAGAGTCAGGGATAGGAAAAGAATCATTGGCTAATGAGAGGAGGGAGGACAGTAAGTAGTAGTCATGAAACTTTAAAGGAATTATTAATACCCTGGACAGATTTTTTTTCCCCAATAGGTGACTGCAGAATGAGTCTGCAACTGCTCTGCCTTGTTTYCAGAACAGAGATGCATTTACTGCATGGAGCTTGCTCTCATGGCAAAGCCAGATGGAAAGTATGTAGGGCTGCTACTTAGCACAACTGCTTACAGGAAGCTGCATTATAGGAGAAAAGCTGTGTGAAAAGGATCAGAATGATGAAATGCATCTGGCTCAGCACACAGCAGTAAACACTGGCAAATATATTATCATGGCTCAATTACTGATAGGCTACCAGAGCCTATTCTAGACTTAATATTTAATTATCTTTAGAACTACATCAGTTGTTAAGCTGTCAGCAGCATCTGTAGAGGATACATAGGTGGACATCTGCTACAGACTGAGAATGCCATACACCAGCAGAGCTGCTTGCCACAAATACACACAAAGAAATTCAGGAGCTCACATTACAACCACATCTACCACATTAAACATATTTACAGCAGGGATACCAGCTTGGAGCACACTGTGGCTGGCAAGAGGCAGAAGGACAAACTGCTTTGGCTGGGGGCTCACTGGAGGGAGCAGTGAATTYGATGCAGGGGAGATGAAAGACCACCATTTAAATAAATCATCTGCACTGAACCACCCAGAAATCCAGCTRAAACTAGGCTTACATATCTCTCTTGCATGCAAAACAGAGTTGCAAAGGATTATTCAGTTTGCAAAGTCAAGTCCAGTTAAGTTTAATTCAGTTTCTTCAAGCAGACACCGCAGCACTGTGCATGCATAATTGTAAGAATGCATCTTTTTGTGCTGCCCTGGGAATACCATGGGTTGGGTAATTCACAGAGACAGGAGTCCTAAGCACTCTGATCCCAGAGCTGCTGCTACCCCACACACCACACCAGTGCTTATGGGCCTTGCCTGGTTAAGCCCATAGACACTCCCTTGCCAACAGCCTTCCTCCAGCCACTGGAAGTCACTCCTCACCTCAGCAGTCCTCATTTCAGCTTCCAGCATCCTTTGTCCAGCCCAAGTGTCTGTCCTGAGCTCCAGACCTTGCTGTTACTGGTCTTTGGGAGTTACCCTCCACCAGCTCCCAGCAGAAGCACTGTCCCAGGGCAGCACTGCCCACGTGAAGTCAGGATGCCTTACAGGARCACAGAGCAGAGCAGCTCTGGGTGTATCCCTGAGCCAGGCCCAGGAAAAGGGATGGCTTCTCACCCATTCAGCCTCTAATGAGGCACATGCAATTAAAATCAAACTCAGTAACGTGGCCAGATTTAGCTGGATTCTCAAGAGAATAACAACAGACTCACCCCCACTGACAGAWCAACCCTCTAGACAAACTGGTGTGAAACACAGAAATGTGAGAGCTTTCCAGACAACAATTAAGAATATAATTCTCCTGCAAGAAGAAGTTCAATTGTTTCTGCTGACAAAGTCTCACATTCATCCCATAGCAGCAGCCCAGCCTACTGCAGCTTGGCAAAGCTCAGCAGAAGCAAACCTTAACTCGAGGAAACACAAGCAGCTACTCCCACATCCCATCCTACAGGCTTGCACTGCTCTGCACAGTGGCAGCAAAGCACTGCACAGTTCAATGCATCACTTCTTCATGATCTTGGAGGAGTTAAAGGGGACAATAAGTTCCTTCCTATCTAAGCCATTTGTCTGAAATGTTGAGGAATGTGAACACCTGCAGTGGGCTGAAAACACCTTGCTGCACCATTAATGCTCATCTGTGACACTGATCCATTATCAGCAGCCCCAAAAGCAGAGACACCATTGTTCCAGTGGAGCTCCTAGAAAATGGAACACACAGGGTTTGTGTTTGCACRCTGGGCACAGCTTGAGTATGGAATTGCCCAGGTGTCCTGTGACCCTTTACCATCACAAGTCACTATTTTTATTATCTTTTAGGTCACTACGTGTGCTGGGGAGATTTCTAGCAATTGACAATGGAAAAGGTGACTTTGCAATGTTGCAGAAAGAAACTGAAACTTTCCATTCATTCTTCTCAAGTCTCTAGGGCCRTTAGGATTTTGTACTGTAAATGAACCTTAAAGATTTGTTTAAACAACAACTGTATGTGCTAAGTAAATTTATTTTTTTTATAAACCATTGCTTTGTATTTTTCTTCTGCAAGGTCATACAGCAGAGATTTAGGGTTGTTGGGTTTTTATCCTTTGTTTATGTTTTGTATTTATTTTTAACAATTTTTTTTTCCTTTTTTTTTGGCTCTAACCTTCCAGTGTTGGTTAAAGATGCAAATATTAAAATGCAAAGTCAAATACAAGTTATTTTCACAAGCACTAATGTAAAAAAGTCTATTTTCCCATTTTCTAGACTAATATTTACCATCTTTGACAGCCTTATTGCTGAGCAGATTGTTGCATATTTCAGCATTATCTTTTAACAACTTGACAGATCTGCCTRTTTCCCTGTGATTATTTTATCCCAAGCTGGAAGCCTAATAGTTGCTTTTTGACATGCTGAATCACAGGATTTGCAGCACAGCACAGAGACCTGTGATTTGTGGTTAGTATTTTGATGATGCCTTGTAGGGAATATTTGGATTTCCAGCAGTGTTGCTCTGTTTGGCCCAATGTGGTCAGAAATGCAGGCAGCAGCCCCAGTAAGCTCAGGATAATTTAGGAATTGAGGATCAGAAGGGCACTTGGGAACCCCTGATGGCTGCAGCAGGGAGTTTATGCTTCCTTAGTAGAGAAGGAAACGCTGTACAGCTTAATTCTGGATATTAAGTAAATGCCAGCAGTTTCTACTGCCAATTATTTAAATCTGCAAGCACAGAAGCAAGGGAGGGACAGCTGAAAATGCACAGAGATACAACAGAAGCACAATAGAAGAGGGAACACGTGGCTCCATACAAGATGTGCTGTTGTGAATGCAAGCAAAGGGCATAAAGCAAATTGCTTTAATAGCAACTACCCTTTCAAGGAAGTGCTTCATAGACAATTCAGCCACCCAAATCCAGAGAGCAATGGATTCTGCACATTGCTCCTTCAGTCACTGCWGCTTTATTTATCTTCAGATTATAACTGGCAATTCTACTAATTATTTCCAGCTAGGTTCCTAGGGCTATTCCAGAAAGGATTTTGCACCCAGTGAAGCACACAAGAAGCTTTATTTATTTTCCTTGCATATGCAGAGGCAGGAAGACTGGCAAGGACCTCCTGGGTCATCAGACACAATTCCCTGTTCTCACAGACAACCACATAACACAAACACTTCATAAATGAGAAAGTTCCATCCTAGAAGTAATTCAGTTTCTTGTCCCCACTACTCTAAATGGAAAGTTGCTCCAGAACCTCCCCACTCTAGTGTTTGGTGACCTTATCATTATGGAATTAATTCATTTTTAAAAAGTTCATTTCAGTTCTGGTGCTAATGCAGCCTGTTAACTCAAACAACATTTCTACCCTCCTTTTGGTCCATTTATAGAGCAACCAGAACCACTCCCCAAAATCCTTCTCTGAGCCCTGGGTGACACCAGAGCACCCACCCTGAGGCTCTTTTAGGGTAAGACACCCTGATCTATTGGTGTTTTGTCAGCCATACCAATTGACATGGAAAGAAACACGAACTACCACATCTAAGGGATGTCTCATGGCATGCAAGTGAGCTCTGTGCAGTCAGCCAAAGCCTGCAGCAGCCTCAAACAGTGGGTGGAAACTGTTCATCACCATGAGATGTTAAGTAGAAAGCACATTCCTCCAGATCCCTCATCATGCCAGCAACTTTACAACCCAGCACCAGAGTTACACTGACCCTTAAGTTTCATGTTGAAACTCTCATTAGGATAACCACAAGAACATCACATTTTGTGCTTTGAGGACACCACGGCATAATTCACATTAAAAAAAAAAATCAAATTCTTTACTGAAACAACATGCAGTATAGGTTATTTAACCCTCATTTTCTGTATTGTAGCACACAAGATGACTTGTACCTATCTGTATAAACAMATGTACACAAATTAACACTTTCTGCCAGTTTTTCCAATACATGTTTACATAAACATATAGATAAGTGAAATTAGAAAAAGCAGGCTCCACTGGGAATGAGGAACAAAAATGCATAGTTCACTATGGCTACAGAAAGTTGCTCCTTATCTCGAGCTTTGCCCAGGTGAGATCCATTTCTGGCTTTTTTATCAGCATATCTGTATAGCACACAGGTGTTGCAGATGATGTAGACATTTCAGATATTTTATAGCAGTTGCCTCCCCAGATACTTGATGGGGATTGGGGAGTCAGGTCTAAAACGTGTGCCTTAAAACATGTGTCTGAAAAAGTGTAGATGTTTTCTTGATACTTAAAACCAAGTAGAAAATTTCATAGCAAAGTCCTTCAGGAGAGGCAAAATTCATTTACAACAACATTGACAGACCTATTTGTACTCAGAAAATACTGATTGGTTTAGAAGGGAATTTTGGGCTATCCCCTGTAAATAAATAAGAACGTAAGAGATTCTGCTTACAAATACTGTAATATTAAAGGAACTGTTATATCATTTGAGCAACAAGGTCTGAAAACTAGATGAAAAAGACGCATGACTCAAAAGGAATTTTTGGTCAATAAGGCAGGAGTGAAATGTATTACTAAATATGAGATCTGTCAGACAGAGAGAATAAGCCACTTCTATAAACCTGTCTGTGTCAACTGATAACCAGGTAGATTTGAATCAAGATTATGGTAATTCAAAAAGCAGACAGTTGGAAAAGGAAAGCAAGTTTGAATTACCAGAAGATAAACATGSACAGAGTGAGTTTTATGGAGAAGATCAGGAATTTGTTGTGAAATAGTGTGTTGTGAGCTCTATAGATTTCTTAATAAAAGGGCATTAACAGTAATACCAGAAATGAAAGAAAAGCACTCATAAAACCTGTTAGGCTTGAACTGGGTTCAGACAGTGTGGTAAGATGAGGAGTTCTCTTAATATAAAGATAAGACAGTGCTATCAAAAAATGGATCCAAATAACAACATTACAGAGAGAGGAAAAAGAATCGCTGATGGGAGAGATTACCTCTGACCTTGGCAGGTAGGTTTCTGGGTTTTTAAAATATAAATAAATACTTTTCCATATGTATAAAAGGACATGGAGAAGCAAGCAGAGGACAAGAATTCTGCCCTCTTCCTCTCCTCCACAAGTCCACAAGGGCTCGGAGCTGCACAGGAGATGCCTGGCAGGGCTGGCAGGGGCACAGCTGCAGCTCCCACTGCTCCTCTGCTCTGCAGCTCAGCTGCCAACTGCCTGCAAAGAGGCACCAACTGGGAGCTGTCACACCCCAAACAGCCCCTGGGGAGTCGGGCACAGTTAAAGCACCAAGCTAGAGCCTCAGGCAGCTCCTGAGCAGTGCCTCGCCTGCTCGGAAGGAATGGGGAGGCACTCACTTTGGAGACAGCAATTTAAATTATTTGTTCCAAAATAGGATTGTCAGGTGCCTTCAGGCAAATCATTGAAGTTCAGGCACAGGAGCACAATTCAGGTAAATCTTCATACAGGCAAGCCCACAGCAAAGCCCCCCACACACTGCTTCACCTTCCTGGTATTTCAGTCACAGAGCTGCTGAATGCAATTTGAGTGATTTCAAAGTGACAGAGGGCAGGTTTAGATGAGGTGTTGGGAAGGAGTTCTTCCCTGTCAGGGGGGTGAGGCCCTGCACAGGCTGCCCCTGGATCCCTGGCAGTGTCCAAGGCCAGGCTGGATGGGCTCTGAACACCTGGGACAGTGCCAGGGGTCCTGCCCATGGCAGAGGATGGAATGAGGTGACCCTTGATTGACCCCCTCCAATCAAAACCATCCTGTGATTCCATGATTCCCTTAGGCTGAAATTATGGAAATGATCTGGGAGACCTTGTAGCACTGCCTTTYCTCTAGGTGTGATCCAAAACAAAGGTATTCTGTTCAAAAGTGCAAACCTGTGACAGTGTGGTCCTMGGAGATATGTGAACTTTAGAAATAAAGTACCTCTACAGTTTCCTAAGTTTATCTGCATGGGTGGAGAGAGATGAGAGTTTAAGCCTCCATTAAGAGCAGATGGTAAGAGCTCTCTGTCTCTCAATCTCCATTGACAAAAATGGATATTAATATTGCCTAATTCACAGAGAAGAGTGAAGTGATCCAGGATTATTACAGCTATGAGCTGCTATATAAGCATAACAAATGGCTATATATTCCCACTAATTCATCACCACATACTTACAGCTGGATAAAATATTCTTCATTACATACTTTTAGATAAATTAGTGCTAACTATAGCTTTCAGGMAAAGTCACAAGTACTTTGGTTGGGTTCTTCAAAAGAATGCTCACAGAGKAAAAAATTGTTCTTATTCATGCAAATCAAAGGTATATTGCTTTTTGTTGGAATTGTACCTCTTCCACAAACAGAACATTGATATTTCCATGTTTTTAGTGCTTTTTCATATAGATACTTACACCTTTGTGAGAAATAAATATCATTTTTATGTCCAAATGTTTGCAGTGTATCTTAAATGTTCTAAATAAAAATYTGCTATGCTTGAGAATAGCTTGCATATGTGAGGAAGTGTGTTCTATGGGTTGAATAACTACAGATGATWACTGAAAGCTTGCCTTTTGCTGGAATCACAGTCGCCATCAGCAGACATCTCCAGCATTTAAAAAGATCACCCAGTTTTTCCTGAGGCATCTTCAGGAGCACARAGGTTGGATGCTGCCTCTGAAGTTTGTACATCAGTGTTTGTGCCACTCTTCTGTCTCTCTTTGTGGGCTGCTCTGCCTCCTTGCRCCCTGCTGGGACAGGGCCACTCTGGGAATGGTCCCTGTAAATCACTGCACAGCTCAAAGCTGCAATCCCWGTAACACATTCTTCTATAATTATGGTTAGATTGGTGCTGTAAAACTACTCATGTCATTAATTCTCCATTTGGAGCCTGAAGAGAGTTGAACATCTTACTATACACAGAATGTCTGAGAGAACAGATTAGAAGGCCCCAAATGGATTTCTYCAAACAACAAAAAAGCAAAAAACCACCACCAGCAGCAAACTCTTTAGAAGGTGCTTTTCCCAAACATTAGGTGCCAACCCCTAAGGATAAAGATGCAATTCATTTTTAAGGACTCCTCATTACACATAAATGTCCTAAACCTTTAAGTGTTCAGTCCATTGTCTCTTTAAAGGCCTCTGAAGGGAGAGTGGGACAACATTTATTAACTTCATAATGTGAAGTTAATAAATCTAGATTCCAGCAAGAAAGATTTGATGCTTCACAAAAGATGTCCTTTTCACTCTTGATGAGATCCATTTATCTAGAATAGACAAAGTAATTTAGAGGGCACAGAAAGGAAAAGTTTTAACATGAAGTTATTAAGAAAATTTAAATCACAGCTTTGATTATAAGTCTAGTCCACAGCAGCAAGTGCAGTTTTTAGAAACTTTACAACAAGTGCCATTTAGGCCTATCATTCTTACTGCTGAAATACTCCTTTGAAAGAACCTCCTTTTAATCCATGTTAATCCATAAATTGCTTTCATGACCACCACTTACCTAAAACGTGACCAGAATTTTTGGCACTGTGGAGATATGTATAAAGCACTAAATCCATCAATTACACATGCTTTGAAGTTGCAAAGTTCAGTCTCACTCAGAACAGTTTAATTAAAAGCAATGACTTCATATTCTATCCTCTGCACCAAAAGAGCTTGTTTTTCATTGCATGGTTTGCTCCTAGCTTGGAAAATTTCTCAGTGACTGAGGCAGTGTGTGTTCTGTGTTCTGAGTCAGTCCTCTTGCAAGATTTGGCAAATGGGCTGCCAAAACATTGCTGTGCTTCTGCTGTGTAGCCCCATCCATCATTGTACAGGTAATTTCAACAATTTTGAACTTGCAAAGTCAAGTCTCAGAACCTTAACCTTGATATTATTTCTTAGCAGAGACGTCCCAGACTAAAAGGAATGGAGGAAAACAATAAATTAATCTGAACCTGTTCTTACAGTTCCCTCTAACATTTGTTGATCCAGCCTTATATTAATGCTCATCTCAAAGTTTGATAAGCAGAGTTGAATACACAGCACTGTGTAAAGCAAGCAAAGGGATATAAACTTGGAAAATCCCTGTAAATTCCCTGGGAACCCATTAACACTGACAGCACAGAAATCTGGGTTTGYCCCAGTTCTGGTGGGGCAGACACCACTACCACAAGCCCTTGTTCACACCCTGCTCCACWCCCCTCATCCTGCACAGGGTCTGGCAGTGCTCTCTGCACCTTGCTCTGTCCCAGCTCCAGCCCACTGCAGCCTCACCAGGCTGCAATTCTCACACTCYCTCGTCCTGCTCTGTCTCCCCTGATTTTCCCATGGCAGCAAGGACAGGAAGAACACCTCTGGTTTTGCAGAGATGTTCACTCTAATCCCACCCCAGTCCCAGGGCAGCTGTGCTCAGCTCAGCTCCTTYCCTGCAGCCCTGGGGCAGAGCTCACCAGGCAGCCACAGAATCCTCRGAACATTTGAACATTTGTCAGCCAAGCCCAATAAGCCCTGTAGAGCTTCCTGTAGCTCTGCCAAAGCTGGGAAAACTTTCATGCAAATAGCAGCAAGAACGTTTCCTGCATTCCCATCAAATTTAATCTCTTCTCATAGGAGGACACTACAGTTTATTAATGAAACATCTGCAAGTATTTTTAACCAAGACAAAAAATGAGTGCCATTCATTCTTTGGAACAGCTGAATCTCTCTCATTGAAAACTTAACATACTTTTTTTTTGGTTGTCAAACACACAGGAAAGAGGCACAGTTGGAGTGAAGATAATTCCTTCCAAAGCTCAGTAATTTTTATATAACATCCARAAGAAATATTGGCCAAGATCTACTGGAACTGTGGTATTAAACAGTTCAGACAGCACTTGCACCAAAACTTTTTTTAAAAAAAGGGGGGCAGGAGTTTTTACCTAATAGAATAATAAGAAACTTTCTATGTCAAATTAGGACTACATACTAGAGCAGGGCTTTATCACCACAGTAATGAGTAAAGAAAATGATATATATTTAACTCCACTATCATTAAAGATTTAAGATTATTGCAATAATTTTCTGCTTCTCTCTGGCTTTATTGAGCTTAGTCAAGCTGATATATTGCTGTGTACTTCATTCATGCCTCCTGATGGATGGTATGAAGTACGTAGACAATGCTGATGTCCAACTAAAAAGAGGAATTACAGAAAGAGAAGATAAGCAGCTGTAGATGATGAAGTGCTGATTAATAGATTACCCCCGTCCCATCAAGTCCAAACCCATATTTTAAACTGCCAACAGCATTGCAACTGAATGAACAAGTACTTCTGGAATCCAGAAAATGTTGAGGAGCTGACCTTTCTCAAAATTAATCCTTAACAGCTTCTTCCAAGATTTATTTCYTCCCCTTAGCTTCGGACAAGTTCGGTAACGGTGTGACCCGAGCTTTGTGATTTCTGGCCTAGAGGGTTGGTGCTCTTGCCTTTGCTCCCCACCTCAGCTCTGGAGGCAGCGCTGCTGACTCGGGTGCATCCTGAGGTGGGCTCAGAGAGGAGGTGACAGCAGGGACAAGGACCCAGCTGGTTTGTGCCAGCAGCCCCGGGGTGCAGGGACAGCTCTAGGGGGCCCAAAGGGATCCTCCCTGAGCCATGGGGGCTCTGAAAATCCAGATGTGTGACCAGCAGGGACCCAGAGCCACCCCCTGCCAGCCAAAGCTGCACCTGCTCCAGGCTGGTTTCAAATACCCACACAGGCTCTGCCTGGGGCCACTCTCACCCCTAATTGTGATGAGGCCAGGCAGGACTGGCATTTGGATCACAAGGGATCCTAAACACTCACAAGTGCTGAACACCTGAGAATAAAAAGCCTGTGAGCATGAGCAGGGATAAATTAATATTCCCAATTTGCTTGCTCCAACATTTTCAAGTGAAAAGTAATTTTCCCCATAGACAGTAAACCACAAGAACATTTATTTGTGCTAATTTACYAGACATTTATTTTGGCACCGTTAAAGCCACAATGTCAAGTTTCCACTCTAAGCTATATGCAAAGGGATTTTGTCATAAAAACAATGTGCTATTTATTCAACACACACACACAAGCTGTTAAGTAACAAATCCTAATTTGCCCTGAAAAATGTGTGACTTTTACAGGTCCCCACAGTCTCACTCAAGACCAACAGGTTGTTTTTGAGAACAAGGATGACAGTGATGATCAGAGGGTGCACAAGCCCCAGCACACACTCTTTAGCAGGAGGAGCARGTGCTCTCTGGGGCTGGAAATGTCCTCAGTACAGCAAGATACTAAGGAAGAATCACCTGCTCCCCATTCCATTTAAAGATTTCAGGTGTTAAATTTCAAAAGAACACATTTTTCCTTTAAGCATGGCTCATTATATCAATTGTAGATTGCATGAAAACATGTTTTTTAAAAGTACTACTGAGAATTATTCTGGTTTCTGCAAGATAATCTGAGAACTTTTGAAGCCCTGTTTTTCTGCAAATAGCAGGATATTTCAACATTATAGGTTAAGAGTCATAAAAGATAGGTTTTAAATTGCAATTGTTTTGAAATAGATGTCTGAAAACCTTAAGACAACATTTAGCCTATAGAAAACATTTAGGAGAGTTTATATGCAAATTCATATAGATATAAATTCCTCTTTTTTACATAAAGCTACCAAAACTTGCCATTTATCAGTACTGTTTGTGCTATAAGGTGAAARGCAGCATACAAAATACTTTTCCTAATAATTTGCTTGCTCAAATGCAACCAAAAGAACCTCAAATCTAACCCATATCAGCTGTAGAATTGCAGCWCTGGAAACAGAACCTCAAGAATTAAAGAAGGTCTTATTTTTATCAACTACCTTGAAAAGACAATTTCATTTCAAAAAGACAAAATTCCCTCCTGAACCTCAGACTCTGCACTCAAACACCAAGAATCCAGGGAATTTCAGCTAAATTCAGCTTTGAGTAGGCAAATGAAACCCATTTGGAAAACACTCCACTCAAACCATGGATACAGGATGTTACAACCACAAAAGCATCTGACAATACCTTACATGGAAGCCAATGCAATCGCTGGGGTCCTGGGGAGAGGATAAACTGCAGCCATGGAAAACCCACGAGCCCCAGTCTGCTGGGGCAGTGACCACTCTGATTCACTCATTAATGCTCCTGAGCAATGGTTTCTGTTCTGTTTGCATTTGATGCAAATGCAAACTGCATCAATTTGATGCAAATGCAAACTGGATGTGGAATCAGCTAAACGCTCTGGCCAAGCAATGCACAGAGCCATGGAGAGCTCATCTCTGCCAGCACCCCCAGCCCCTTCTCAGACACAAACCTCGTGCAYGATCAGTCCCCAACGGTGGCACCATGCTTCCCAGTGTGGAGATTCCCATCTGTACTCCTGCAGGACTCCTCCTCRCTTGCAGAAGTCCACAAAGCATCCCAGGAACAATTCAGGAGGGAAATGGGATGCACTCCCACACAGCATGAACAGCCAACCATGGAACAAGCCAAGGCATAATGCTGTTGGTTTTTGTAGGCAGCCATATRATCAGAGAATGGTTTGGATTRGAAGAGACCTTAAGGATCATTTYTTTCCAGTCCCTCTCACGGCAGGGACACCTTCCCTTAGACCAGGTTACTCAGAGCTCTCTCCAGCCTGGCCTTGGACACTCCCAGGGATGGGGCAGCCACAGCTCCTCTGGGACACCTCTGCCAGGGCCTGCCCACCCTCATAGCTGAGAATTTCTTCCTCACCTCTAACCTAAACCTACTCTCTCTTTCAGCTGGAAGCCATTCCCCCACCTTGTCCTATGATTTTTGTAAATCCTCTCTCAGTAAATGGTCTCACAGGTATTCTGATTACTCCCACTGTCCCTTGTACATGAATATATTTACAGACACGTTCACCAAACCATTCCCTCTCTACCCAGCCTGTTTGCACACTGCTGGCCAGGCACAGCCTGCAGCTCATGAGTCCAGAACAGAGGGACCTATTCATAGGAGGAGGTGGTGGCACCTCAAACAATAAATATTTTGGTTTGACCCTCTTAGAAAACTTAATGAAGTCCATTATCTGATTTCCCAAGTGCCCAGCCCTTAGCTGGCAAACTTTTACATTGGTAAGTCTTTCTTAACAGAGACATGAGTCTTCATTAGACTCAGAGTACTCCAGAGTAATTTTGCAATGCTTTACATGAAAGGAAATTCTGTTGTAAGACGATAAACTGCAGTTATAGCACAGCATTTCTCAAGAAAGTGCAGCTGTTTTAATACAGTCTGAAGCCAGAAATTTAAACAATTGTTTCACTTAAAGGAATTAGTGATAGAATTATGTATTTCCTCAGGCACACAGAAACCCTATTCCTTGGGCATTGTTGGGGGGCAAAGGATAAGAGACTGAGTCCTAATTCTCACCRGTGGACTCTCCTTCCTTCCATGTTTCAATATTCTGAAGTCAGCAGACTCAAATGAAAATCAGCTGTCAGGGGAAACCTTGCAAGAATTTGTCTCCCYTTTTGCCTAATTTATTTTCAAATCAGGATTATTTTCCTTTTTCATTCTAGTACATGGTGTTGCCTGATAAAAGAGATTAACACAAAGTCRACTATATTCTTCTTTCATAGGAATAAGACTGATAATTAGCAAAGCCAAGATTAACTTTAATGCCATTTTAGTGGCTCCTGGAGTATTTTAGCACTTTAATCATGGTGATGATATTGAAAATAGTTTACTGAGAATTTTGAGATAGTAGAGAAGTGATTAAGCAGATGCCCATGATGTTAAAACTGACTCACGCTTTACAAGTGTTCAGACCCAATTTACTGTGGATTTATTTGGGAAATTTTAGCGAGCACTCTTCTTGCACTGCAGAATCAGAGGCATCTTTATCTTTTCCCCATCTTTTCCCCTTGCTGTCACTGACTGAATCTCAGATAAGCAAGGGAGCACCAGCCCTTCCCAWGGAAGYCCAGCTGGTRTCACCACGCTGCATCTCACAGATCCTRGGGTTTGTGCTGTACCAGGAGGCARATGAGTGCCCAGAGCAGCTCCTTTGCTTTGCACACTGAGCCATCTCCACAGGGCAGGACTGAGCTCTCTCCTCTGCCCCAGCCACTGACCATGGAAGGAGGCYAGTCAGGATCTGCACTGGCAGCTGATTCTCTCCTACATGAAGCCTGAGAGGATTGGCAGCCACAGCAGAGAAAGCCCTCCATGCCCTGGTCTTCCTCACTCCTGTATTTTACACAGCAGCCTGGAAGATGGTTCCTGCAAATCAGCTGTCTGGGTCCCCTTCAGGTGGTTCTGAAATGGGCTCTATCAATCTTTTCATAAACATTTCTTACAACAAATCTTCCAGCAGCAAAAGTAAAATAAATGGTATCTGTAACAGAAAACATTCACAGAGGTCTGGAGCAACCCCACATCATTTGTTCTGGAGGTGCACTTTAAATGTAAGGCACAAATTAAAAAAACTTTTTCCTGACATTAATTGTCATTTTACGTCAATAAAAGTTCTCACAGTACCCCTCTCTATAAAACCAGCAAATATTGTTAAAATTGCTGTGATTACACAAAGCCCAGCATTATATCTGCTCTCTCAAGAGAGGCTAGAACAGCATTAATACCTGAGAACAAACTTTAGTCTGTGTCTGTAATACCTGAGAACAAACTTTAGTCTGTGTCTGTAGGGGCTTTGCTGCCTGCAGGGCACTGGCTCCTGGCCCACCCCTTCAGCTGGGCTGAGGATGGAGGGGAGGGCAGGGATGGACAGACAGGATGGCACAGCATTATTTGTCAACAGTTGGACAGCAGTTGAAAAAAGAAGTAAGTTGCTGTTCTAGGCATGGGAACAGTGATTCTCTCTGCTGTGCTGCTCTGTTCACCTGGGCCACTGTTCTAGTCCTATGCAGAAAGCAAAGTCACTGGGCAGTCCTGATTCTGACCTGTAGATTAACCTAAAATGTACAGGATGGCAGGCAAATTTGCCACATGTCCACAAATCTTATTTCTGCCTCTTAAAGCAAGGATTTATACTGAATACACAAGGATTTATGGTATATTCTCACTTCCTTTACATCTACCATCAACATTCACCCTCAACAGTCAATGCTGTTCTTGTCCCTCACATCTGTACAGATTTTCTCAGGAACAGAGCAGGAAAGGTACAGAAGGACATGTAGAAAGAGATTAATTAGTGGAATTTCTCAGGTTGGAAAAGACTGAGGAAAAGATAGGAATGTCATGGAGAAGAGGGCCATCAAAACAAGGCAATAGATTTAAATACATTTAAATACATATGCCTACACAAACAATGAAAATATAYGCTTCCACAGCATAGAACTTATTAATATAATAAACAGAATTSCTCAGGATTATTCTTGCCCTATTACATTGTTTTGTTTTCAACTGAAAAACAATGAGCAAAGTTCTGTAAAAATAAGTACAGCAAMTTTATAGATACACTGCAGTTTCATTATACTGCACCAATACAAATTCAACAGTTTCTAAATAAAAAAAAGGAATAATTATTTATTTTACAGTAATCATATACTGCTTAAAACTAGAAGGCATTCTTTGCTGAAGAATCAAATCAGGTAGATTTGAACAAATAATTTGCATGYTACTAAATATATTTACAAAAAGTAAAAAAAATGACTGCTTTACCTTATTGCTTTAATGAAAAAGRATTTTCAAAATAAATCTAAGATTGTAATCAGCTTTAGAAAAAAAATTATGAAACTTGTGGCCAACAGTCTAGGGGAGAGCACTACAACTGGGATTCTCATCTCCTGGGGGAATTGCATGCTGGTCCCATCCCCAGCAGAAACAAACTGAGGTCCCAGAATGACTGCCTTGCCTGGCAGCTGAAAACAAACTGCTACTGGAAAAGAGCAGTAATAATCCAATAGTGACTCTTTTGTTCAGAAATCCCAATAACCAGAAAAAACTCCCTGAAATGATCAATTCCATTAAAAGCTTTAATGAGATTACCAAATTTAATTACTCTTCTGTGCTGCATTAATTTATAAAGGGTGGGTCCTCGATCTGAACATTTAATAGTTTCCAGAAATAGCAAATCCCATTTGAAAAGAAGCAGAATGATTTCTTTTTTTTTTTTTTTTTAATTGAAATAATCTAGCACCACTACAAGCCCTTTGGGCAAGATTTCTGGGAGTACTCTATTGCCTAGGAGGTGGCTATTTCTTAGGTGTCTATTTTAATTGTCGTATACTCAAAGGCCTTTAAAATGCTCACTCTTTGTATGCTAACACATAAAAAGATTGAACAAGGTTACATTTATGCTGTTTCAGTTTTTCAAATGTGATTTCACAAATTATACCACTAGAAAAGATAAGTGGAAGTAATTTTTAATACACAGCAAGATGCAGTTCTAACTAGATTAAGCAGCTGTTAACATTATTTTTCTGCACAGCAAGAGCAAATGTCTACAATAACTAGACCTTAAAGGAAGAGGCAATCCCATTTGGTGCACATTGTATACATTTGATTTTATTCCCCAATAGCATTCAGAAGGAAATAAAAAAGAATTAGATAAAGAAATTAATTTGCAGCAGTACTTCAGACAAGCGCATTTGCAAAAGCATARAAATGTTACAGGCATTAGGAAGGAGTCTTTGAGAAGCAAGAACAAAAGGATTGCACTCAACTCCAACATTCAACTCCAGTGCCAACTATTTCCCAGGTGAAAGTGTCAAGTTGTTACTCCAAAAAAAAAAAAATTCAAAAACCCCCCCAGATATATGTGCTAGGGAAAAGGAAGGTAAGCATTTCCACAAGCTGGAAGTCTGCCACTGACAYAGAAAACCCTGTACTGCTTGGGATCTTTTCCACACCCTCTGTGCTTAATTTTCCGACAAAAGCATCATTTTGCTGAAATGCTGAGCATTAAAGCAAAAGGCAGCTCTTCCAGGAGATGCACTGCAAGGAGAGCAATGAAATAGCCAAAGGCTGAGATAGAACAACCCGAGGTGTGAATGAGACATTGAGGAACCTCCTAAAGAGCAGCTACATCCTGTAGGGCTCAATCCCAACTAGCATGATTCTACCAAGYTAAAAGCAATAAAATCCCCATAATAAAAAAYTTCAAGGAGATTTGATGGTAGTGAAATATATTCTATTTAGCCAACACATGAAACCCCCAAAAGAATAAGGAATAAGCCTATTTCTATAAATTTTTGAATATTTGCTCTCTGTGCACTAACAGCTTTATAATTCTTGATGTGGCTAAAATAATTTCTAGACAGGAATTCTACCAAGTAATCAGGACTCTTTACAGAGTGTATAGACTGCCACAGGACAGGGCAGGGACAAGGGCATCCCCCTGGGGCACATGAAGCCTTCCAGGCAGAGGAAGGCACCTTTCTCCACTTTGGGCAACTGAAACTGCCTTAACACCTTCCAAAAACCACCTGTAGCCCACAGATGGCTTGTTCATAAAACTATGTGTGGAAATCACACATTGGAGCTTTCACCTGGCCAAAATGATTTTTCTCCACAGTGTGTACTGGAAAGCAACTTGCACAGTGGTAATTTCAGAAAGTTAACTATAAACAATTACTGAGAGTTTCAACACCTAATTAGAACAATATCACAGTTGTGCTCCTGCACAATAGGATTCAGCCAGCCTGCTTGAAATTTGTTATTTCTGATGTACACGATAGGCTATAGTGTGAGTTTAACAGTTAATTATAGAGCTGAACTTAATTATTTTGTTTGTAGTACAAGAATMTCTGTATTTGCACAGGTTGAAGTTTCCTTGCCACAAGCACTGCTCCTTTAACCTGAGTATTTGCARCATTCCAGCCATGAACACAATAATCCAGAATCAGTCTTACAAAACAGTAAATCCTGCTGCAAGACATTAAGGTACATCTGTCCAGCTGAAATCCTCTTACAGCAAGACACTCATTATTGCAAGGAGTCAGGGCTTAGCAGAAAAAAGATCAAGGCCTGGTGACCTTACAAAAGTACAAATGCACAGATGAAACTTGCAGTAAGAAGGTAATGCATACGATGCTCTCTGACTCACAGCTTTAAAAACGGTTTTTATGTGGCAGTTGAAATGAATGATTCTTTTAAATATGGACAAGRAAAAGTCTGCTCAAACCAGAAAATTCTTAACCATCCCCAAAAATCCCTGACTGGATGATTACTTCAATTAGTTTAAAAAAAATAATTACTACAAACAGAAATCTAGCAATCTTTGTGCAACCAAGATCTGTCTAAAGTTATTTTTGTTTTAGCAACAAAACCAATTTCTAGAAGAAATCCCTACTTAGTTTCTTGCCATCCATACCCAGGCTCCCCCTCCCTCCCCATGATGTGAGCAGCCAAATGCTGAGGTCTCATTATTTTGAAACCTTCATTACTTTTCAAACCTATGCCATCAAATCCAGGCTCCAAAATATTACGAAACAAATAATSCAAGGTAGATGTCATCTGTCAACCTGACAGCCAGGGCATGAGGCTGCTTTACTGGGGAATGGAGAAGTTGAGTCCCAGGCCACCTCTGCCCTCCATGAGCACAACCAGCACAGTGCAGCGMGGCCCATGCTGGACCTTGGCTTGAGAGGGACAGCAAGAAACAAGAGCAGGAGTGGGCTGGCTGTGCCAGTCTGGCAGCCCCTCTCCCCAGCAGCATTACTGGAACCAGAGCCTGGCAGAATTTCCAATAAAAGCTGTAAAGACCTGCAATTTCCCCTAAGTCTTCCCCCCTTCCCGGGCTCAGAGCAGCCCTCCCAGCTGCTGGCATGGAGCAGCAGAACTGCTGCATGTCACTTCACTGTTTGGCACAAAGTGAAAGATAATAGAGTTTACAAGAAGCTTTGTAGTCTCCTTTTCAAGATAAGATGGAAACAAACAAGACAAATGAAAACRAAAGGGTAGGAGCCCCCTGAAAATAATGAAGAAATCTGTGTTTCTTTCCTTATCTCAGTATCGCACTCCTACCCAAAATCAGAAGTGGTTTCCTTTGCTCACAAAAAACATTTGTAGATTTACTTTCATTCCACAGCCCTCTACTCCATCTGGCAACAGCCTGGGTCAGTGTATGGAAATGATATCCTCTGTGCTGCTAAATATTCCTGCCTACAGAGCTCTCACTGGAGAGCTGCCAGCATGCTTAATTGCAAATGGAGAGAGCATTGGCCAAATGATTCCTTTATTTCCAAAAGCACAGATGAGGGTCAGCTTAGGAAATTTCTTTGGGTTGTAAGAGATTAACCCTCAGCATGATTTGGAGTATCTCATCTTTCAGCTGCATATTCTTCTCAAGTGAAACAGAGGCAGCAGAGAACCAACAGTGCTTCCGTTCAGCTGGGTGAAATCAGCAACCACAGATTTGACACATTTCTTTCTTTGAAATTTTCCATTCATCTGTGCCTGTAACAATGATTTGAGTGAAACAACTTTCTACAGAGAAATTTTGGGAAGCAGCAGCAGAAATATCCCTGTCCTGAGCTGATTCCTTCCAGGCTCTCGGGCAGGTGGCCTGGCTGCCCTGGGCTGATCCTCAGCAGAGCTGCTCATGAGCCAGGGGCTGGGACAGCAGCCCTCTCCTTCCTTCCTTTGACATGGAATTGCAGAATTCACTCTTTGCTCACTAGATTTTTCTTAATCCCCATTTAGACATTCTGCCTTTCTCCCCAGACCAGATATGAAAAATCAAAAATTATGAACGTGCTTGCTTTTGGCTTCTTAGCAGTAACACCTTRGCACCTTGAAAAAAATAAAAATAATTTATAAAAAATGACACCACCACCAAATCCTGCCTGGGTAGCAGTGCTGGGGCCCTTGCATACAACCCTGCAGATCAAGTCCAAATTTAGACCCACTGCTGCAGGAAAGAAAGTTTGAGATGTGCCTTCCAAAATGATCCTGATGACCAGGGCAGCACCAATGACAAATAAATTATGTTGCTCAGCACAAATAYAGCAAACCATATTTTTGGCATCCCAATAATTTTTGCTAAGGAGGAAACAGTGCAAACATTAAGGAAAATGTGTACTTCATTAATTATTCAGAACTGACACTCATCAGAAATTTTATCTTTGAACAGGATACAGAAAGTGATAATAAAAAAGGCTCTAATTTCTTCACTCTTTCCAGCAGCCCTAGTTGAGAGTATTTTATTGCATAGGATGACAGAGAGTTTAGGAGGTCTGTTTTTCTGTATATACATGTTCTTTTTTATCAATACTTTATTTTTTCATGCTATTTTAAAACTAAAACTATGCAATCATATTTATCTGCATGAAAGAACATGGACAAATTTTATGAAAATTCTTGACCAAAATCCACAGAGAATAAAAGCCTCAAAATGCACAGGTAATATAGGAGAGAAAGCCATCAGTAAAACACTTGAAARCCTCACATGACAACTTGGAAAGCTGAGACTCATTCAGCTCTCCAGTTTCCTACTCGGGCTAATTGCTGAAAGACTTTTGATTGATTGTGGTTTTAGTTTTTTTCCTAAATGATTTCCCTGTGTTCACATCAGAGCTKATACAATTAAATACTTTTTCCTCAATTACCAAATGCTAACAGCAAAACCAGAACTTTATTACAGCAACTTCTCATCCTCAGGAAGAAGCAGTTTTCAGAAATCAATTGCAAGCTCAGGGAGGGAACTGCTAGTCAAGAAATAAGAAGCAAGGATACCAGTTCAGATGTTCTAGATCCTGGGTAAGTGTCCAGCCAGCAAATCCATGTCAAACCATCAGTCTCTGGTCCCATGTAAATCATCCAACATTCATTATCTCTACCTCACAGTTACTAACTCCTTTCCAATATTCCTCACTTTTCACAAAATATTTTCAACTCCCCCACTTGTTGCTGTTCAAAGATCTCAAAYCTTGTTACTTATTAAAACCTTGTTACTTGACACAATTCTTGCTTTTTGGATAATCACAATTCCATTACTCCCCATGGGAGAATTTTCACATAGAAATTTGCTTCYTGACCATCACACTAAATATTTCTGAACCCAGCTGAGTTATAAGAGATACACAGAAAGCCTATCAGGTTATAAACTGTGGTATTTTCAGGGACCCCTATGGCAGAAAGGAAATTATGAATTTGACTCCATGTCCTTAGAAGGCTAATTTATTATTTTATGATATTATATGATGTTAAAGAATGCTATACTAAACTATACTAAAGAATAGAGAAAGGATACTTACAGAAGGCTTAACAAGATACTAATGAAACACTTGTGACTCTCTCCAGAGTCCTGACACAGCTGGACTCTGATTGGTCAGTAAGTAAAAACAATTCACATGTTGGATAAACAATCTGCAACCACATTCCAAAGCAGCAAACACAGGAGAAGCAAATGAGATAATATTGCTTTCCTTTTTCTCTGAGGCTTCCCAGGAGAAGAAATCCTGGGCAAAGGGATTTTCCAGAAAATATGACAGTGACAACARACATGAGCTATCAAATAAGCAATGAAATGCACACTTTTAAACTAAGCAGGGTGTGTGCAAAGGGCAGAAATCTGGACTGGAGCCCACCCCAGAGCAGGGGCTGTGCACAGCCTGCAGCAGTAGTGGGGATTCTGCCCCATTCTGTGCTGGGAATACCCAGCCCAGCTCTGGGCTGTGCCACGTGCTCATCTCTCATGGAAATGTCCCACAGCTCAAGGCCCAGATATGAATGTTGTTTCAGAAAATTACTGGAAGACAGTGCTTGGGTTTTTTCCATAACAACTATTCATAAAAATTGCCCCTTGCTAACGCATTTTCATCTGAAATCTGAGATCTTTTGGGATTTGAAGCTCTCTCAATAGCCCAAAGAAAGTCAGAGATTCAGAGATGGCAACAATTCACAYGTTTGTTTAGCCATAGTATTTTTACTCATATTTCATTTCTACTTATTTCCTGCAACTTCAGCTGAGTAAATGCATCAGCACTCAGCCCTCTCAGGAATKTCTGCTCCTCTGTTTCACCATCACTAAATAAATTTTATTGTTTGCTGTTATTAAGCATCCAGAAGTGAACTGTGGAGCCACAGATACTCCTCCAAGGTATTCTGTGCCATAAAAGATATATAGTGCACAGAAAATCCTTCACATTTAAAAAGCAGACTATAAATAAGGAATTTCACGTGTCCCACCATCAGATGCMGAGCATCACCAAGCTGCCAGGCCCCTCTGAGACACACACAGAGTAATTTTATACAGAATGAAGTGAACCTTTCCCAGAGATTTAAGTTCTAGCATATCAGGCATTTTTATCACAGGAAAAAAAAGAGCATTGAAATACCTCCAAGTCTGCACAATAATAATAATAATAAAGAAATATATCATCTTAATTTTTCTATAGATTTTGCTTTATAATTATACTGCAACAYCCATATTTTTGTACTATATCTGTACTATTTTGTCAATTTTTATATCTTTAGATATTGTCTTACCTGTTTAAATAAACCAACTTTTAAATTCATTTTATAAAAACCTATTCTGTAGAGTATGAATGAAACAGTTTATATAAAGAATAAAATTCAACTTATGAARACAAATTCTACCTTGCAAAATTTGCTTTTGAATCACTTCCCATTCACTTGATCACAGATAAGTGAATTTTAGCACTCTGCTGAGGTCACCAAACACAGAGAAATTCAATGGRGGAAATAGCACTTCAACCATAAACCAGCAGGCATATGGCAAGTGAACCTAGTTTGAAGGGGTAAAGGTATATTTATGAATCTTACGCATTCTGTGCAATTAACTTTAAAACATTTTAAATCACAGCCATCTTTAGGCTACCCTAAAACAAGAATGGAAAAAAAATACAGCACAGAGGGAGTCAGCAAGAAAGGAACTTGAAGTTTACTTTATCAGCATGATTTCTTTTTTTACACAAGTAGTTAATGYCACAGCAGTTTTGTCCCTCTCTGCAGCCATTATGTTGACCATTTTTTTCTTTTCTTTGATGACTTGTCCAACTACAAAGGCAACAAGAAGGGGGGCACTGGTTGGGGAGAAATCAACCCTGAATTACACTACAGATAATMTTTAAAACATTTTTCAGTGCACAAGATAGGAGCAGCAATTTTGCTTACATGTACTGAATCCTGGGTCTACCAGACATTATAATCTCTTAATGGTCCATGTTTGTTGTATTTAACTCATATGATTTCTTTTATGGCTACCAATAAAGTTACACACTGCATTAATTTTGATGGAGTCAAAGTGAGACATAATATACATCAGAGAGCACCAGAAAGAAAAGTTTTCAACTCTTTTTTTACCAATCTTACTGCTATTTCAAGTTCCTAAGGTAGGAGATGAGGAAAAATGAGGAAGATGGCATAGAAGGGTGTCATTTCTGAAATTATTTTTGAGCCAACTCAAAAGGAGAGAATTYGACACCTGCAGAGATGGAGGCATGGGTATATTTTGAACCTAAGCACATRAAAAGTGCACATGAGTCTCAAAAATTTCACATTYTTCATCTTTTAGAGAGGAGGAAGAGGTGGAATTGTGTCCTATTTTAGTCCCTTGCTCTGACAGTCCAGTGRCCTTAAAATGGCCTTTATCTTGCTGTTTGTAAGATTCTGGCCCAGAAATGGAAGAGGGAAATGAACTCCCTATYAAATGGTCAGTCACATCCACAGTGCTGATTAAGGACTGCTGACAAACATTGGGCATTTTTGGCTTGTTMTTTGGCATCCTTTCATCTGTGTGTGCTGGAAACACACTGGCTGCACTTGCACTGTTCTCTGTGCCTGGAGCATGGATAATGGATCCTGCTTCACTTTTATGCAGTGTTCAGATTCTTTTCCTTACATCAAACCTGATCCTACATCTCCTCCTCACACAAGGGATCCTCACTAGTGTGAGGAATGCAGGCTATAGGCCCTGCTTTCCTTTCCAGGGGACCAAACATGGCTCAGCCTGGTCACACCTGATGCAAATTCAAATTTTCATTTGTGAATTGAGCTGTTGTTCAGGGTTACATACAAAGCATGTGATATTTATGAACAAAGCTGTGACATTTATTACACTGGCGGACTCTGGCCCTGGAAAATCTCAACCCCAAGAGCCATCTTAGCTGATTTGCAGCCATGGGCCTTTCCATGATGGTTGGAATAAAAATGGGAATGTGGTCCTTGTGCCACTGTCATTTTCATTGGGAAGCCTGTTATCCTCAATAACTGAGTTTGACAGCACTCTGGGTGAACACCTGTATTCTATTTAGAGGAGTCTGCTTCATTTTCATAACACATTAGCAGAGAGCCATGGATCTCTGAGCACTCTGTTGGGGGTTCTTATTGATGCAGATTTGATTATTAAAAGGAAAAAGCTGGACTTTTGGAAGCTGGGCCCCCTAAGTCTTGAGACCTGTGGCAAAGCTCAGGCTCTGTGATTTGGAAGGAAACCCTTTTGGAGCAGGTTCTTCTGTTTCAACACATCAAAAGAACAACTTCCTTGATCTGTTTTTATCTACAAGCAGGATTCACTGGCTGTGCCATTTTACTCCCATAATCATGCATTGTTAATGGAATTAAAAGGGCTCTGTACACTAGGAGAAATATCCAACAGCTAATTCTCTTGTTTTTTGAGCAACTGGAAAGGAGATGGGCTTTCATGTAGCACCTCAGCTACTTCATCGTGTCAAAATTAAATACAATAAATAACGCATCAATGCAAAAAAAGATGATACAGGATTTGGATCTGAGAGCATTCTAATGAATTCAGAAAAAACAGTATATTCCCCACTTTTAAGGATTACAGCCTTTGAACACAGATTAACAAACAGAAGCAGCCTGCTCTGAGAGCCCATGGACTACTGCATTTGTTCACCCTGCAGGAAACCACCACTAAACGTCTCTGGGAAATGCTTACTCACTGAGGCAAATTGAAATTAATTTTTCATCAAACTCCAGTGCAAACGTGGACCTTGTTTTCCCCTAYTCGCAAACCCCTTTCTGAATCCAGCTCCATGACCTGCACCTGGTGTATTTTGCCTGCTTCTCCYGAACTCCACAGCCCTGAGCTGTCAAACTGCCCATGGCTCCTCCTCATCTCCTGTTCTCTGTGCCAGGCTGGCTCCAGCCCGGCAGGGACAGCTCACCTCTCCACCCTGGGCAGCTCCCAGGGCTGCAGGGGAGGGGGGCTCAGGGGCACAGCCAGAGCAGGAGCCCCCATGCAAGCAGCAGGGAATTGCTGGAGCACCCTSTAAGTTATTCTTGAGGTTACAGAAACAGTTCATAACATTACCCTGCACAGATTACAGCAARCATTAAAAATTAATATCAATAATAAATTGACTAAGAGTTTTCCTAATACGTAGCAGAAAAAGGAATTGCCAGATGCAGATAAAGCCAAGATAGGTTTAATAACCTCATTAAAATAAGCTATATAGTGCCAAACTCCTAAAGCACAGATATTTCTTTGTGACAACAAGGAATTACTGATAACAAGTAACAACTGAATGGAAAGGCTGACACAAGATCCTGTGTGAGTGCAAAATGCAAAGCACAGGCTCCTTGTGGCTGAATGGCATCAGCAGGGGCAGTTACCTGACCTGCTCTGGTTACTCACATTTCCTGGGGCAGGAATAAGTTSTGAAGAGAATATGATGAGCACAACTTACTACTGGGATCATGGGTTATGTGCAAGAACTAAAAGAAGCTCAGCAGTGATTCAGAGAACCTCAAGGAGCACACAGAATTTTGAAAAGGAAACAAGCTGAAACCTGTTGGATCCCCAAAGGATATCTTTATGGAACATACATTTAAATCATGGACTAATGAGTGAGCACACACCAGGTATATACTTCTTTTGTATGCAATACTAAGATGAAATAAAACTATTGTTGTAAAGATTATTTCTCCCACATTACAAGGATGCTCACGTAGACCATTATTTTGTTGAAGCAGGAAAATAAAAAGTTTTGCTCTTTCTTCTTGTAGTTATTTGATTTAGAATCACAAGAAAGGTCAAGTATGTGGCTTATGTAAGAACAGACCTTCTTCAAAAAGCCCCAATATGACCATATAACCTGTTTCACTTTTTTTAACAATTTTTTATTTCAATGAATATGCATACAGGTGTACAAGTGCTGAAGAGGAAAGCAGTACTGTGCTTATAAATATTAAATATTAAATATTTATTTATAAATATTAAATATTTTTCCTGACATACAGTTTTTTTCTGGACTGCATGAACAATGGCAGTCCTGTCTCAAATATGAAAGGAAAAATATGGTGTTAATGAACTTTTAAAAGTAACAATAAGAAAAAATGGGGAAAAATGAGTTAACTACTACTGTTCAACACTGCTAGTATTAAAGATCTCCTTGTAAATCCTGCATGAGAATAGGGTCATTAGGAAACATTAATCATTTTCTATGACACAATTCTTGAAACACATCACTATTCCCTGGAACCATCACCTCTGCTGAGGCTGCTGCTCACACGGTTAAGCAATTTATTACATTGTGCTRGAGCACAGCTCCATCGCTGAATGTGTGGCAGCCTCCCCGTGCCTGATGCACAGAGGTCCCCACTCACTTGGCACTGAAGTTACGTGTCACCAGCCCGGTGAGAGGGCAGGAGATTTAAACTCTGCCTGTTGTTTTCCCACGGGATATTTAACACAACTCTGTGCAGCAAACCCCAGCATTCAGTCACCTCTGGAGGCAAAGTAGAGCTGCCTCAGTGTTGGGGTCAGCAGAACAGAGACTTCCCTAAACTTCTCTTTACAGACCCAGAGCACAAAGGGCTGAGAACATTCCCCTGCAYCCCTGTGCAGTTATGATATTTTCTGAAAAATCCTTTCYTTWGGATTTTTCCTCCTGAGAAGCTGAGAGGGCTCAGGAACAAAATATAAACAATGGTTATCTGCTGCTGTGGRATGCAACAGGTGCATCTGGGATTGGTCTCATGGGGTTGTTTCTAATTAATGGCCAATCAGAGTCAGCTGGCTCAGACTCTCTGTCCGAGCCACAAGCCTTTGTTATTCATTTCTTCTTTTTCTATTCTTAGCTAGCCTTCTGATCAAATCCTTTCTTCTATTCTTTTAGTATAGTTTTAATATAATATATATCATAAAATAATAAATCAGCCTTCTGAAGCATGGAGTTGGATCCTCATCTGTTCCCTCACCCTCGGACCCCTGTGAACACSGTCACACCCCTGGATGCTGCAGCTTTGTGCTGCCATAGGGCACAAGGTGCTCATTCCCAGAGCTGCATTTCAGTTCCCAGTTTAAGGTGGTGGCTCCCTGAAGGGCACAGCCCTGTGCCCACCTTGGGGCCTGTCCCCACCAGGGTGCTGCAGCCACCCCAGCCCTGCCCTGAGAGGAGAGCTGTGCCTGCAGGACACTCATCCATCCCTCTGGCCCTGCCAGCTCCAGGGGGTGGCACTGGGGCTGGCACAGCTCAGCAGTGCCGCTGCCATCCAGGGGCTGCCAGAATCTCTGTTATAACCACTGTATAACCATTCTGTCATGCCACTGCTTTCCCAGAGCTGATAGCCTTGCTATTTCAAATTGAACAAGGCCAAAGCTCAAAAATATAAATTGTTATTCCTCCAGTCCTCTAAATAAAACAAGCTCCACACCAAAATGACAGATTCTGTTCCAGTTTGACAATACATCTGTGCCTTAAATGTTTCTAGGTACTTTCAGGCCMTGTTTTGCCCTCTGAAAAGCAGACACAAATTTCCCTGTAGATGCCATGTCTGCCTCTCTGACCCACACCACTCAGAACATCTGAAAGCAGTTCAAAGATTACTGCTGCAATTTGGAGGCCTACACAAACACTGCAACTTGTGATTCAGGTCAAATGTACTTCAAAGTCTATTTTTATGCAGCTTGACAACATATAGAAGACCTGACTTCTCTTACACTTCCCCAAAAAAAATAAAAACCAAATAAACACTGAGTTCTGCATTACAATATCATTTTGAAGTATTTCTCCTCCATATCTTTAGAGASCCTTTTGGAAACTTGTTCCACTCCCTTTTCAGCCAGATTTCACAGATGTTTCACAAACATTTAGGAGCAGAGAGGCCTTGACTGAGTCCCTCTGACTGCTAAAAGGGCCTCAGGTCCTGGTGCAGCTCCTTAAAGCAATCTCAGGTGTGCACAGGGGGATGCACACACCAGGGGGGTGCAGGGAATGAACACAACCTGCTGCAGGTGTGGTTTTCCTGTAGAATAAATAAACATCCTAAAAAACAGAATTATCAGAGCACATCCGAAAAATAAAAGTTACAGAGGTTACCGGACTCATCATTTTAAGTTTTGCAAGTCTCTGATAAGTCTCTCCTCTAAGAGTAGAAGTATTGATAAGTTATTGAACCTTGGATTTTTTGTTGCTTTATGAAGGTCAACATCTGCTTTCAATGTGAATCTGAACAAGATAAAAGCAAGTAGGTATGGCTCAGCACTTTCTCAAAGCATCCATGAGACTTTAATAAGAGATGGCCCATCTTCTTGTTTATTGCAAAATTATTGTAATTTCAAAATAGTATTTAAAGATGCAATTTTAAGCAAACAATAATATATTTTTCTATTATAAATGCCAATTTGTTTTATTTTTAAAGTTTTTTCCTACATTAGTGTTACTGACCTCAAAACCACCAATACAGTTGGGAGTTCACAAGTGTAACCCATACTTGGAAGGATTTGCCTTTCTTAGGAATTTGAAACTTTTCATTGTGTGGCTTCTGATTAAAGTTGGGAGGAAAGAAATTGCATGGAGACTGGTATTTTATTATAGCTGCTGTATAATTAGATCTCTACAGTTTTATTTGCAAAATGTCATGCATAAAGAAAAGGAAGGGCACTGAACAAAGTTACCAGTCATACAAAAATTACTTAATATCAAAACATCAGTGACTTAATTCAATTTGAAGCATTATTACTTGACTCTGTTTGATACACTCCAGTATGTAATACTACTCCTAATTTTGTACATTTTATCTAGAAAGAGTRCTCTGGGACTGAAGTCAAGATGCTTACACAGTACCTATTGCAGGCTAAATGCTTTTCCCATTCCTATTTGCATAACAAGAGAAAAGAAGAAAATTTGATTTAAGGAGGAAGAAAGCAACCCAAAACTTCTGTCTGTGCATATTTATGAGAATACAGGTTATATTCACAAAATCACAGMGTGAGYCARGTTGGAAAAAACCTTTGAGATCATCAAGTCCACCTATGGCCCAACACCTCCTCATCAACTAAACCATGGCACCGAGTGCCACGTCCAGGCTGTTTTTGAACATGTCCAGRGTTGGTGACTCCAGCCCCTCCCTTGGTGGGCCATTCCAACATGCAGTCACTCCTTCAGTGAAGAACTTTCTCCCAATGTCCAACCTAAACTTCCCCTGGCACAGCTGAAGACTGTGACCTCTGGTTGTGTCAGTGCTGCCTGGGAGCAGAGCCCAGCCCCAGCCGAGCACAGGCCCCTTTCAGGAGCTGTGCAGAGTGATGAGGGCAGCCCTGAGTCTCCTTTTCTCCAGGCTGAGCACCCCCAGCTCCCTCAGGGGTTCCTCACAGGGTTTGTGTTCCCAGCCCCTCTCCAGCCTCGTTGTGCCCTCTGGAAATGCTCAGTGTCCCAAGGTCCTTCCCAACCTGAGGGGCCAGAGCTGGACACAGCACTCCAGGTGTGCCCTCCCCAGTGCCCAGTGCAGGGGCACAATGACCTCCCTGCTCCTGCTGGCCACACATTCCTGACCCAGGCCAGGAGCCATTGCCATCCTGGGCCACCAGGGCACTCTGCTGGCTCGTGTTCAGTCACTGCTGACCAGCACCCCCAGGTSCCTTTCTGCCTGGGCACTGTGCTGTTGTCRTTATATTGCAGGAGTTCTATTGTCATTACGCTGCAAAGGTTCCATATTGCTAGAGTTTCATACCTCCTTGGTGTTTCTCRTGGGCAGCTCCTCCAAGCACTGACTCTTCTTCTCACAGCAGCCAGCTGAGTCCAGCTCCCCCTCAACCAACCACCCCACTCTTGTATAACACTCCTCTTACTGCCTACAGCTGCAGCCTGTTAAAGTCAGGCCTGTTCCCAATCTCTAATAATTGCTCAGCTGCTACTCCTTAAGGGGTAAGATTACTTTCTATACTACCTTTATTTTCTTATATTGTATCCCCCTACCCTGTCCAGCCACACCATCCCCAGTCTGTAACACTGCAGGGGATTCTTGTGGCCAAAATGCAGGACTGGGCACTTGGACTTGTAAAACTTCATCCCATTGGGCTCTGCCCATCCCAGGTCTCCCTGCAGAGCCCTCCTGCCCTCCGGCAGATGGACACAGCTCCCAGCTCAGTGTCACTGCAGATTTACTGATGGTGGACTCAGCCCTCCCATCCAAGCCATTGGTGCAGAGACTGAACAGGAGTGATCAGTGTCCCAGCACAGAGCCCTGGGGACACCCCTGGTGTCTGGMTGCCACCATCCCCACCCCTCTGGGCCACCCAGCCAGTTCTGAGCCCAGCACAGAGTGCTCCTGTCCCAGCCCTGGGCTGCAGCTTTTCCAGGAGGGAGCTGTGGGACACAGTGCCAARGGCCTTGCTGAAGTCCAGGTAGACAACACCTTCTTTGTGAGAAAAGGAAAAACAACCTGAAGACCTCATCCTCCCCTTCCTTTCTTCAATTTTGTTTAATACAAATATTTACATAAAAATTAGGATAGTGTTTAGAAATTTTTTTGAGTCCCTATACTCCTTCTGAAGTTACAACCTTATACAATGTGCTMATTGACACAGCAACCACCAACCACTTAACACAAATGGGAAAAATATTTTGCTGAGGATTAACTGAACTACAAAGAAACAAAMGATCCCATTTTTGTGCTAATTTGARTAGTATTCAAACAAACAGATCAGAGGATGAAGAGTTTATGCTGTTACACACTGAACTATATTGGATTTTCCTAAATGTTTTTGCTTAAGAAAATGCTGACTTGTCAGAACCTATATGTGCATTTATTTCCCAGATCTAGGATAAAACTTCAGAAGCCAGAGGACTTTTTCCCCTCCCYATCCCCTCTCCTTCCTGATCCTGTTTGTCTTTACCCCTTTCACAAGTCCATTAATCAAAAACTGAACCACCCATGGCCCTACAAGAAATTCTTCACCTTCTACACCAACAATGTGTTTACAACCKCTTTGCTTCAAATCAGGGAAAGTCYTCCACTAACTTAGTTCTGGAAACTCTCAATCTGGTTTTCACAAAATATTAACTGGAAAAACATGATGCTTATTTAAAAAAAAATAAATTCTAATGACAAGTTCCAAGGAACCTAGTAACAGATAAACCAAGCAAGATTTTGTGRCATTTCTTGGAAGAGGGAAAACAGCTGTAACAGTTTTGGTTCTGAGTCCAGATTCAGGATGCAATTGGAAACAAATAATACCACTTTAGGCTCTGATTTATGTTTCTTTTGGTTTCAGTGACTGGAACTTAAACGTGACAGATTCTGAGTCTCCAAGTAATTAATTTTAATCAGCCACCTGCCTCCTCTGTCTGGTGACATCCCGTATACAGTGGTGGTTATTGAAGTAGTCACTCAAGGAAACAAAGTTATCCTCAGAGTGTATCCAGCCACCCACCTGGCTCACACAGGCTGCAACTGAGATAGAAGGAAAAAAAATAATTTCTGCATTAGTATTACAGGAGTCACATGCCTGTAACTTGTCAGTGCACTGTTTAGGATAGAAAAGCTGGCAGGCTGACGAGCTTTTCCTATGGTTTTGCTGTTCCTTGAGATAGAATKAATTTTATTATGTGTAAGAAACAGGGACATGGCACGCACTGTGCTGCAGGGACAGCACCCAGGCAATGCCATGAGGGGAGCTGGAAGAACAAAACTGGCCCTGTGTGGTGTTGGTTGGTAAGAAAACTTACCCTAAGAGGCATTTTCTTTAGTTCAATGACCTACATTAAAAAAAAAAAAAAAGACAGAACTGAGTTTATAAACCGTCCCCAGGTCTCTTTTCTGAAACTGAAAAGAAATGCCAGGATAGGTAACTTCAAATGGAAAGGAAAGAAGCAGACTGCAAAACAAACTCACCCTAAATGTTTTCCTGCTGCTGTTTATCCTCTGTCAAAAGTATTCAATTCAATCAACATTATACTTCTAGCATAAACATAAATCGATGCCAAGACATTTTGGCTTTGTTATCAGACATGATATTTCAATAAGAAATACATAAATAGAATAAAGATTCCACTTTTTTCAGGTTCTGTTGCCATTTCTAGCCCTTCATAAGCCATTTTGCTGCAGATGAYGGAGGGCAGGGACAGGACAGTCTGGGCAGCTCTTGGGCTAACAGAGGACATTGAAAGACAGGGAAAAGAAAATCTAAAGGGATAGRCACACAGGCAGAATTAGCTTCCTCCTCTTACAGAAAGCAGAAAAGATAGAGAGGTAGCACATAAGAACACCTCTATGAAAAGTAGTTTGGCACTTTGCTCCTGTCTAGGAGCTAGATTGGCAATAAGTCACTTATGTTTTAACACCAGGCAGCAGCAGCTTGAGTCTGGAAATGCAGAGTTTTAGAATCCACTCCAGCTGCTGACARCTCAGGCAGTGCAATCGGATTACTCGCAGTCATGGCGATCCCCTGCTGCTGCACACACACCTGGGGACAGGAGCTGCTCCTGCACACAGCACCATTTGTGGGACAACAGCCCTGGGGGGCTTGCCAGAACGGAGCAGAGTGTGGGGAGTGACACAAACAGCTCCAGCTTTCTCTGAGAGAGAAGCATTGAAATACTTTCATATAGGAAATCAATAATAAACAAACAAAACAACATCAGAAAGCAAAAAACATCAGCAAAGGCAGAGCAGGTCTGTGAGTTCACTGGTCACTGCTGTATCATGGTTATCAACTCTGGAATGACACTGGAGGGTTGGTAACAGTTGTGCAGTTAATGAAAGAGAATGGGGATAAAGAAGTTGAAGTCTTCATTTAGATTTAAGCACTTTTTCAYCTCCAATTCCTTCATGAAGGAACCTTGGAGAACAGGCTTCTCCTTCCACAGCTGTTCCTGCAGTACCTCCCATCTCACACCCTCCTCAATCCAAATTTAACTAGCACATTTTCCTCTTCATTCAGTAGAGGCTATTGCTGAGCCCAAACATGGTTACTGATCTCTTCTATTTCACTTATATTCCCCAAATTCTTGGGCTCCCAAGATCATCACCAGCTGCCTGACCCTGACACAAGCGATTTTCCAGACTCCTCACATCTCCACCATGTCTAACTTCTGTAACATCACCCTGAGAGAGTCTCTCTCTTCTTTTTATTATTAGCAAAATGTTTATGATAGTCTCATTACATATCTCAAATCCTACAGCATCCTGTTAGGTGGGAAACACAACCTGACATATTCATTAATGTGAGATTAGAAAAAAAGGGGCCCTTAGAACATTTTCTCTATCACTGACGACTTTTCATTGACATCCTTGCCCTGCTCTTCCCCACAATTCTGCTTCTCCTGAARCACAGCCCTGCATCCCCTGAGGCTCTGTGACTGTAATGTCACACGGAATGGCTTTGAGTGCTGTTCTGGGGCCAGGCTCTGCCTCTGCCACATGGGGGGCTCAGAGGCTGTGTCAGCCTTGCTCTGTCCTGTAGGGCCAACTTGTAAGGAACAAAGAGAATTAAGAGAGGAAGATGTGAAGGAAGAAAATCCAAAAGGCTGCAGGCTCATGGCATCTGGTTTGGATCTTGAATCTAGCAAGCACCCCTGGAAGCTTTGGGCAAATGGCTATTTCCAGGTATCACAAAGGATGAATAATGTTATGCTGTGCTTGCATTGGGTTTAGGGGATAATTTGACAAGTTTATTGCTTCTGTGGTTTAAGAGACCCAAATATTATGGAACTTCAYATCCAAGGTATTTCATCATAAACCAAAGCAACAAAACTGCAAAGCAAGGGAAGACAACATAGCTAATGCTAAGCTTCAAGATAAAAGATGAAAACTGTTATAGTTACCAATTAACATTTAGATTGCCTGTACAAAGGGATGCCATAAATCCCCACTCCTCAGGTACAATAATTCCTTTTAATATCTCATTGTATCACTGCCAAAAGACTGTCTCTATGTACCATTTCAAGGCACASTTTTGCACTTTTTGGTTTCCAATGAGTATTGATGCACATAAATGACATCAGTCAGTGTTTCCTTGGAATCCAACTAACCCAGTCAGCTTCTTCCCCACAGAACCTCTCCCACAAGATGCAGAGGCAGGTAAAGTTCTACTGAGCATCACATCACTGAAAAGGAAAGGCACCAATTTAATGGCACTGAGTAAACTCAACGTTGTTAATGGAAAYAGATAATTTCCCACAATTCTATCCTAAGTTCTGCATAATGCACCCATAAATTTCAGCTGCAGCCTGCACTGAAAGCAGAATATGGCTTTGCCTCACTAAACCTATGAGGGAATATCTGAAAAGCTTTTCCACTTTTTTTTTTTTGGGTCTCTGTCAGGTATTTGGCATTGTAACAAAAGTGCTACTCTGAGCAATTTTTAGTTACAATACAAAATAATTGGACTTTTGTGTCATGGAATTTCTTGTTGGAAGTTTTATCATAAAATCCTGCAGTGTGGTTTGAAAGACAACTAATCTGAAAAAGGGTTACTTTATCAACCAAAAGCACACCACACTTTACATCTTGGTTTTGCAGAATTTTGCATTGGATACATAAATACAGACAATTTTATTATTAAATTAACAAAATATTCCAAACAAACAAAAATCCAACCAAACAAAAACAMCACCACAAACACAAACTTAAGGAATTTCAAATTAGTGCTTTGCACTCAGTCAGAATTTTCACAACACAAGGGGTCAGAAAKTAACACAAGTAACTCAAGGGGTCAGAAACGTGATTCTCACTGTTTTCAATTACCTGTACATGTGATGCTCAACAAAAAAAGGAGCCAGACAGCTCCTCAGAGTTCAGTTTCTGGAAGAAGATTAAATTGATGGGACACAACCAGAAAAAAAAATCCAGATGAGACCAGTAAGTTGAGCAGGCTGATGGCAGAGAAGCTGAGCATCCTCAGACCTGACAAAGCAGATATGTGATGCAGGAAGCTCTGATATCAAATATGATGAGAGTTTAATCAGGAAGTCTGCCTAAGATTCTGCAGCAATTAAACCCTACATGAAATCATCTTCAGTGAAAGAACCCAGTTGCTCATAGAAACTTCAGTAGGTTTTTTAAGGATGCMTGTGAGGCATCAAAAGAGAAAAAATTAAAAACTGGAAAGCATGAAAAAACAAAACTGAAAATACCTTAAGCATCAATCCTACACATKTCATTTTGGAATGGGTCTTTGCTACTGAAGAGCTCACAAGAATAAAACAAATAAACAAAATAAAAACCTAACTGCATATCTGTACTAGCAACTCAAAGAGATCAAGTCTCAGAGATTTTTGTGGTCTTTGGGACTTGTCAGGCACTTAGCACATAAATTTATATGTTTGTAGGCACACAAATTAATAAAATATAATCAAGGAACCAAGTTCAAAACAACAAAATTCTGACTTTCCCCCAGATCACTGTATCCTGGTATGACAGGAATCTTAAGAAAATAACCTCAAGAAAACCATGTTACTTGCAGGTAGCTGGAGGAGTCTGTGATGTTCTGCACATTCAGTTTTCCAGAGCTGTAAGCTAACATTGATGCAAGCAGAGAATTGGATAGACACCATCAGCAAGGGAGGCTCACCAGGACAGGGCACAAAGGAGTSTTTGTTGGTTTTGGTTTGTTCATTTGTTCTGTTTGGGTTTTTCACTAAAGCATTCACAGGTGAGGAGGCTGATTTGCTTGTGGTCTCCTCAGTTCTCTGTGAAAGAGCTTCTAAGGACACTCTGAGATCTGCCCTCAACAAGAACCTTGTGCTGAACTCTCTGTGAGGAGCAGACCCACACTGCAACAAAAAGCAGAGTTCAGAATACTCAGAAATAAAAACTAATACTGGCAGCTGCCAACAGTCACAGAAAYAGTGACAGGAGCTGCCAATAGTAAGGGAACATTCCACTACAGTTTCCAAGATCTTGGGGAAGTTGAGCTCTTCCTTGAAGAGTTCTTTGAGTGTTCTAATTTTTTGCTTAAGAATCATTTGCCTAAATGATAAGCAAAACTCAGTTTCCACATCAATGACTGGATTAAAAATCAAGAATAAATTTATAAAAATAATTTATCAGCTACCTATAATTTATCAGTTASCTGCATAACTAATGCCTGATCAGGAATTATTGACTTTATCAACTTTGCTGGACTCGCTTTTGCTGATGTAAGCAAAATCAAAAYCTGACAAGAGATGTTTGGGCTAGCTTTGCTTCCAGTGCAGAGCTTTGTTTTCTGAAACATTTGTTCCATTTTTGGCAATAATTACAGTAGGTTTTACAGCAGATAGTTATTGTAACTAATTTGTGCTTACATGACTAATTATGAAYGAGAAGAACGCTGCTTACAGTACTCTCTCACATCTGGAGAAGACCAGAAGCACAACAGCAGCTGTCTGGATGCTGCCATGGATTTGTTGCTGTTTATTCACTGAATGCTGATTGTTTSCTCTCCTGATAAAAGATCTCACGCAGCCTCATCCCCCTCCCATCACCCTGCACCACTGCTGGGGTGAATTCCTGAGCAGGCAAATCACATCACTTGACAAAGACAGCAAACAAGGTAACTTCTGACTGCATCTGGAYATCTTCACACCAGTCAATACACACACACTGCCTGGCTCCCTAGGACTGAAACCTTGCTTTTGGTGCTTTCATTCCTCCAGAAGTTCACACGGACTCATTATCTCATCTCACCTGCCAGAAAAAACTTTGGGGCAAAATTGTTGGGACGAAATGATTGTTTAATTGTCCTAAGCAATAAAACCTAACAAACAATCCCAGCACATTGTCACTGCCAAGGTGATGTTTGACAGTCCCAATTCAAAAATTGAAGATGTTAATGGACTGCAAAAACTATGCACATTTCTGAAACTTTTTTCCATTTTTTTTTTCTCTTGGACATTTTAATTTCATTTTTAGKTCATTTCTCTTGGTAGAAGGGTAGGAAGAATTAGGCAAATACTTTCTAAAATCCTTGATTTATAATAGGTATAAATTAAAAAATTTACCATCCAAAGCATTTCACCACACACACACACAACTACACTTAAAAAGGAATGTGTCACCATTGGGTTTGTTTCCATGTTCAGATGTGATCAACACCACCCCCACAGCTCATTTTGAACTTTTGGCACAGAAAACAAACAGTAGCTTTGAACTACACAACTTTGCAACAATTAAGCTGTACGAACAGTTTGGAATGTTTTTCTAAAGCACTTCAGAAAATGACTATTATTGAACCTGCACTCTTTGGGGCTGTAATTCAAGTCCAGCCACACAGTTCTGCTCAGGTCAAAAGGAACAAGTCAAGCTGACAGAAAGCAAGTCGATGAATTCTTACATGATTTTTCAACACAGACACAGATGGACGAGAATAGAAACCACTATACAATATAATACTCCTGTGCTACAGTTTCTGAGGTAAACATCAACTTTTCCTGCTGTTACTGYCTTTCACAGGTTACAGCATTCTCACATATTTTAATTTATCAGGTTTTCCAGCCCCCAGTCTCTTTCCTGCATCCATTATATTAGGCAATAGCATCAATTTAGTGCCTGTGAGAAGTGTGCAAGAAAAAAACCAGAACAGCCATTAAAAAAAAATCCCTAAACTACCCTATTAAGTGAATTGCAGTGTGCAAAATCAGAAAAAGCAGGCTGAGCCTTTAAAARTTGACTCCAGTGAAAGGCACTTTGGAGAAATTGTCTCAGTGTACCACTACCAACAAAGCAAATTTTTTATTCAGATTAAGAGTCTTGGATTTTAGGGTTCCACATTGCAGGGAACTCAAGAGAATCAAGATTACCCAACCAAACAAAAGACGGAGTTGAAAATTGAGGAATTGTTGCATTTTGGGTTTTTTTAAATGTATACTGTGGCTGCAGGATGATCTAAAGACTGAGACCAAGAAATGACCTTCAGCTGAAATCTCAGGTATAAGAAGCTTTGCACCTTTTTCTTATTTCCATGGGATCTCAAAGCCCCAGCCAGTCAAACCAGGGCTCTCTGGTGAKTTTTCCCACCTGTGCCTTCTTTGCCATGGAATGCCCAGGCAGAAGGGCAGCAGTGGCACCACCAGCCCTGCACTCTGCTCCCCCCATGCCCTCTCAGCTTTCACCCACCTGCTGGCAATGAGGATGCCCGGGAGGCAGGAGCAGCTCTGCTGCACCCCTGACACAACCCCCCAGCCAGGCCAGGGCCCTGCTCCATCTCAGATGGAAATATTCAGAAATATTGCCCTGTACACCAAAGTTAAACCAACATTATCTCCCCTGTCTAAAGAAGGGGAACAGAATCCTTCCCTGGGCAATCACACAGAGCAAACTGAGGGGACGCAGCTGTGCCTGCCAAGGTTTCTTTGTCAATTATTTTTCCAGATCTGTGGTATYTTTTGTGGCTGTCCCCTGGATTCTGTCCATGTGGACTCCAGATTTCTTGTGCTGTCACATCATGCTTGCTCAGAGTCTGCAAACAGCASATTTTGCATCATCATGTTTCCACTAGTTTCCATTATTCCAGCATTTCRATTTCCTCCTAATTCATGGCATGCAAATGAGACCTCAAGTTTCTCAAGAAACAAACTGAACAAWCACAGACTTAGCACTAAGGAAGACAAGTATTCAGACCTTTTTTGTCTTTTTCGTCCTCACAAACTGCCAGACAACCAGAATTTCTAGTGTGAGAGAAGGAGACCACAGRGGAGACTGGAGCACTAAGACACAAAAACCACAGGGTTTCTCAACTCCAGCTTGAGTGAAACAGCATCACATTCTGGGCCCAGAAATATAATATATCCCCAGCACATACTAGAGAAGTCAACAAACTAAAGCCTTCTAAAACTAGAATGAATAGACACTTAACCTTGCAATTTCCTCTACTTTTACGTATTTGCAGTAGTATTTGCAAAATTGTTTCACCCTAACACAGGATTAAGGCTCAGTATTCACTGAGCACAATATGAAGAGTTTTTACCTGTTTTACAGTCACTGTCCAGGCAGCCAGGCAGTGCTGTAAAACAGTTTCTCTGGAAACTGAGGCTAATAGGATGGCACTGCTCCCTGCTGAGTTTAAAGAAACAGCAGAAAAAGAATATGTACTGATTATTTAAAAACAGCTCCAACCTGCATCATCCCTTCTGCATGATGGAGCCCTTTAGAAATGCACCTGTCTGTGCAGAAACTCTGGAATGACRACACTGGAGCCACCTCCTCTCCTCCTCATTCAGGCATTAAGAGTGTTCCAGTCCTCCAGGAGTGTCCCCTGTCCACCAGCAAGGCACAGAAATTACAGGAGCAGAGCYCCTGCCACAGCCTGCAGAGGCTGCAGAAGGGTCTGTGGAAGATCACCCCGAGTTTCAGTGGCCCAGAGCACTGAAGCAAAGGGAGCCCCCAGAGCAGAGCAGCCTTTGGGGCTGCCCTGGCCAGACCCTGCACGGAGCAGCATCTCCCAGCCCAGCAGCCACAGCACAGCGCTGATCAATCACAGCTTTTAATCTCATCACTGCCCCAGGGCTTTCTTGTCCCTGAAACAAGTTTTCCTGCTCTTTGGTAGCTTAGGAAACCAYAAAGGTGACCAGCATTAAATGCCATCGTTTGTCTCCTCTGTATTCATTTCCACACAAACTTTGAGGGAGCTCAAATTAAAGGTGATGCTTAATCTGTCCTGGAGTGAGTTCCACACATGTGACTGCTGCTAGCACTCATCAAACCCCAGGTGCCTCCAGCTCCATTGCATTCCACTAAAGAATGGATACAACAGAAAATAATCGGTTCTTAAAGCTGCATTTGCAAAGGAGGGCAGTGCAGGGTGGTGTCTGAGCTGAGRGTAATGGTGCTGTTAGAGTGAATTTACAGAGCACACTCTGCATACTCACTCTGCATATTCCACTCACTGCAAACAAAGTATTCCAGCACATTGCTTTGGAAATAATCTCAGGATAATACAACAGTCTGACACAGGAACATTTAAAAGGACTCAAATCTCAGGGCCCCAAATCAGTTCAGCTACTTTAAATCATTGTTGTAAATATTGAATATTAAATGAATAAAACTAATTTGACAACAAAAACGTTACTTATTCCCTTAGAGCTGTCTTATATTTAATTCTTCCCAATAAAATATCTCTTGTGAGGTCTATGACAGCTCTCTGAAAAGATCTTAAATTTTACAGCAAGTAGTAAGATAACCCATCACATCTTCCCACACACAATCTCTTTCAAAAGCAGAAAACCACGCAGAAATTAACTGTTTGCACAGCCAGCTGGATTCGCTGCTGARTTTCAACCCACAAGAAGAGAACCTGCACCAGTTTCCACTCCAGGCACCAGTTTGATATTTGGAAAGGTTTCAACTGTTTTATCATTCAAGAAAAAACATCTACAGTAGAAAGAAACCCAGTCTCTGGGAGAAGATAAGAGCTTTTCACTATTGTTTCAATAAAGTTAGTGCATTAGAATAAATATCTAACATCCAGAGACCTTGCTATAGACCCAACCACCCTGAATGAAGGGGAGAACTGTAGTGACTGTAGTGAAATATTATATGAAAGGCAAAAATAACATTTTCAGCTATAAATTTTAAAGAGYTTTCTATTGTATGTTACAAAACTCTCTACAGATAAGATTTGAATTTTGAATCCAAGTTGTCACATTTAATTACTAAATAAATCTTGGACAAAATCTTCTGAGCCAATTTTAATAATTGAAGAATTTCCTCCTACAAATCCTTCCAAAAGAGAAAAGTCATAGTTTAACATAACTGTATGGCTTTCTGAGCCCTATAACAGGGAAATACAAATTATAACTGTAAAGCATTAGTGGAATACTGGGACATCTTKGGTTTATTTAGTATTCATATTCTTTTGTTGCCTATTTTGCTGCACAGTTGTCTTACTGTGGTCACACCTCTCTGAAGAGACTCAAGAGTTTTCAGATGGGTTAGGCTCAAATAAATCCCCAGACTTTACCACTTCCATCTTTAAAGATCAACTTTTGACTTGAAATACAGAGCTGAACCTGGGTTTGAGCCTCAATAAACAGCATCTGGGACTTTGAAGAAGCTGAAATGGGAATGATGATTTAGGTAAAGACACAGCCCAGCTTTTATTTTCTTTCTTTCTTCTTCTTTTCTTTCTTTTTTTTTTAGACAATTGTTTCCATTTTCTGAAAAATGGATTTCCCTAGAATATGCTTATACAGAGTCAGGCTGCTGCTGCTGTCAACTCTCTCACCACCTTTTASATAAAAATATATCCTGCTTTACTTCAGATCTGTGGAAGTCAGTGGCTGATAGTTAATTGCTCAGTCATGTGGCGCGTACAGCTGCAGACCAAATAATGTCTGCTCGCTCCCCAAGCTTATTTTAAGTGTGTTCTCATGGGTCCCTCTAATTCCCTCCACTCCATCCCTTCGCCAGACATCATCTCTCCCATCCCCTGAACCAATTTGTTCTATTTTTGTTGCTGCTTTAGATTTAAGGTAATGATGAGCCTTTTGTCCTTGGTCTCCAGACGGCTGAAAATCTGGGTCTGGGTTCTTTCATCTGTTCCATGCACAATAATGGAACAACGCCTGCACTGAGCCCCACAGCTTCCTCAGCTGGGCCCAACAAGAGCAGGCTTCTGTATGAACATGTCCAATGGCAAAAATCTGCATTATGTTTCCAGCATACAAATAGTTTCAATATTTATGATGCACAAGTGTCTCTTTCAACACCAAGATGATCAATAGGATCCCATCATTTTAACAGGAACATTCACAAACATATGTTAAATACTTCRATAGTGCTTATAGATTTCTGGGTACAGTATATTTTCATTCGTTTCTGTTTGCTAAGTCTCAAGACCATTTTTGCATTATTATATCATCAATAAAAGAACATACTTGCTAAGAATTTAATGCAGATGCATAAAGGGTATTTTTAGTGTGCTTTTAGGGGGGTATTCCAGAAATCTAAACGGCTAATAGTCTAAATTTTTTTCTTCAGGTACTTTTGAAAAATCCTACTATTCAAAATTATTCCTCACTATGTAAATACTTCTRTTAGGAATAAGACTTGAGAATTCATATGCTTCAGGCTCTTTGACAACAAAATTTCCATTTCAATTAAAGAAACCAACCAAACAAACCACAAATCCAGCTAAGAGGAAAAAAAAATCTACATTTTTTCCCWTTCATGTAAAAGCAGATCTCTAGATAGGATATCAGTGCTTACAGGTGAAAATCTTATGTTGTCTCTGCAAAGACTGACCTGAGCAACCACAGTCAGAGGTCTGCAGTGTGGTACAATACAGGTTAATTGTGAGATGCTTTATTTGCTTCTCACAATTGTCTTCTAGATTATCTTATTGCATSCAAGATCAGCTGGAAGGGCTGTTACCAGTTGTGTCCAAAATGAGAGAGGAGACTGCAGGAATCTGGACATTGCCATTATGCCCCAGTTACATCCATTGGCTGAGAGCAGACATCACCTGTGCYCCAATTTAAAGCAGATTCACCCAGCCCTGTCCCCTGAGGTCCCCCAGCAGCACTGAGGCAGGAGGGAGCACTGAGCAGGCTGAGCCCAGCCCCAGCCCACACCTGCTTCTCTCTGGGCAGGATTTACTCAAGGTGTCACACTGCAGAGGGGAGTCTGCCTTTCATAACGCGGCCAAGAATCTCAATTTCAGCACAAAGGGAACAAAGAGGTCCCTTTTAGGGCTAGACTTAAGACCAGGAAGAGATGAGGGCTTTGCCCAGTCCCCCAAGACTGCAGGAGGCTGCACATCCCCTGCAGCCACTGACTGTGCTGGACCACAGCGTGAAGAACTTTTTGCTGCCATCTCCTTTAAACTGCCCTCACTCAAACTTGTGTCTTTCGCCTCTTATCCTTTTACTGCACATCTCTGAGAGGAGTCTGGCTGTATTTTCTCTCTAGCTCTTCATTCCCCTTTCTCCAAAAGGCAGAATTTATTCCCTTGAAACCACACTCTCATAATTCAAAAGTCATTTGCCTTTTACAGATAGTGGGTTAAAGCCTGATTAAGGAAATCCTACAGATGGCAACAGTTACATGGGACAATGACACACACACACCTCCCCCAAATTAAATCAACCAATCAGTTTCCCAGAGCAAGGCAAAACAGATTCAGAGACAYCAGAACTGGCTGCTGTATTTAGAAATCACTCACTCTACACTTGTAGAAGATGCTTTTAAAACCCACCAAAGCTAACAAAGGCCACAGAGCAACAAAGGGGTCTAAAGGGAAAATACAAAGTTGTTTAATGCACCAAGCTGCTCACCAAACTGTTAAATCATTAAATGGGAAAACTGCAACAGAGCAAAGTTGTTTGTGAGATCATGTKTCACTGCTGCCTCATGACTGCTAACTTCAGTGGTGCTCTCTGAAAAAGTAATTATGACTCCAAAAATATTCCTGACACACTGCAAACATATCCAACAGTAGCTGTAACTTCACTGCTATTTGTCACAAAGCAAAATCTTTCAATACAAGTAGACAAAGAATAAAACCAAAGTAAAGCAAGGCAGAATTTCTTTATGATTTTTTTTCCATAGCATTTATTTATTTGTTTTTTTAATTACTCACAGAGAAGGAACTCACCCGTCTCTTTTCTAATGGGAGACTTGTCACCCAGCAAACTCACAGCTGGAGACCTTTATCTCAGAAAGGCTAAAAGACTAAATTATTTACAATTTAACTATAACCTGATTCCAAAGGAACTGTGCTTGTGCAGCATTTTGCAGCAGTTTATGCAAGCAGAGGCCAGCTGAGAACAAACAAGGCATTAGCTGCACACGATTCCAGATTCCTAATTAACCACACACTACAACAAACAGCACTGCACTAAACAAGTTAACATGCAAATTCTGCTTCTATCAAACCAATGACACAGAGACAACACAATTTGGAAGCACAGCAGAAGAACCACAACTGGTTTTAACTCACCTTCACAATTAGGTAATCCAATTTGCTTTCCTAAACATYTGTATAATACAGCACATAAATGCTMAAGCTAGTCTAAAGTGTTGCTTTTGGTATTGTAAAAATAAAAGGATTAGTGGCAAAGCTTTTGTGCTTATGAAGAAGTAAGCATCTATTTGCACAACCTTTCATGTGCTTTATAGACATAGCCATGTATCAGATGGACTTTTCATCCAAATACCTTTCCATGCTCACATAAGAAGACCTGAACTGAACACAGAATCCAYCTAGGGCAATATTTTTTTCCAGCTATACAAGTTTATACTCTACATTTCAATAGAAATAAATTAAAAGTCACCAACGGCATCCTCCTAGAAGAAATGGATCAAACAGGAATGGCTACACTCAGTGGAAATAGCGAATAACTTAAAATATCACGTCACAAACTTTGTGTTTTCCAGAAATGAAACTAGTTCAGACTGCTGTGCACCCAGAAAAACAGAATACCATAGCACATGTTAAAAATGGATCCTAAACCACACTCCTCCTGCCTCAAAGGCAGGGCTTTAGGCTATATCTGGATTAACAGGAAAAACTGAGTAGGATTTAATTATTCCCTTTGCTGGGATGACAAGGATGGCTGCAGGGCACCAGGGCAGGGAAGCAGCAGCAGTGCTCAGCAATCACTGCCTCTTCTGCATCCTGCAGTGCTGTGGGGACCTTATAACCTTCAGCTTAAGCCATTCCCTCGTGATCAGAACAGTCACAGCTCCTGTGCTGAATTCCTGAGTCACTGCTAATGCTGCAGGATGGGTCACATCCATCAAACCAAGCAAACCCTGCACAGAAAGATTCACAGGCTGCTGTGCAGGACAATGCTCGCACCAGGGAGGGAGCAGCCCAGACCTGCCACCCCCTGAGTCCCTCCTCAGCTACAGCACATGACTCCAGGAGAGCAAGAGGGCAGAAAGCATCTTCACTTCTTTAATGTTCTTCAAAGKGGGAAAAAACTGGGAAAAATAAAAAAGAAAAKAAAAAGGACATGCATCTACRCTACAAYGTCCAGTGTTTTGCAACTGGAAAAAMAAAGAACAAACAAATCAACCCAGGAGCCGTGGATAAAACCACAACACAATTATTCCAAACTCATCTCCATCAGAGAAACCAAACACTTGCTGTTCACACATGCCTGCTTCTGCTGATCTTTTCAGAACAGAAGRAGGACAGGACAGGATTGCACTGGGGCCAGTTCTGCCCCTTTTAAAATTTCCAGTGGTGAAAAGSAGACAGATGAAGGGATTATTTGGAYAGGRGGGTGGARATACTGTACAAGCTCTCACACAGCCACTGGTGACAGACACGGGCCCTTCCTGTAACACTAACTACAAACTGACCTGAAATAGTGCAGTGGAGAACTCAGCCCCTCACAGGGGTGCAAAACCARAAGATCTCTAAATTAGGGACAGGAAAAGCATCGATGAAAATCAGTGACTACTTTCCATAATCATATCTGATTTGAGCCCTTTTGGAGCAAGTTCCTGCCCCTCAAGGAACTGATTTTGTAAAAGCTATTAATTATTAACAATCCAGAAACCTTGGGCAGGACAAATAAACTGATGCCTCTCCATCAGCTGCACAGTGCACATCACTTACCAAGAGAGAGCTGGTTCCACATTAAGAACTAGAAAGTGAAGTAGAAGGTCATAATCTAACATTTACCACACTGAGAGACCTCAAGCACTTTATTCCTCACTCATGGGGCTGCAGCAGGTGCCCAGCAAAGCCTGGGGAGGCAAATGCCAACTTCTACCAGCTGGCAGCAACACAAGGCATCCTGACCTGTGCTTTGTAAGTTATTGCTGAAGAGCTCCCAGATGAGGCACATTAATAAAGCTGCAGCCCAGCTAAACCACATCCTTCACATCTCAGGCTCCCCTGTGTCTGGGAAGATCAATGCAAACCCAGGCAACCCAAGTGGGAATCATTAAATGCATCTGTGAGCCACGCCAGACCAACAAACAATTAGACACACAATGTACCAATCAGGACAGCAAACCAGCCCCATGCTTATGATCCCATCCGCTTAGCTTTCCTCAAGTGTGCTTCCAATTAATTATAAAACATTTCCACACAAACAGCAGCATCTCTAAATGTCTACTTTAAACACTATTAACACTGTCAATAGTCTAATTTTTATAAGTAAACAACACAGCCTTGCTCTTGACAGCAATGTCTTAGCCCACTGAAACTTTCTGTGCTGTTCTGCAAGTACATAATTATACTGATATAGCTGCAATCCCTGAAGGAAGAGAGTGGGAAATGTGTGTAAACATACTAACCAGGAAAATAGGGTTCCCCAAAAAGCAGTGATTAATGCATTTCAATGAATATCAAAAAGAGACAATCCCTCAATGATTTTCAGGAACCCACTCAACAATCTACTTGAAGTTTTTAAAAGGCAAAATGAGAAACACACATGCTACAGCTCTGCATTCATGGAGCTCACAACTTTTTGCRAAGATCAGTGCTGCCACTTTCTGGATGAGTGCATTTACCCATYTCCCAGCTGGGTGAAAGGCTCTGCAGGGCTGGGCTGGAAGCTGGACCAAGCAGGCTCAGCCTGGCTGGGAGAGCCCCACACAGCAACACTGATGCGTTTATCAAGGATGAAAAAGGCTGCTCATAAACTAAGGGAAAATCAAARGAACAAATATGTTTAATATTGAGAAGAAGAGCCTTTAGGAGCTGGAGAAGCATTAATAGGAATAGAGTGAAACCATCATCCTTACAGCCTACACACTTCTTGGCATACTCAAAAAAAGAGAAAGSATTCACCAAAGGAAGCCTCCCCATCACTGTTCTGAGTTACTCTGGGTGAAATTACTGATCCCAGAGCACCAATATCCTGATAAATGCTCTGCTCTTCTCATGGAGACAGGAGCCTTTAGCTACAGCCCCCAGATACTCMACACAGAATCCATCTGTCCCGTTCTGTGAAAGCCCTGACACATTCAGAACATTTTGTTTGGTTTTTTTGTTCAGAAAACAAACAAACACCACAGAAAGAATCTCCAAACCCTACCAAAAGCTGAATTAGGTAGTCTAAATWATTACCAATTACAGACCAGGTGGATTTCTTAGTCTGCAGTACTAAAGGAGAGACATGAATTTTTACTTGCATATTTTTATTATATWTATTTGCTTTTTGTTTTCCACAGTGCCTTAAAGAGTTTTCTTTGCTGGCAATTATCCACAAATGTTTGAAGACTAGAAGAGTAATAGTCACTTATGATTCAATTCAAGCAATTTTTGTAGCTGGACGTAGTTATTTGGTTTGCAATACTAAAAATAAAACACTGAACCAAAAAAAAMCCCACAGCTGCATACATTAGCACTGCCAAAATAAACCAAATAATTCAGATCWACTTAAGTGACTTGGGATCATATGCTAATTCAGTGGGTCTTAACTCCCAAAATGAAATTCAGTTTTCTGTATAACCAGAAAAGCAGCGAATTTAATACAGATATTACAGGATGATACAACACCAATATTGGAGTGTCAAATATTTACTTAATGTTAACTGCTGAATGTTGTAATGATAATGATGTATTTTACATTATGGGGCTACCCATAACGTAGCCACTCTTGGACTGTGAAGCCACTCTCTGGTGAAGCAGGGCAGAAATGTGGTGAGCAGGAAGGAATGAGGTGAACTCTGACCAGAACAGCCATCTCTGACTGTCAGGGACCCCTGGTTTGGTGTAAGGATTTAAAATTGTATTTTTCACCTCCATCTGACTGCCCTGAACCACCAGTCCACACCTGGCCTGGCAGAACAACATTTCCACAAAACCTCCCCTCCCACTGATACCCAGGGAGGAGCAGCATTGGTGCTGTTGAGATAGCCAGACTTCCAATTCTCATGTCCCCACAATGGCCCAATCTGYCCAGGCAGACATTTCAATGAAGTGGTGTCTAATTATTTCCTCTCTTAGTGAATCTTAGAGCAGAACCTAAAAGGAAATTCAAAAAAATCCCACCCATTTTAAAACTGTGGCAGGGTTACACCTTTGCATCTCACTTTCAGGTGCTTTTTTGAGCCTTACTAAATTCCATTTAGATTCCTGAAACAGCTGTCTGTTTTAGGAATCTCACTCCTGTTAGAACTTGCCAAACAGAGCAAGTCTCTTGTCCATGCTAAGGAACTGTAGCAGTTTGATTCTCTTCCTGCAAACTCAAGAGTGGAAAAGATGCTCTGTCAAAATAATAACCATGCTGATAAAAGTCACTTACACACTGAGATAACTCCTCCATTAGTCTTTTCCTGAAGCTATCCTTATAAGTGTACTTCAGGAAAACAAATCAAATCTAAACCAGGTAGAACAGCCAAGCTGATGCACAATTTATTTAGTATTACTGTTTACCTTAGCAGGCAGAAGATGGGAAAAAAACCCCAAACTTGACACATTATTGTCCCAACAATGAACACAAAAAGACAAATTAATAAAATAAGATTCCGTGCAACACAGCTACATTTATGGCTTTGTTTCACTTGTTACCATCAGAACATTACAGTGGATAATAATGATAATCACTGCTTGACTCCTTTCTTCATATTTGCTACCTTATTTTTGTTTCTCTCACAAAATATCCAGAGTTATCAGCATGAACAAGATAAGTCTAAATAAAGCATTAGAAGAACTGAGGAAGAATCCAGAGGTGTCTTCCTCACAAGTAAAACAGATGTGAGGAAGTGTCAGCTCCAAATTCTGCATCACTGCCCAACTCTAGAGCATATCTGGRGAAGCCAAGATATAAAAACCAGATTTTTGTTGTAAAAGCAGCATTTAAATAGGTGTGCTCTGAAGGAAGAGAAACAGCAGGCTGGAAATGAGGGCTGACCAAAATGAATGGAAAACTTGCTCAAGACTGACATATCAGGATAATTGCTCAAGAAGGCCTCACACAGAGGGAAACACTGAAACAAAGGTCAGCAGGATTTGGGCTGAACACTTTGGGAAAGGCAGCTCTGAAACTCACTGTGGTTACATGTTCCCAACTCCTAATTCAAGAGGAAGCTCCTTTTAAAATTGGCAGTGCAAATGATGGGAGTCTGCACTTTTTAATCACTGTTTTTTTTCTTCCTCTGACAGGCTGGGAATTGCTGTTCAGTAGTTTTAGGCATTAAGTAATTTTGAGGTGCACAGGACATTTTAATTAGAGCAACACTCTTTTATACATTGTATTGATTTTGCCCTTTTTTGGCTATTAATTGATTTATTTTTTCCAGTTGAGGATATGAACTTATCATTGATTTCTACTAAGTCAAACAGCTGAAGGATGATAACATCTACAGCAACTTGATAAAATACCATCAGGGAAGAAAGTTTCCATTTTACCTGTTTTCCAGGTGAAAGTTTCCATTTTACCTTTCTTAGAGAGGCTCCACAGCTGCAGCCTCAGTTCTACAAGGAACTACAGCCCTGGCTTCTGGCCACTGAGATGTGACCACTGCCAGCCCAGGGAATGGGAGCAGAATGGGAGCTTGGAAACACAGTTTATGTCCAGAGGCAGTTACTCAGCAGGTTAGAACACTCACATTTCTGTATTCCAAGCTGTTATGTSTAAGATAGTGTGAATAAAGATCTTTCAGATCAGATCCACTTCTTCAGCATTCAGGAGATCCAGCAGAGATGCCAGACCAGCYCTCCATTAATCCTTTTGAAATAGGATTTCTTCTCCATCAAAGAACAACATTGCTTGAGGGTTGATATGCCCTGACCAAGGTTTTCCATGTTCACACAACCAGATGAAAGATGCTAGTGCCTGCTTCTCCTCACTGCATCTCATCATGCCCAAAGAGCACAGCTGGATCTTTGTAGAAATTAAAAACCAGTTCCTAGAAATGCCTTTATTTTTTTCCCAAGGGCACTATATTTTGGAGAAAAAATATGCCCAAATCTCATTATTACACRACATTCATATGCTGCATGCTTGCTACCATATTTATCAAACTTACTGAAATTTGCAGGTCAGCCTATCAGTGCTCCTCAGAGGGTATAAAGTTGTTTTCAGCTACTGGATGAGATTTCAGCAATATCTTTTAATTAACTGTTTGGAAATTTAATCACCCAGTATTGGGCATGTCAGTTCTAGAAGGAGATATTGAGCAGCTCAGTTAATCACTGTAAGGATGCTGTAGCTCCAAGAAGGGCAATTAGGTGTTTGAATCCAAACATTTGCAAGTCTTCCATGAAAAGCCAGAGAACTGGCTGGGATCCACTGGAAATCTGCCCTTGGAGCACTAAGCAGAAGAGAAGCCTTACACTGATGGAGCAGGGAGATGTTCTCTTGCTTTAACTGTACTTGACAGGAGCAGGACCTGGGACTGAATTTTACCTGGCAAAAGGAAAACTCCAATTTCCAAGTGAGCCTGATGCAGTTCATTTAGCCTTGGGAGAACCTCCAGACTTGGAGTGAGCAATTCTGAGTACCAGTCTTGCTGATTCCCTTGATGAAAACTGAAGATGGTGAAAGTTTGCACATGAAGGATGGTTAAGAGGAGGAATCCTCAGCTAATAATGGCCATTCTTTCAATACTTTATTTTCACTGATGCGCTGGGCAGAGCAATTATTGAACCCAGGGTCACAGAATGAGCTGCTAAATGCTGCTGAAGGCTGCAGCTCTTACTCACTTTATGAGTCATGAAAGCAGCACCGTTGAGCAGCACTTCAGGRACTGAGAAGAGAGACGGGAGTCAAAGCTTCTTTGTGTGAGAAAAGCAGAAAGACCTGCAAGGTCCATAGTTTTGCTAATCTGCAACATTCTTGAAGCCTGTTACAGCACAGGTGGAGTGCAAGCTCCTATTACAATTTAYTAAAGCAGTCCCTGGGTTAATTTGCAAGGAGTGTTTCATTAGGTCTACCTGCAGTGAGTCAGACAAATGTGCTACATGACATGCAGTGAGAAAAAAATAATTTTATATATTCAGCAACAGTACAGATCCTGAGCTGCAAAATAACTTTAACCCTAACAGAGACCAGCTAAGTGAGGAAATGTCATGTTAATACTACACTGCATTTTTAATCTATACTTCAATCAGGAAACTAAAGAACTGTAAATATTTGCTCTTGTAACAGGTTACATGATCTTTTTGTATATCAGAGGCTCAGAAGCAAAGTTGATTTAACAGGAGTTTCGCCTGCTAATGGTTCCTCATAGYATTCCTACTCTAACAACTCTCATCCTCTCAAATATATTAATTTCTTTTGCACCATAATGTTTCTAGCTCCTCTGTAATTTGTATTACAACCCAACTGCACAACACACTGTTTTAACCTGTGAGTCTGACCCTTCTGGCTTCCAGCAGCCTGAGGAAAGGGAGGCAAAGGCAGCCCCAACACAGTTCTCCCCTCTTTCTGAGTCCTAACATGAGATCCCATTTTGAGGCTCCATCCATCRTAAAATTAGAGTTTCCATCCACTGATGCAGCCAAAAGAAGTAGTAAGGGAGAGAGGATGAAAAGAAGATGTTCCTCAGCAAGGCTACTCCACTCAGAGCAGCAAAATAAAATAAAGAGCCAAACCACTTGCAACACCAACAGGCAGGGAGTGCATCACTAAAAAATTCTTGGAGCTTTATCAAGAGCAAACCCATTTCATAGATTAATGTAAAATGAGAATGTAAATAATGCCTAGAATTACAATAAGCCTTTTCATTTATTGCTTTGAACCTAATGCATTTARTAGAAAGTAGCTGTCATCRAGGCAAGGCCTTTGGTATTTGCATTTAGGACATTGTCCCCTTCCCTCTTCATACCAGATACATAATAAGACTAAAGTGTAATGTGCCATTGTCCATTTTTCAGTAGGAAGAATTCAGCTAMATGGAGCAGCATGGACAAAGCAACTAAGCCTAGTAAATGGAAGCTCTCCTACATCATGGTGTCTAAGGCTAACTGGTAAAYAAACATACACATTTTTAACAAGATGTTTTCCTTGCTTACTACACATAGTTTTGAGGAATTTCATTTGAGTCTCATTTTTGGTGGCTATGGATCAGGTTTGGATGAAGATGTTTCAATGCATTTGTGAATCATTAGCAGGGAAGTGTTGATAACAAGGACAAAATGGAGAGGAAGAACATCTGTCTCTATAAAGCATCTTCAGTCTCTGTAAATCTGTCTCTACAAAGCATTCTACTTGTCTTTTAAAAGCACTTCGTTATGAAAACCACAAATGTACAGCAAACATGAGAGTTATCACCATGCTGAGGGAGTGCTTGGGCCAGTCTGCCCAGCAGGGTCTTTGCAGCCTGAGGGGCTGAGAGTGCTGGAATTTCAGCCTGGACAGTGGCTGTCATACCCTCAGTGCTGAATTAAAGACTCCTCACTCACTCCCTCCCTCCAAATGCTGACCTTTGAGGTGAGTTTTGTCAATGCACAGCTGCACCAACACAAACTCTGCCCCACACTGAAGCACTGAGCTGTGCAGTCGAGCTGTCTGCACCCTTCTGAGCCACTCCTGTCATGTATTCATCAGTGGTTGATGCAGCCCCAGATAGAAGGTAGAAAAGAAAGGAAAAGGATTTTATGGAAGTGTGCAGCCTCAATATGAATAAAGAAGCAGTATTTTACAGAATAGCAGTGGAAGAAATCCATAAAATTGCATGAGATCAGAGATCAAAAACCACTGTCATTAACTAGAAAGATACAGAATTCAATTTGGAAAAATATAACATTGGCAACCTCAGGTGCAGGAGAGAGAATTGAGCTGTGAATGTTTGAAACTCAGCATATTAAATGACTTTGAGACAAAAAATTAATCTCAGTGTTCAGCAAATAGGGACAATACAAATTACTATTGTTGTTTCAAATACTAATGTTGCCCCATCTATCAAAACATTACCAGTTCTAAAGCTTTGTTACAACATTTTATTACTCTTAAGTAGAGAGACCAATAAAAATTAGCACAAGAACTCCTGAGCCCTTAAAAAACCCAGCTAATTAACTGGTTAACTTCTGCAGAACTAGAAGTACAGAGATACCCACAGCCTACTGATGGACAAGCATAGCTTTAGGCCTGAATTGTAAGTCCCAAATCCTCTTAGATAAATTCCTCTACAAGGTAGGGAGCTCTGTGGCATAATGCAAACACCAAATCCTGAGTTCTGATAAAACACCACATAAAAGTTAAGACTGGTTTCTGATGTGTATCAAGATATGCATTTCAGTTTTAAAACACAGCTCAGGCTAATTTTTCTCCCATCATCTCATTTTTCCCCTCTGTGACACACCACTATTTTCAGAAGAGTCTGTTCATTTACATGAGCACATACAAAAAATATTTAATGTATTTTTTTTCAATCAGTTTCCTGGAAATACAAGTCAAAATCTGGGATTTTGAGACACGACTTCAGGGCATTGCTCTACTGACTGACCCCTGGGTATCCTGTCAGAGTTCTGAGAAGTGACACTTTGTCCCCTTAGAAGGCTTCAAACTTATTCAAAGTCAAAAAGACACTAAGGGAGGGGGAAAGAGGATCTGAACTCSTGAAAACAGAGAAATGAGACCCTGCTTAAGAAAGGAAGCATTCTGTTAAATTAATATGGTAGGCTCTTAAGGAACAAGGAGGATTCTTGGGGATTACTTTGCTTTGGAGACATTTCTAATCTTTCTGTTGCCTGTTCTATGCTTGGGGGACTGTTGGCTTGAAATGTCTGYTCCATCATCTACTCCCAGTAATGCTTTTCTTTCTATTTAAAATAAAACTGTGCTAAAATGTTCAAATTAAAATGTCAAAGTCCACACGAGCATGGCAAACACACAGGATCTCCCTGTGAAAGGAGAGGAGAATGCCAAGACAGAGGATCTCACAAGGCAGCAGGAGGTGCTCGGGAACCCCTTTGGGAGCTCCACATCTTTAGTGGCTCCAGGAAAAGCAGAGAGCCAACAGCCAGGCACATTATCACTTCTCAGAACTATTTACCCATCCCTGCATTTTACAGGGAAGCAAGTGACCTTCTCTTGTCCCAAAGGCTTTATCAACTCTGATAAATAGTTCAGTTAAAAACCAGGGAAGCTGCTTAGGAGGAGATGATTTATTGGTCAAACCTTCTGAAATATATTATTATTTTTCCCCCCTGTTGATGCAAGCAACAGTCAAAACCAAAACCTTGTGTTTTACTGTCTTTTCCAGTTTCTGTAATAAACAGAGTTTCCTTCTTCAGAGCTCATAATTGAATCTGGTGTCTATATAACAAATATAAGAAACTAAAAAATTCTCCTCCCACAGGCAAATCCAACAGGCATTCACCTCCACAGTTTGGAAATAAAATTCCTACATGTGTGAGCATGAGCTCTTACACCGAATCTGCAAAGAGTGTTTTGCAATATTTTCACCTTTTTGCTCAAAAAACACRCTCTGTCTGCTCAGAAGATTGCCCACAGCTCTGACACCAAGCCAAGATGTTCTTTAGAAGGGCAGGCAGTTATCAGCAATCAGAAGAATGTTCCAGTCCTGCTAGGGATATTTGTTACAAATTAGAACTCTATTAATTCCAAATTTTCCTACTTTTACACAGTGTAACATCATTTCTACTTATGACTTATGCTGAAAAATCAACCAGAGCTCACTCAGGATGGGAAATGCAGTAAGTGCTGAAACACCTCAAATGCAATTCTGTACTGCTGTGTGAATTTTGGGGTCACAAACAGAAACTATCTACAGCTAAAAAGGAAAAAAAGACTTTAGTCATGGAAATGCAGGCCTGTACTACTGTGTGCACTCCCATCACCACTGACAGAGGATCACTACAGGAAACTTCTGCACCTACGGACAACAAAGTGCCCAGACAGGACCAAAAGCAAAATTAATGCTTCAACCACTGATCTAAGGGCCAAAAAAATCTAAACACATATATTTGACCATTGCTGCAGACAGAGAGTAGAGGCTTTCAAATCTCTTCTAGAACCATGTTTGCTCAAAGATCTGCCACAAGGTAGAGATTCTTTACCCTATTAATCCTATGCCTTCCACATCTACCCTGTAAATTCAACAAGATACCACAGCTAAAAACTACAGCTGAGGGCAACAAGGCTCAAGCACTGTTTATTAAGAAAGCAAACTTGAAGAAAAAAAAATAACAGAATGATTCATTATTATTTTCGAAGCTGGAAGGCTGGGTTTGGTTAGGGTTTTTTTAAAAACTGCCTTAAAATGCAATAGCTCATCCTAGAACACAGAAGTCCTGGTATTGTGGTAGGCAGTGTCATGTTTACTAGAAACTACAGAGACTCCAGGGATGCTGAAAAACTCTCAGACAATAACAACCCCTGATAGATTCCTTGCACTTCGCCATTTGTGAAGCTGGGACCAAACATCTTCCTGCAATTTACACAGCTGAATATTCACCTGCTGAATCAAACAACCCCCCTCGAACAGACAATTCATTCCTCCAACTAAACTTTAGTGATCTTTTGAGCTTCCCCCTTCTGAGGAGCCCAGGCAGTGACAGACACAGCTGTGTCACCCAGCAGAAGCACAGAACAGTCTCCAGAAGCACTGGCTGTTATTATCCCTCCCTGTTCCCTGCACTGGAGAGCAAGAACACAGCCCAAAATTTCAGCCTCTCTCAGGTAACAGAGTATAAAAAACCTCACATTTAAACTATCCTGGGATGTTTTTTACTTTCCTAA
>JACDOX010000055.1:238069-315270 GCA_014549065.1 Cardinalis cardinalis
AATCCAAAGAGGCAAAACACAGGAGAAGCAAATGAGATAATTATTGTTTTCCTTTTTCTCTGAGGCTTCTCAGCTTCCCAGGAGCAAAATCCTGGGCAAAGGGATTTTTCCAGAAAATATGACAGGGACAAAAGGCTGAGTATTCTGTCCCTGTATCCTAATGTTTTGTGGTATAAAATATGAATGCTCAATGGACAGAACAGTTCATGCTGGAATATGCACAACACCAAGCCAAGGGGGAAGGAACAGTGGAGTTTGTGTGTGCTGCAGCAGAGATTTAAAGCAGGCTAATACAGATGTCACCACCTGCTCTGACAAAGGCATTTGTATCTCCAAAGAATTGAAACAACACAGTTAATTAAGATGAAGGACCAGGTTACCTCCTAGGTAAGAAGAGGAAAAAAAGGGGGAAAAAAGGTTTTGGGAGAAGTTGGTTCATGCCAGCAGGAAAACACCCCTCTGTAACAGATGCAGACACTAAAATCATGTTTATATCCAAACTGTGAGGGATTCTGCAACAACTATTACTTAGTAATTGCCTTACCTTTCCTTGCACATAATGGATTGCTTTCAGTAGGTGTTATTTGTTACCCTGAGATGCTTTTTTACCACATCAACTGTGAGACAGCTAATTATTTTACCTACTTTTCATCTATCTTTCCAGCCTCTCACTTCAGCTGCCGTTTTGTTTTCAAGTTTTATTATGAATTTTGCCATAATTGGGACTTTCAACCAAGCACTAACAATGAAATAGTGGCATAATATTCCCAATTTTCATTTAAAATCACCACCTTGTTGACTGCAAAGACTGGAATGTGTTAACCAAATGAATTCAATAGCTTCAAAGAACAAAAAACTATTTCTGCACTTTCACTGGATTTCTAAGCTCTTGACCTGAGACTAATGGAAAATAATTATATCAATTCACTGAGTACTGAATATATATATATGAAATAATACCAAATGCTGAAAAATACTGGAAGTACAGAAAGTATTTTTTTTTTCTTTGTCCCCTATGAAGTTAACTGCTTCATTTCACAGATGCTGCTTTCCAGGTGGAACCAAGAGCCCTGCAGCCCAGGAAGGCAGCACAGRCCCTTTCCATGTGCACAAGCACATCCTCCCCAGAGCCCAGGGCTGAGCCCAGCTGGGATCTGAGCAGGTCACTTTGTCTCTCAGGGGCCAAGGAAGCCAATTCCACTAGGAATGGTCGGAGGTGAGAGCAGCTGGGCTGCCTGAAGCGCCTTGAAATGCCCTGTCAGCTGCCCCAGGGGCCGTGGCACCGCAGGGCCCAGCCAGGACCGGTCCTGCTTCCAGAGCTCGGCCCCTTTCCTCATCCACACCCAGCCCCGATCCCTGCCCTCTCCACTCTCCAAAACCACTGAGCGAGACTCTGAGCCRCTTCTCAGGGGTTTAGAGACCCTCCAATGGCACAGCACTCAGCAAAACAGAACCCAGGGCTGGCCTGCTAATTCTCCTGGTATATAAATATATATTCCTACTGCTAACAATAAATCACCATGCACAGGGGGAGAGGCCAGAGTATAAACATTTGAAGCATGAGGTCTTCTGTAAGCCCCAGTTCTAGCACAATCTAATCTCACAATCGTCAATTTGGCTCAGTTTACAGAAAATTTAAAGGTTTTTTAGGTTTAATTAGAACAMCGTCTGCCTGAAGTTTTTCTGATGACTCAAAGAGCCTAGAAGCAGGTTGAAACATATGGTGCTACAGCAGTGGTAGAATAATAAAGCAGGCAGACTTCTACAGAAGTCTGTGGAATAATTTACATCATCTTTTTGCTACTAGAACATTTAAAGAATGATTATCCTTTATGAAATCCATGGAGCTTCTGTTAGAGGAGCGGCATCAAGACCCCAGCCTGGCAGCTGCCTGTACTGTAAAATTACTCAGGAGGATCTCTATAAAGAGCAGTCTGCAAGCAAATGAGCAGCAGTAATATTAAAATATCTCCTCTTAAAAAAAGGAAAAAAATGTAGCTGCACTGTTCAGGTAGGAAGTACCATTATTAAATATAGAATCCATTAAATAAAAATTGAACATGTTACTTTTATATGTACCTACAGTGAATGGACAGAGAAGCCAATTATTCATCAAGATACACATTTTTTCAGATCTATGACAAGGACTTTATAAGCATGAAGGAAATGTAGTTTGCAAACTGATTAGGTCAAATGAAAATATTTACATAACTTTACAAAAGGGAGACTATATCATATTCAAACATTAATGCCCACATGTTCTTTATATATGCACCCAGTGCCTTGGCAATAATTTAGTGATACAAGACTTCTGTATCCCATGAATTGCTGTGTAATGTTCTACATGAAAGAATAACATGTCTAATTTTACTCTGAAGACAAATGATTTGTCATGCAGAAACGTTTGTTAGATTTAACCATTACTAAAAAACAGGGTAATAAATCATGATTTTGCTTCAAATGAAGAAGCAGCACCTTTCCTAGCTTGGTTGTTCAGTCATAATCATGATAAATGGACATCCTGGGACAGGTGAATTTTAACAAGCATTCAATACCTTTAGATTAATTAGATTTTTGTTTTCTAGTTTCTGTTCTCCCTTCCTTTATGAATGAGAGACTGGAGTTGAAAGCAACATTGAACAAGCAAATGTTCATTGTTGCATTAAAAGCTGTCAGAAGGAGTCCTTCAGTAGTTCCTCTAGTTCTGATCATTCCATCCTTCCTTAGAGAAAAAGAGCACATGCTGAAAGAAATCCACATTTCAACGTAGCATTTCAGCCATAAGTAGCAGAATATCATCCTGAAACATACATATGGATATTTTCACTCCGAAAAACTAAATTCTGGCACACTGTGGGCATGCAGGCAAATAAACATTTTTTCCCTATTCAGTACTGTAGAGTCTCCTGGTACTTGCTGCATCACTGAATCTTTGTGGGATGGGAAAGAACAGGAGGCAAAAAAAAACCCAAAAAAAACCCCAAACAAACCAACAATCTACAGATGAAATATCTCAACATTTAGTCCAATTTGTTACAGTGATGGGAGGTACAGGACAGCAGCTCAATAAATCCCCAACCAGTCAGAGAGTAAGCAAGTCCATCCTTGCATATTTGGCTCCCCAGAGGTTTTTTCCTGGAGCTGAGGACTGAATTCCGCAGGTGTGACTGCAAGTATGATGGCATGAAAGCCTGAAGAAACACGACTGGAGATTTAATTGAAATGTGCTAGTAAGAAAGCACCATTATCTCCCAAATGRGGTGTTCACAAGAGTGCACTGGGAAGGAATAAAAGCAGAATCAAAACGAACAAAAAACCCCACTGAGCTATCTTTAAAAAGTTACATCTGCCCAGCCTGCATAAAATGTGGAAGGGGCCCAGCACCAATATGGGAATTGAATTATTTGTTTAGTCTGAGCTTTGCTGAGGAAAATGGAATCTAACACTTCTATCTGTCAGGGCAGGAGGAGCTGAGTCAAACTGCTGCCTTTGCTGACAAAATGTTCTGTGCATTGGTAGCAAGGAGGAAAAAACTAATACCATGCCAACAAATGTTCTGATTTGAAATCAGCAGTCACAAGAAAGACTATCTTGGAATACTAATTATCCAAAAGAAGAGCAGAGGTTGTCCCATTCCCTACTCTAGTGTATGTTCAGTGCTGTACCCTGAACAAATGTGAACAGAGCTTATTTAGGACTGTGCCAAAGGAGCAGACAACAAAATCCCCTGGGCACTACTGAAGATTAACGTGGTCAGCAGAGTCAGAAAATGTCCTGAACAGAAATAAAATGGAAGAGGAGGAAAAATAGATAAGGTATTAAAGAACACTGATGAGGAACATGTTGCCCTGGMTCCCAAGGAACAGCCCCACTAAGCTTCACTTGTAATGAGAATGTTTTTAATCACTTATACAGGTAAATAATCACCAGCTATTCCAGAACATTGGCTAGAGTAAAACATGCTGGAAGCAGGCCAGATGCTGAAGTTCCTGGAAAGCACTGCACAGCTTTTATTGCACATACAATATAAATATTAAATGAAGAAAGAGAGCAGGTCAGACACCATTTGCAGAATTTCCTTCTGAAATTAATTTCACACATGGATTTTAAGGGTTTTACAAAAAAAGTGCCTAATTTAAATTTGAATTCMAAAATAATTAATATACACAGTGTACATACAAAAAGGCTGATTGCTGTAGGAAAATTCACCCAAAAAAAMTGGTTCTGGAGACCTCCATGGTCTACACTCACACTGCTGTAGTTCTGGGATGTTCCCTTTTTCCACATAAACTACATGATCCACACTGGATACCTAAAAATCCAGAATACCAACCCTAAAAAAGAAGAACAGTCCTTGACTGAAGGATCTTAACTCCTTTCTTACAAAGGTCAAGGAAATAAAGAATTTAGAGTAAATCCCTATGAAATCTGCCCCATTTCCAAACTTGTGTTTTGTTTTCAGTTATACTGATTTTATTGTATTCTGTTATTTATGATATTAAGAAGGCTCAGAAATGTCATTTTCTGGATTTCATCATTTCTTAAACGGTTCTATTTTCAGCATCTATAGAACACACTGATTTTAAGCTTTGGAACCCAAGAAAACTTGAACAAAGCAATACTTCTGCCTCTCCAACATCTGGGAACTTCAAGTAATACATCTGATGCCATTCAGGAAAAAAAACATCCACCAGATATGACATTCCTGATGCTAGTGTTAAACAAGATAAAATGCTGTAACCTGACAAAGACAAATGAAAACCAAAGCATGCCCTCCAAGGCAGCAAACAAAAAGGCAAAAGTCTCCTGCAATTGACCTTAACAAAGTTACAGTGCTGGTGTATTAAACCAGACAAATCTATCTGAATAGAGTTTCATGGTTCAGAGTTACATGTGCAAAAGTCATGAAAATAAGAGTTATTCCCACAATTGTTTAACATGGTTCAGTGGCTTCCTCACACWGAGGGCATCTTTTCCTCTCCTTCAGCCAGTGCTGTATCAGCTGCACCCACACGTGTGGGAGCAATGATAAGCAATTATGGAGACTTTACAGGGAAAACTATTAAATGAGAATTGTGACTGCAGTAATATGGCTCTGCTAATTAACAGTACAACAGGCTTAGAGATTTCTTCTGAAGGGAAGGCTGAGAAATTAAGCACATGCTGTTGTCATTGTAGTATTTAACACTGCTCTTGGTCTTAACCAAGGACATGCAAGTTTATTTTATCTGTGTTAATTACTATAAAGCTAAAAAAATCAACCTGAGACCCTGCAGTTATGCAAGATAGTCTATATTATAAATAGGACATTTACATCCGCCTACATATTTTATGGCCCTTTTCTAACCCCAATTATCTATAACATACTAGTTTGAGAAAATATCAGGACCAAGGGCATTGCACAGTTCCGTAATGATCAGAAATTATGAGAATYTTCCTTAATTATGAAATTTTAGGGTACACATTTAACTACAGAGTTCTCCTATATGATAAGGGCCAGAGCTTTTMTCTTCCAATTCCCTTCTGTCCATAAATTAAACCATTTCAGCCCAACAATGACTCTTAAAATCCTAACAGCATCTTGACTGGGACTTTCACTAAAACTATAGTATGTGTGCAGGCCAACATGTGGAGCGAGAATAAACATTTCTACCCCAATATCTCCCAAAGATACTCTTAATTTTTTCACCTATGAATTTTACACTCACATTGRCACAGACTTAAAAAAATATGAGTCACAAAAACCTGCAGCTACAAACATCCCAAAGCTGAACCAAGATTGAGACACCTCAGTACAAAAAGGCTAAGAAAAGGCAGCAGCAAAACATAAAGAATCTCATGCACTTGTCAGCTAATGTAGCATTACAGTTGTATATTATTCACCCACAGGAACTGTAGGGATAGAAAAGGCTATTTGCTAATCTCAGGCCAATGTGAACCTGGCAGCACAGATATTTGTGATTTACATCAATGCAAGTGCTATCAATAAGGGATAAAAGATTTATTACTGGGATGTTCAGATAATTCTTCAAATACCAACTAATAAAAATATATCTATTCATGAGGCTTCCATTAGCAGTGTTTCACTGTACTTTAAATGTATTAGATTAAAAGCCTCCTCTTCAAACCTTTCCTGARTAAATGCTTTCTTTCCCTCCATCACAAGAAGTAATAGATGAAAAAATAAAATCCTGAAAGAACTAGACAAAGCTTCCAGAGCCCAAGACTGCAAGTACAAAAMCAAAAAACAAACAGACAAAAAAATCTACCTATTTTATTTGTTCTACAGTTTCTCTGTAGAAAAACTCTGTATACACTCTATATTGAGTGGTTATAAACTAGAAAACAAGCAAACACCCCAAACCCAATATGTTCATTTCAAAGATCTATATTCAAGTGTTCTATCTCACACCACTGTCAGAGCTGGCAGAATTTAGAGTACTTCATGCTCAGGTCTGCTTTGGTGTCCCATGCCTGCAGACAGGAGCACAAATCCCAGCCTGGAGCACTCAGCTCCTTTGGGGAATTCAGCGACACGTGGCTGCCTCTTTAGAATCCCCAGTCTGTCGACTACAAGCCAGAAAAATTGATTACTTTGATCACAAAAGGTGCATTTGCATGAATGAATTTTTGATTGTAGCAAAAACTGTTAAGTCAGGATCCACGAAGCAAAGCAAAGAAATGGATTTGTCACCACAGCTTCAATTAATGGTTTCAGTTCCCAGTGGCAAATCAATGTCCACCAACTCCACTTTCTCATCAAACACAGGCAGGCGACACCATGTACAGCACTTAAATTACAGATCTTGTAAAATCTGGGGAGCAGGACTTAACAGGAATGTCCCRTTTTACCACAGCACAACTTAGAAATTGTTCTGCTTTTCTGCTCCATCCTGAAAAGGCTTTGGCTTGAAGGGTAGAATAATTCACTATTGCTGAACGCAGAAATAAGCTCTGGGTAATTATTATCTTCAATCATGTTTATGAGCTCCATAATAAATATACCAGCTTCTGCTTTGATGTGGACAAATGTCTACAAACATTTTCAGTCCAGTAAAATTAGAATACATATGGCCTAAAACAAGGTTTGAATGAAAGAACCCAGGGGCTGCAGAGAGCACTGCCTGCAGAACCTGCAGTGATRGCCAGTTGTTTTAAACAGCTTCTCAAGTAAAAAGTACCAGAGAAGAGGAAATAAGGCACAAACTCATACATCACATTTTATTTCCACATTAGGAACAGAAGACCAGTGATATAACAAAGGCCAGAGGAAGCTTTAGGGAAAAATAGTAAGAAGTAGATGTGGTGTCATATAATGTAATTGAGCAACTTGTTCCTTGGTAATAGCACTTGGAGTGAGTCATCCTACTACAGCCTTCTCTGCATAGCAACTCATTTCTGTGCTGTAACAGTGGCCCAGGAACCAGGAAATTATGAAAGACTGATTTCTCTTTAGTAGTTAACTATAAAAACACCCAAAGACCTCACATCAATTTCGTGGAAAGAGTAATGGAGCTCAGCCCTGAAGAGTAGGTAGTGAATATCCTGAAGGATACACCCAGAACTCTGGGGCTCCACAGATGGGAGAATGCACAATTCCCAGTGGAGCAGCTCTCAGTCTCAATGTGCTTACAAACACTTGGAAAAACTGATCACCTCACCAACAGGAGAGAAAAGCAGCTCAGCTTTTATGGCACGCGTGCATTTAACATAAGCATCTCCTCACTGGGTGATGCAAGGGGCCAGGGCAACTTTCTTCAACCAAAACTGACCCACAGTGGGGTGTCTGCTCTACAGGGACCCAGTCTGCACAGAGCCCTGCAGGGCTGGCTTTGGAAAATCCATGTTTCCCTGCTCTACARGGACCCAGTCTGCACAGAGCCCTGCAGAGTGGCTTTGCTGGCTTTGGAAAATCCCTGTTTCCTGAGTAATTTGCCGTGGTAGCTGATCATCCYATCCACAACACCCAGCAATTACCCAAGTGCCTAACTGGTGTTTTTGCAGAATGTTTGCTGCTACTTTGAGACCTGTTCCCTCTCTTCTGTTTTCACCCATTGCTGTCTATAGCGTCTGCACTGTGTACTGCACATAATTTCATTTCACTAATTGCTCTCAGATATGCCCTGGCTATTGTCATACTGTGCACTCCCTTTTCTCCTGGGCTGTACTAATCCTGCTCCTTTGATAATACAGTGGCACCATGATTCACTGCTTAGGTGGATTTCACTGCTCTCTGCATTTCCAATCAAAGCCCTTCTCACAGCACCTCACTTCAAGCCTCTTTAACAGAGCCACTCCAAACTTGACTATAAAGAAATAATAAAATTCTGAAAAAAAAATCCTATTTGTGCTAGAAAGGCTCACAGGGTACAGGCAGAATTCCTGCAATTCCTGGGTGATCTCATTTGGGTTCTCTGTGATAAGCAACCCCTTTTTGTGTGTTGAAAACAATGAACTCCTGAAGAGTTGAAAAAAGACTGAAAACAAGGAGCTGCTTTAATACATAACAGTGTCACTATTCAGGCCCTGAGTCTGCAAAATTGACATGACTCCTGCAAAGACCTCAGGACTCGAACATTTATTAAATGCACTTTGAGAATGCTTGTGAAATAAATAAGGAATTAGTAGTGGAATTGTCTTTTGATCTATGCATATTAAACAAAAAATCCATTGCAATATTTACCTCCATTCTTCAGTGCTTAAATTTGGTTCATAATGTATGTAAGATTTGAGCACATGCTTAAGTATCCTGTTAAYTCAGAATTACAATGAATTGTTTTTAATTGTTTTAGAAATCATCCATTAGCCTGAGACAGGGTGCATGGTGTTAAATTTATACAACTGCACAAAAAGGTGTTCCTAGTTCCTTATGCAATAAGAAAAAAAGACAGCTGATTAAAAAAAACACATATARAAGTCCAAGAAAATAATATAAAATTTCTAATTATTGTATCATATTAAAGTCTCCTTAAAAAGGGATAAAATTATCTATTTGGAGGTTTTTATGAACTTTCCTCCTACAYAGCCATCAGTAGTGATTGTTCCAATAACTTGTTTCTCAGGCTCTATAGCAAACATTTTCTAATTAATGAGAAATACATTACCACCAGGATGAAAGCTGCCATTTATCTACAGGTGAAATATGTTAAAAATGAAGTGCTCACAAGAAGTTGAAGTTGCATGTTCACAGAGTTTAAATAACATGGACATGCACTTAGGAAAACCTAAACCAAGGCTTTAGAAAAATTATCTATTCCATCAAATAAAATGTATTAAAGCAATTATTAAACTGTTACATTTGCATACTTGATCATCAATTTCTTAACACAACATGAAACGTTTGCTTCCCAGCAAGCTGCTCTCTGGTAAATACTCAAAATGTGCTCCCAAAGCAAGAGAATTGCACAAATGGAATAAAGTTGTTAAGGACAGAGAAGAGCCAATATCTCAGTGATGGAAATAAATGCCTCAGTAAGAATGTGTGCATACCCACAGGAGCACACACACAACAGCCTAGGGTGGCATGGGAAGATGTGCTGGCTCTTGAATACAAACACATGTCTGTGGCATCACCAGAAACCATTTTGGCACCAGTATTGATACTGCTAATAAATCAAGACAAGTCAAGGCCAGAGGAGATAATTGAGATAATCTAACAGGAGCCTTTTGACCTCAAAAAAAGGTTGAAAATGTCTTTGAATGTCAGGTTTTTGTATCTAAAACTGAATTGGGGTTGTTTTGCTGCTAGTTTTGTCTCCTCTGCCTCTCTCCCTTTCTGGAGTAGACAGAACAAGCTGAAATAGCAAAAGCAGTTTTACATTGATTTAAAAAGAAATATATTCAGGCTGGACTTCTAGGGGAAGAAAAAAAAAGCAGTAGCCTGACAAACCAGCAAGTGTGGAAAACACCACTTTGGGAGAACTCCCAAACTCATAATGCCATTATTACCAGACACAATAGCCCCTGTTCTAAGATGTACAACACCTGCTCTATGGCACATAAAATGAATTTCCWGCAATATCCACCCCATTTCTCATTGTGAGATCTTATTACAGCTCATGGAAGAGTTCTGTTGAACTATTTCAATTTTATATTATAGCAATCAAAATACAGTAAAAATGAGAGGCTACAGTCTATGGCAAGAACATACAAATAGTCTGACAAAAATCTCCATAAATCATCTGTTCCATCTCCTGTGCTATTGAAAAATCAAGAATACCCAAGACAACTCCTGACAGATGTTTTCTTAATAGTTCCTTAAGAAAAACTCTCTAAGGATGCCCTACCACACACCCTGGTGCCTGTTTCTCCTGCTCCACTCTTTTTACAGTGGCAAAGTTTGGGGTTTTTAAATATCTCTGTTGTATCTTCTTTCCTACAATTAAAGCTGCTTACTTCTTGTTCTAGCCTCAGAGAACACAGAAACAAAGAAATCAGTCCTCTTTGCAGCATCTCTTACAGATTAGATATTTGTTACCGTGGTTTTCATCAGTCTTTTCTTCCTAGAGCAAAATAATCTAATTTCCTCAACCTTCCCTCAGAGGTTAGATCTGTTGAACTTCTCACTTCTATTTTTTTCCTTCCATATTTCTCTCAATTTTGTATGTCTGTCTTAAAGGGTGAAACTCAGGATCACATCCATGTCCCAGCTGAAGGCTCAAAAATCCCAGGAAAAACAATGTTCCTCCCTCATGTTAGATGCAAACTTCCATTTACAATATCCCAAACTAAAATTAGCTCCTTTTTTTCTCCATTTTGTTAACAGCACTGCATTTTGTCCACATATTTCCCATATTCCATTTACAATATGCTACAACCACCAGATCTGGTTTTGCTGACCAGCTGTCAGGCCAAATATTCTCTATTATCTGAGAGCTTCCTTTGCCTGTCTGATGCTTGAGTCCAGTTCTCTGCATTGAGAACATGTTGAGCTCAGTAGTACAAGCAAAATTACTGATGACAGAAGACAATTTAATAGGTTTTGTGATTTCCTTTGGGAAGATGATCCAAAAAAATATCAGCAGAGACAACAGCATTTGAAAGTGCTTAGGGAAAATCAAATGGCTGATCAGGGTGGAAAAGACACAAGGGGAAACTGCATCAACAGGTCTGTCAGTGGAACATGGGTTAAGATGCAGGAGATATTAAACAAGCCTCTATTTGGGGTAGGATCAGAGCAGAATAATGAACAAACCTCATGGAGTCCCCCAGCCTGCTGAACAGAGGGGACCAAGTGTGGATCTCAACACAAGGGGCAGGCACAGCTCTGGTGAGGAAATGGCAGATCTGAACAGAGAGGAGGTCTCCAAGCACAAGACATGAAATGAGATTGTTATTGTATGCAAAAGCCTGGTCACTGGACACACAGGTAAATAAAAAAAGGATTGAATGGGAAGGAGCCACAGGAGCTGAGCTAGCACAGCCCAGGAAAGCATCCCAGCTTGCAGAGGGTGCTGCCCATCCCTCAGCAGGGAGGGCACTGAGCACGGGGACGAGCAGCTCCCAGACACAGCCTGKGCCAAGCAGGGATATGGCAATTACAAGTTAAACCCATCCCCACTCACTTTTTTTACCTCTATCTGTGTGCTTACAGCAAGACTGATGCTGTAAAAGCCACCTGCACTTAGATTAATAACTCTTGTACTGAAAGAAGAACCTCCACATTATTATCTGAGAACCCTTCCAAAGATGACAAACACATGCTTTTGACCCGTAAGGTTTGCTGAGAGTCACCCTGCAGAGCCCCAGCCCTCCACAAACAGGCTTTTCACTGCAGCTATACTGCAGGACAACTGGAGAGGAGAATATGGAAACAACCAGGGGCTCTTAAGGGCACTGCAACTGTTATGTAAAAGAAAAACTGTAAATGGATTTCCTTGCTGCAGCACATTTTTAGAGGCAGGGATGCGTACTGAGGTAGAAAACTATTTGTCTCTGCCTGCAAGAGCTCTGTATTATTTTTCTCCTCTATGCCAGGGTGGTGATCCCTTGGATACAGACTCAGAGACAGCACTTTCTATAGAAACAGACTGTGTGAGTCTAGAAAATTCTTAGTGTGTTACTCRTATTATTGATCTCATAAAAGGACAAAGAGAAATTGATTATTGTTTAGAAAGACTYTCAAAGCTTATTTACCAAAAATGCTTGCATATATAGGTGCCTCTCTATAGACAGATGTATGCTCATACACAGTGCATGTAATTTTTAAATTAGTTTTACATTTTATATGTTTCAGCTTAATTTTTCAACACGTGTATTTCATGTTGTGACTACAACTGAAAAGAAAAACACATTCTTTTGCACAAGAATTTACATCAAGTAAATTACAAGAATTTACATTTTGGCAAGCAAAAATCCTGTCAAAATCTCTACCATCACTTAAAGYGACATGCAAAGAATTTTCCTCCTTTTTTCAGAATTGGATTGATTTAGTCTACTAATCATCATTATATTATAATCACTTTTTAGGTCTTGGCAAGGCCCATGATCTATCTTTAGCCCAAGCCATTGTTCCAGCTCTTTGTAAAAGGAAACTCTCTGAAAGCTCATCCTGGTACTGTAAATGCACTTCAGTACACAAATAAAATAGAACTTCATCTCACACCACCACTCTCTTGAGGTCAGATGTCATGCACTCTAACACAAATTTAATATTGCACAAGAAATAGGTCTCACTGTTAAGGTGCAGCCAATTTCCCTGTGCCCTGCCATCCTGCTGGGCATGGCAAGGCAGCAGGACTGGTGGAGTTGGTGTTTTTTGGAAGATCTCAAAGAAACTGCTGCCTCTGAGACACAGGGCTCAAATACTGAGTGTTCAAGGTTGCATTTCTGCTCCTGGGAGAGCGAAGGGGGTGAACATTGACTGGTTTGCATCATCAAGTGCAGTGTAATAATGATACCAGGTGCTTCCTCAGACTCTTCTATTCACTGGAATTTGGTCTAAATTAAATGTTTCTGGTAGCAGACATGATCCAGCAGCATACTGAAAAGACAACCCCTGGGTGGGAACCTGAGCCTAAGCATTCCTCCCTCCCCAGTGCCTGGCACGTGAYGTTACTGTTCTATCCAAATTCTGTCCTAATTAATTATGCTCTGATTTCCAAACGTTTTCTCCACTGCTCCCTCACTGGACACTGCTCTGCTGCCCATCTCAGAGGGCTCTGTAATGTCACTGCATTTCTGGACAGACCTTGTATTCCTTCCAGAACCAGCCACCTCAAAAAGTTACACACTGAGCTGCAGTAAAACTAAGAACTACAGAAATGTGAAATACCACTGTTCTGTAGGATTATTTGAAATGGGGAGTCTGAAAAATGAAAAATCAAAATACCCAATCAGGCACAACTGAGTGGCATATCATGGACTACACAAACCAAGATTAAACACAGACACTGGATCTGCACAATCTCCATGTATCTGTATCTCAGCACAGGATTGCCAGATTTCCTTTGCTCATTGCACAGAGCCAAACAGGCCCTTAAGAAGTAAATTTGATGCATTAATCCTTTTACTATAACCAAATTTAATCTGTGCAACCTCTGCTGATCATTAAATCCAATTTATCACAGCAGATACAAATCYATGAAAGATTTAGTTTTCCAAAGCAAATGTGATTCATGAGAAAGATCCCTGCCCTGTGAGGACAGAGTACATGTTTCTAGACATTACAGAGTTCTCAGATCACTTTGATCAAAGCAGGTCAATAATTGACTCTACCTAGCAGGTCAAAGGAGTGCTGGGTATTCTTCCTGTATCTAAGTGAGTCTCAAGGTAAATGCTTTTTTTTTCCTTCATGTGAAAAACCCCTCACTCCAAAAGAGTTTTTCACTTCCATTCAGATGACAACACAACAGGAAAAAAAACCCAAACCCAGCCAGAACTGAAGGCAAAGCCTCCCAACTGCCAGRCAGCAAGGATTGAGCTGAGAGAACAGCAAGCAGGGCTGGAACTGTGAACTGTGCTAGAGATGGAAACGGGCAGGGAAAGGCCACGCAGGGAGGGGCTGCTCACACAAACCAGCCCCCCTCYCCTGGCACCGTGAAGGGGAATGAATGCAGCTCCTCACATCCCAGCTCAGCAGCAGCCACTCCTGCTCCCCCTTCCCTTCACTGCCTGGGACTTTGCTATGTGATCAGCCATGATACTGAAAATCAGGGGAAGGGCTAATTTCACAAAGGCAACTGCTAAATTTAGCTAACTTCTGTTAACATGCCACACGCTCACAGAGATTGAAAACATGGTGATGGCAGGTGGAAATAACGACAGCAAAGAGTAAATAAACCCAGCAGCAGGCACAGGCCTCCCTCTTGACTTCACCTCCAAAATCTGCTTCTACAAGGAGGAAAAKAAGGCAAAAATGCACCAGTTTTAGAAAACTTAATGATTTACAGTTTAAAGAAGGTTGAAAATTATGCAGCAAAAATTATTTAAAGGAAGCAATTGCATCATATTGTTTTGCTGCTTTAGCTGTGGAAGGAGACTCACTAATTTGATATATTTTTCTTTCTTTCCTGGCCAAGGCCAACTCTACATAATAGAACTTGCCTTTAAAAATTAGGGGAGTTAATTTCAACCTTGATAACTGGAAAGATAAATGTAAAAAAATAAGAGATGTTGGTCCTGGCTGAGCCACCCCTTTAGCATATCTGATGTGTGAATTCCTCTATTCATCTCAAGAGTGAGTTAACTCCAGGGTCTGGTGTTAGGACAGTTTCCAAAYGCATTTAGCACACATGCAAGTGGGAGATGTCCATTCCACTTTTCTCCCATTTATACAAAAAGTTACTGTAGCGGTACAGGCAAATAATCCTGTTAATTAGCAGAACAGCCAAACAAGGGGGCAATGCAAACAGCAGCTCACCAGCTCTGCACTCRGGCACCTTTTCTCTCCCCGCAATGTCTCTTACCTTCAGAGCACCTGTGATGCAGCTCAAGGAGAAGCCAGGCTCCAAGGGGTCCAGCTCATTCCCTTCATAAATCCAACTGACATTTAGGAGGATAGAATGACAAATTAAGCCAGTTTTTGTCCTTGTCTGGTGGCTTGCACTCTCCCTGGGGCCCTGGCCCAGGCAGCTCTGACAGAGCTCTGGAGAAGTGGGAACCTCTCTGCTCCAAACACTGAGGAATCCTTGCAGGGTCACACTGGACACCAGCCCTTGCCATCAGCAGAAACACATCTGGACTAGGGCTGCAGCCCTGCCTGCAGGTCTTAATGAAAAATGTCATTTGGCCTTCTTGCAGAGAATGCCTGACACCCCAGTGAGAGCCAGAAGCAGAGATCAGCAAAGGAAAATGTGTGAGGGTCTGTGCTATAGCTCCTGCTCTGTGTGTATAACAAGGAGGGATCAAAAATGATGAGATGTGCATGAGATAAATGAGAGGAAGGGAGCCAACATCTGGCACTTATCTAATTAGCAACTGGATGTGGCTGCTGTTTCAGAGATCTATAGCTCAAAATCTCTTTTTATTGGTGCAAGAAATGCCTGCATGTACATTAGGGGAAGCAGTTATGCCATGAAAAAYTTTGGAAAAACTGGTACTTTTCTGCTGAAAGCATCTGCACTGTAAGTAAAGGTATCATATATTTGTTTAACTAGCTTGGTGGTAATATATAACATCCCTGAGATCATCATGAGAAAATTTAGCATTTCTTGAGGTTCCGATGGCTTTTAGAGCAGAAGGGACAGACACTGGCCAGCCCTTCATGGAGCACTGCATCCTGCCAGCTGCCACAACCAGGGCTCCAAGGCAGCCCCAGCCCAGCACACAAACTGGGGCAGGTGGGAAGGGCTGTCAGCTGCGAGGATCCTGCACATAAAGCACCCAAGTCAAAATCGTTGCTATCACATCCAGAGAAAGCTTTAAGGGCATTACAAAAGTCATTTTAATGCTGTGCTTTGAAGGTTCCAACATTATGGAGGATTGGAGATGTCAGAAGCAGATCAAGGCCTGTTATTCAAGAATAGGAAGAGAGTATTTGACCATGCAGACCACCATGCCAAATCTTACCTGCACAGTGACATCCAGTCTGACCCAGCACCAAACCCAACAYCATCACTGAAAAGAACCCTCAAATCCACCAACTTAGTGTAGAAAACTTTGGACTCAGCTGCACTTTTGGGTTTCCCTGTAATGACATCCCTGCAGACACTGGCACAATGCAGCACACACTGCATGAGCATTAGGCAGAAAGTTTCTGCCTTTGCCAAGGCTCTCAGAGGAAAAACAAGGTGGTAAATCTAAGTGGTAGCATGGGAGTCTGTTCTCTTTAATTAGTTAAACAAACAGCTTGAAAAGCTTCAGGGAAATAAACACTTTGCTGTTACACTTCAGTGCTGCCTTCACCGTTATTGTCCAGAGCCCACTGCATCATTCTATTACAGCAATATCCAAATTATTTTAAAAACCCATAAGAAAATCCCCAAGCCAAGATCAGAAGAAATCCATCCGTCTGAACACTTCTTTCCCAGACACATCTGTGAATTGCCTGGAAAAATGGGCTAGCAATTCAATCCAAAAGCTAACAGTCCTCATCTAAATGCTGCCAGACTTGGCTGCCCCGTCAAGATAAWGATAATGCCACTGGCCTTCCATTAGAATGACCAAGCAGCTGCCCTCCCCAGCAGAACCACTGAGCTAAGCCAAAAGTGCCCCTGATCAACTCCCTGGTGTATGCAGTAGTTCTTTTAAACACAACCAGAGCCATAATCCATAAGCATTATAAAGTCACAGGTACAAAAACAATATGCAAAAAAAAAAAAGTCCAACATTTAAAATAATAGGAGGTGACAGAAATGTGAACCACAAAGCACGTGTGAAGCAGATTCCTTACAATTCTTACACTTAAAAATCCTTGTATGCACAATTTGGTTTACAATTACTTACATAAAGATTAATACAGAGCTATACATAGAGTACACTGAATTGTTTGCGCCAATATTATCTTCAGATACTAAGAGCAACCATGAAAATACTTTCAAGATAAATTGGCATTTGATAGGGGGGAAAATTGCTCTTGAATCATTACTAAAAAAGAGAGGCTGTTATAATGAAAGAATTGCTTTCAAGCCATTYAATTATGACAAAGGAAATACTCCATAGCATTTCATATGCTGAAGTATTTTGGATTCATGGCAAGCCATGAGAGTGGTCACTTTGCCAAGACAGTTATCTACTGAAATCTGAGACATAATTATGGGCAGTGAAACTCCTAATCTTGAAAGACTTGAGATTGAATTCTTTGCATGCCCAATCTCTCTCTGGATTTCCTCCATGTTAGATTTGGCCTGATTAACTCCAAGTGGGGAATAGGTCCACAGAACTCTTCCTTCTGAACTGGGATGAGGAAGGATTACTCAGTGCCTCCTAGCAGAGACACACAGTCAGTGTCATTAACCTCCTGTGTGCTGGGACATGAGGCAGTGGCAGACAACAATCCATTTCAGGTGGGTTCCCAGACACAGGAGGCAGGCAGGGAATGGAGCAGGAGCCTGACAGCACCAGCAGTCCCTGGCACACCCCACACTCTGCTGCCTGTCACCCTCCAGAGGTTCACCAGAGGKAGCAGGACAGGCCAAGCCAAGAAAGAGCAGCTCCCTGACGGTGCCTGTGGAAGCCAGGCACTGCAGTGCTGACTGAAAAAGGCAAAAACGACTGGGTGTAACTGTGCCACTGCCAGCAAGGCAGCCTCATACTCCAGGTAGGCCACATTTTTAAACACAACAAATATAAATGGATTAAAACATTATTTTTGGAGTAGATTGCTGGCAGCAAGGACTGAACACAAGATCCGAGCTAAATTACCCAGATCTGTTAACTCCAACACTGCAGCAGACTCAGCCATGTGGCTGGGCACCAGAGGGAGAAAGAACTACCACGTCTTCATGAGTTACTGTCTGTAAACAATAAACTGTGAGAAGCTGGCAGCCAATAAATTACATCCTAAACCCCWTGGTTACAAACTAGAAGCCTGAGGGAGTCTGGAATGCAGTCATTCCCCATTCCAGATCAATCCATGAAGTCTGGACTCTGCATCACTCAGAAAGAGAAATTCAGCCTTTTCTGGTAACAATTACTACTTCTCTCAGGTTTCAAGCTATAAGGGAAGAGAAAATCTTATTGTGATGCTATTTCACCTGGAAAAACATTTCAGCTTTATCTGGACAGCATGAAGGAAACAGCTTCTTTGGAATTACAGTCTTCCCTAATTAGAGACTGAATTGAAAACTGGTTTTATCACTTAGTGACCCTTGGAAAGGTCCCTGGTTTCTGCATCATTTTGGAAAGTGCTGGGATATTGTTTTCAGAGAACCATCCAACACACATTGCACAAATATGACAGGGTGTTCTCATGACAGAGTTCGAGATGACAGAGCCTCTTGGAGCATTGAGTATATTCCAAACTGTTGCCATATGGTTCTTTCCCAAAAGCAAGGAAAGAAAGCAGGAGCTTCTCCCTAAGTCAGATCCTGCTAAAAGTGGGTTACAGTCCCAGCCAAGCACTTCTGCTTCAAAATGAACTAAATCTTAAGTGAAAGTAATTGGAGTGTGTCCATGCAGCTCTAGTGCACATTTAAGAACACTAAAGGCAGAAAGACTGCACGGGGCACTTGGGAGTCCCTGATGGAGGCTTTTCATGAAGAGAGAATAATAGAATAATAACTATGCCACTGTTCCTGCCCACACTATTATTATTATTATTGTTATTATTAGTCTCTGTGACTGTGTTCTAGTGGGTCCTATTATTTCTTCTTCCCATAAACACCACAAATTATTACATTTACAAATTTCAAAGGTAATTTTGAAAAGGCATCACATTCTACTCCCTAATTTAAAATATTGTGTAGGTAAGCTGGACTCAAAGTTTGAAGCTTTGCTCTTTTTATAAGAAGTCCACTGGTCTTTTCTCTTTTTTGGGAGTCACAGAGTGYCTGCAATTTGCACTGGATTGATTTGATATTGACAAATGCTAAATTATGAAACCCCATAGGTAAAAGAAGTTCAAATCAATGTCACTTAGTAGGTGCTATGAGTACCAGTATGAAGATTCTCATTTTGGCAATCATACAGTAAAATAATCAATATTTAATACTTTTACTAAAAAATACTGGCAGGTTATATCTTTCACCTATTTTATTCATTCAAGTAATTCCCATATTTATTTCTGATAGGAGAGAGARAAAAGAAATCTATTTAATTTCAAACACCCCTTTGGAAAAAATTGCAGAAGAATGTAGGGTGGCATTTCTAACATTTTCTCCCAAAAAAGAAGAAATTGAGATATTAGCTACCATACAGGGTTAAGTAGTTTACATCAGAAGCAAAAAAGCCTCATTTTTAGTAGGAAGGTTATGATGATTAATCTCTGTAAATATGTAGAAGCTATGTTACATATGCCTATACAGCACTTGTTGTGAGAGGAAAAAGCCCTTCCAAAGTTTATATTGCAGTGATCTGGGTCATTAATTTTTGAGAGCAACCATCTCCCTCCTCTATTAAACCCCAAACTATCCCCTTTTCTCCCTGTCCCTTCAGTTCACCCAACACRTGATGTCCCTCATGTAAATCTTAATAGATTTATTGACAGAAAAGCTTTGGACTACTGGTGAACTCTGTTATTTGCAGTGGGAGACCATTTATTACCTTGCAGGTGCTTCAGAGGAGCTCCATTGTTTGGTGTGAAAGGAGAGCAAATGGAAAGTGTGGTGTTCATTAAAATGGATCCCACAGCCAAGAATCAACCTCTCCCTCATTCATGTGGATACTGATTCTTTCCATTTCTGCTGCACTGAGCTTATCACAAGAGAGTGCACCAGCAGCTGCATCTATGATATTCAGATTCCTTACCAGAGCTGATGAAATGTCCCCTTAATTGTGTTTGCTTTTTGCTTCCAAGTGACAAAAATAAAATGTATTGTCTGCACTCACTGCTTCTAACCACTGAAAGCTCATGTTCACAAAGAAAAATTAATTTCTTCTCTTTTCTTGCCCCAAAAAGATATATTAGCTGTCTTTCCTTTACAATAAATTTAAATTGAATTTAATAGAAATTTTGTATARAAGTAAATAAAACTTTTCCTACTAAAATACAAACCCTAGGTATTGATTCTTTACTCTTTTGAAATAAAATTATATAAGCTTTTTTTTTTGTTGCAAAAACCAGCTCCAAGTAGGGAATTTGGATGAAGATTTAATAATTTACTACCTTACTGCTAAGTATTAGATTTGTTTTAGTTCTTGCCTGCCTAAGTATTAAGAACTATCTCAGATTCTAATTTTGAGAAGAAGTCCCAATGTCTCCAGGCTGAAGCTTAATGCTGAGGTTAGCTCACAAATCAGCCAGCTAAGAGAGTAACAACCCCAACAAAGCAAAAACTTTTTGTTTTGTGACCATTGGATGGTCACAAACAAGGTTCAGCTCCAGAAATAAAGGACAAACTCTGCRAGACTGAAAGCTGGGATTTTCCACAGAAGAGAGGCAGGTTTCCAGAATTCTACAGAATTCCAGGGGCAGCCTGGGTATTCAGCCAGGTGAGAAATCCTTGATGCAGTGCTGAGAGCCCAAGGTACACACAGCTCTAAACTCGGGACAACGAGGCAAGGATCTGGAATTTGGTGTCTGAACTGCCTGGTTGGCTGATTTCCTTAATATTAATGCAAACCTAAAGGAAACCTTGACATCAGGGCTTCAACAAAGGCTGCAAGGTTTCTGATAGCTGGGCTGTCWACCACAGAGCCAGGAGCTTTAGGAGAGGAGAACTTCAATGCAAACCCAGGGGAAGCCAATACCAGGTTCCACCCCTTGAGCTTCAGGGCTTATTTAAAAAACAAACCATAAAAACACAACAGTGTTTGAATCTGCTCATTTGTACAACCCAAAATAAATGYAATGGCAAACCCAGAGAGAGATGAGGAGCAGTGACTCCCTTGTTACTTCATCCCTTGGCCAGACAGGCCCAAGGTCATCCTCTCTTGCACTATTTCTTGTGATCATTGGCACTGAATGTAGCAAACATTTGACTTCATATTTGCTGGACTAGTCAGTTAGGACTAGGAATGAGACCATGGCAGACAGAAGGAATGGAAAGGAAAAGCTTTTTTCTTCCAGTTCTGGTACAGCTGCTAGACCATCTTAAGCTCTGTCATGTAACTTCACTCACCCTCAAATTATATAARCCCAGACACACTTCAGTGTTTTTCCAGTGCTTTCAGCCACTTTCTGAAATGCTTTTTTGCTGCTGAAAGGTTTTTCATCTCTGAATAGAGCTGGGGAAGAAGAAGTGCAGGTGTCCAGCTAGATATGCATAATAAGCAAGTGAGCTCGAGGTAAAATTTGCACCCAGATTTGGCACAGGAACAAGCTCTACATGATTGATCCTGGTGGGAGTAGAGCTTCTACTTTCACTTCAAATCATGGCCATATGAAGGGCGTTATTTTCAAATACTTACATTCATCAGTTTGTCTTTAGTTCAGGTTTGATGAATAATCTTGTAAATAGTCACAGATGGTACAAACTATCAGCTCCATTTATGCTCGTGCTGGACACTTCAGAAATGGATACAAACCACTACAACAACAAAAAAACAAGCCAAAAACCACCAGCACCCCCAAAATCCAACCCAACCAAAACAACAACAAACCCAACACCCCCAGCCCACACCCCTGCCTTTGGTGTTCTTTAAGAAATTAGCCTAAAACTGACCCTGACTGYGAGAGACCAGCTGAGCCCCACCAAGGGAATAAAAGATGGAATTTCACTCTGAGGAGGGATGCCAGTAGCTGGCTGTTATAACCTTCTAATCAGTGTAAGGTCTGCTGGRAAGATTTGAGTCCTGTATCTGCCACCATGTGAGAACAGAGCAGCCAGCAGCTCCTCAGCAGGAGGGTGACATGGACACCATGCCTGGCAGCTGAAAGCAAGGGCTGAGAGCACTTCTCCCCCAGAGAGAAGTCTGCATCTTGCCCCAGAGCAGGACTCAGCAGAGCTAAGCTGCCCCACCCCACCCAGCACAGCCCCAGCAATGATTTYTGGTCATGGTTCTCTGTGGACTAACCAAGTCCCACCTTTGAAGTCATGGCACTGAAAGCACCAGAGCTTGTCATATTCATATTAATGGCATATTTAGTGCTGCCACCAGCTCTTTCCTACTGAACAAGTGCCTCTAAACTCTAATGGCCTTTTGCCATTTATCTGCCTGACTGTCAGTGAACAGCAAATGAAAAATTGCATCACTGAGGCACCAAGATACCAGAAACTCCCCCACAGGCACGTTGTCACAAAACTGCTGAAAGCAGTGTCATGAACAGAGAAAAGTTTCAGATTCCTGTGTCTACCTAAGCAGGTCAGAAGGAAGCAACCAAAGGAGGAGTCAGACCTCAGTCCCAAGCTGATCTCATTGCTGTCTTGTTGACAAAGCAGAACAAATGGCTGCTGTTCAAAACAGATCCCAGAGGGAATGGCTAAATTCCCAATTCTCATACCTGGCAGCTGCTATTTCACCAAAGGGTATATTGCCATCTAGCAAAGGTTAGAATMATTTTCAGAATACTCAGCTCTTGCTCATCTGCAGAAGACAGATTAATACTGAGCACATGCTATACATATTCAAAACATRAATATTACAACATGCCTATTTGCATATTCAGGAGGAAGGCTAGAGTAGAAATTGTCAGATCCTTCTCCCTTAAAAACACATTTTCCAGAGTTCCCTTTGCTACAAGTTCATGTGATTCARAGAAAAGAGCAATCCCTCACCCCAGCTCTGTGCATGGCCTGGATGTCACAGAGCATCCCAGCACCTGGCCACAGCTCCAAATCCAGACCAAAATGGACATCCTCCAAACKGGTGCCTTGCAAAGGGGTCAGTGCCATCACTGGAAAGGGCCACAATATAAATTCAGAGGTGCAGGCACCACCTCCTGGACTTGAACAGAGCAGAGCCAGCAGCAGCAGACCATGAACAAGCTGGTACTGCAATACATTCAGTGAGATACAGCAAGGATTAAACTACACACTGCTACCAAAAAGTCTGGGACAGTTTTTTAAATTACAAAATGKGACTGTTCATCCAGGAAATCTTAAGTATTACGTTTCCAAGTGTCAATTCAGATTTTATGTTCTGTCATAAATCTCAGCCATTTGTTCAGCTACATGGCCTCATGTACAGACTTTAAAACATRCTCTGATGCCAGTGTCCAGCACACAGACTGCAGCTAGCCTGAAAGACAGGAGTTAACTAACAACTATAATGAGGTCAGSAAGGGTTTAGAATTCTTACAGCTACTCCTCCCTTTGATTGAAACTATTAATGGAATTATAAAAAATTAAAATTTAAGCATTCTGATCACCAGTTGCTGCAGTCATCCAAGTGACAGCTTAGTACTCATCTATCATCCTTCACAGGTTGCACAAAATTCAGAAGGTAACAGCAGATAGAGATCGAGAAAACTGAGAGGAAAGTGTTTTAACAGCTTCCAGCTATTTCCACATTGCCATGCTGTGTGAAGGCGGTGCTGATAAAAAGAATGCCATATCAGTCTTTCAGCTAATATGAAGTTATACAACTGAATTGAATATAAAAATGAAAGTCTTAGTATCTGTCAGTTAAGTATTAGCCTGAGTTAGTCTCAGAAGAAGATTAAAGTTTAATGGACTGTTTTGATCATGCAGATGTAATGTGAGTCCAATTCACACTTGCTTTGCTATAGGATTTTTTTACATTATTTTTTTTAAGCCTATCCTAGGGATTTGTTGTCCTCAAATGAATTGCTCATGGAGGAAACCATGTTCCAGGTCTCAGCTGTAAGACTGAATCRGTCTTACAGAACCTAGGAACAATGTTACACATTTCTGAACACAATTAATGGCACTTTAAAAGCTTGTTCACAGGCTGACAAAGAAATAATCAAGATTGAGTCTTTTTTCCAAACCAGAAGAAAGCAGGCTTTTTAAATCAATGGCAGCCAAGAAAGCGATGACTAATCCTCCTCAGTTCAGTTGTAATTATTTTATAGTAAAAATATTTGATGTATGTAAAATACATAAAATGTAAAGAATGTAAAGAATTACATAACTGATTAAATATTTCTGTGAKATCTCTCATCACAAGCTGATAGAATATCAGCAAATAAATAGCAATGCTAGAAAATAAGGAGATAGCAGAGAATAAAATRGTTTCTTTGTCTCAGTGTTGATCACAGAGCTATCCAGCACAGAAGCCTCATCAGTGGATTTTCTTCATTGAACAAAAGCACATTTTGTTTACATTACACCTGCAGAGCCACAGRTACATATACTGGTAACTGTGGTGCATCTGCTGATCAAACTGGCTGATTAGCCTTGGTAAACTTCAKGTGAAAGAGTTGGTGAAGACATTTAGAGAGGGAACTCAGCCCCAGACTGACCCCCAAGCATGCAAAGCTAGGGATGTGTTCTGCTTCTTCATCCGGGCTTGCTCCTTTGTCACCCCATTGCAGCACGCTCATTACCTGCGTGAGTTGGCTGCTATCAGTATACTCATGCTTTCAATTTACTCAAACTTCCAGTGAAACAAATGTCTGAGTGAGATAATGCTGCTCACTGCAGTGTATGGGAAGGTAGGTAGCCAGAAGATTAATTACAGGCTTTTAAAATAGACTAGGAAAAGAAAGAACCAAATACAGGAATAAACTCTCAACAATCTGGTGAAGAAAACACTGTTACAGAACCTCTGTGTATTCCATATTCATCAGTTCTCTGGGAAATGGAACAAACATCAAGATGCCAAAGGCAGATAAACATAAGTCCTTCTTAAACAATAATAAGCATATAAACCCTCAAGAGGAACAGAGGAAAATGAATAGTGAAAGCAACTACTTGGTGAAAACCCATGCTGACAAACTTGCATCATGCACAGAAAAACAGCGAGTGTAGACTTAATTTGGATAATTTCTTAAAACTTGGAATCATTCTGAAAAGTGGTGCAGTGTGACCAACAAAAAAAGCAAAAYAAGACTGGCAAATACTTGTCACTTCTGAAAACTCCACTGGCTGGAGAAACCAGTACTTCTGCAGGATTATACAGCAGATTTTGTGTCAAACAAAACAGATTGTTGTACCCGTGAGGGCTTTGAGATACCACACTGCTGCCTGTGCCCCCTGACACTCTATCAGGAGCAGACTGATGCAAAGGCTGGCCCTGAACCCTGGGGTTTCTGAAAGKGTGCACTGATAGGTTTTTACAGAATCAGAACCCTGGAGGTGACAACAGAAATGGATCAACCTACATCCAGCCAGAGGGATTTTGGCAATACACATTCCCTGCAGAACGTGCCAAATGCGGCAATCTTAATACCATTTGAAACTATTCTACCAGTAAAATTATGGGTTTTTTTCAGCTGGAGTTAACAAAAGTTCATGGGAAAGTATACTGAAAGAAAAAGGCATTTCAAGATTAATAAGGCAGCTAAGCACCTTTAAAAGACTCATGAATATATTAATGAGAGATCCTGAAATGCAATAGCACTGTGTTTATTTCCACGAAACAGAGCATTAGAGCAAAGGGTGATACTCACAAAAGATCTTGTATAATTGGGAAAGGCCTACTGTATAATTCATACACCATGGGCATCTTTTAGAGTAATTCCAAGTTTATGTACCTTTACAATGTCTTTACRCATAAAAATTATATACAAGCCATCTTCACAGTAATAAACAAGGCATTTATGGCAAAACCAGCAAACTTTCTTGGAAGGATCATTCTATTTCAACATATTAAATATAGTGAGAAGGTTATCTAATTTGTTCTCTTTCTTTTCAAACATAGAGCTTCTTTGGCTGAGCCCTAGATAAACAAATATATTTCTGAAGCAGGTAATTTTTAAAAGGGTCAAATATCAATGACATATTAAAAATTCATCAAATTTTTCAAGAGGAAAGAAAAAACAGTTAAGTGGCTTGTTCATCATCAGCACAGGGAAAAAAATTAAGTAAAGATGCCAGAAAAGAGAATAGCAAAAATTTCTTCTTCATTTAGTGATACGGTCTCCTGSTTTATGTATTATTTTCCTATTATTAACCTCAAATTTGGATGCACAGGAGCAGATTCCAATGCACACCTTTAGCAAGCCATAGGAAATGYTAACCCCCTCCTTTCCAGAGCTCTGCCCTCCCTACCCAGCAGCTGCTGTCACAGTGCCAGGCTGCTGGGGCCACCTGGGATCCCTGCTGGACCCTCTGCCCCTCCCAAACTCAATTATTGCAGCACAACTCTGGCTAAACACAGGAACACAATGGGGACCTCAGTGCACCATCAAAACTCAATGAAGAAATCAATCTCATGCAAATACAGCCTGATTAAATGGTAATGATTAATGGTAATGAAGAACTTGCTTATTCATCCAAAAGCTCCTGTATTTGAGTTAAATTTTGTATATGACTAAGATCTCAAAAAAGACCTTGGGAAAAACCTGATTTTTAAGGCACTGCACAATAAGACACACATTATGAAGCAGCACAGACATGGCAAACTAACTTCATCAGAGAAAAAAACCTGTTGTTATCCAATTCTGGTATGCTGCTCTCACCAAGCAGTCTGAAATCACAATAGCTTATCAGTAAATGAGAAGAAAACATCACTGGTAATTTATTGACATTTGAGACAACATGTCTGTTCTTATTAACTGAAGTGTGAAAAATATCACTGACATCTTAATGCCATTAATTATTTCAACTAATCCTTAAAACAGGAGCTCTCTATCAACTCCTACACATTTTCTGGGGGTGCTGAAAATTCACTGTAAACAATTCCAGTTCCAACAAATCTGCTGTAACAGCTGGTCTCAGAAGGGACAGGTGACTTTCCTGACACTCAAGTGAGTTTCCCTCAGCACAGAGCAGTACCCAACACACCACTCTGGCAACAACAGTGCTCCAAGTCCCACAGTGGGACTATTTGGTCTCTGAAATTCCAGTTCATAAGAGGGCAGTTGTACTGCTGCAAATCTCCCCAGGCTGCTTCCAGGGCATCCCACACTACCCAGAGCTGCTGAAGCTAGAAACCCACTCTGTTAAATGCAGCCCTTTCCATCCTATGTGTCTGCTGACAATTATTTATTGGGTACTCCAGAGTCTTGTATGCCACTAATACCAGAAGTAACAGAAAGGTTAAGGCCCCCCTAATGAAATATAAGGCATCATAACATTTCACAAGAAAGATTTTGAAGTGGATGCAAAAGTACCCACCACAGAACCCTGTCCCTTCTTAACTGCTTGAAGAAAATATTTCATCTCTAGTCACAGAAATGAAAAAGATATCTAGCATTGAGGCAAAGCAAATTGCACATTGACATATAAATTAATTTGTAAGTAATATGGTATTGCAAAAGATTAAATTGTTTCAAAATTACCAAAATTAGTCACTYTAATGTTCTTAAATAAGATTGGTTTCATTCCCTTCTCCAGAATATCCTGTTAAAAACATCATCTTGTCTTCCAGCGGCCCAGGAAAAAAAAAAAAAAAACCAAAAACAGAAGAGGAAGGAGACTGCAAACTCTTCCCACCCACCTGCATCAGATACTGATCTCAGATGCAGTACTTAAGCATCTTCAATATTATTACTGTACTGAAATCTCAGCAAACATGCCAGCCATGTCTCAGATAYCATCCCAGGACTGCACACTGGAGTTGGACTCATCTGTGTAATATTTCTTGCTGCCCTTTACCAGTGCCAAGAGAACATAAAGCACATTCTGTGTGACAAGAATGGAATGACTTTGCCTCTCCTCCTGCCCAGGATGTGCCATAGATCAAAGTGGTCTTGGCTGGATCATCCATTCAGACAGGAATGTTGAACACATCACYGACCTGTCACTCCTTGTTCATGCTCCATGACATGCTAGGCTGTCATTTTATTCCAAAAGCTCCATACCTTCTCGGTGATTTCTCACGGGCAGCTCCTCACAGCACTGACTCCTTCTTCACAGCACAGCCAACAAACTCCAGCTCCCTCCTCAGCCAGCTCACCCCTCTTTTGTAGCTCTCATCCTCACTGGACACAGCTGTGCCCKGTTAGGGCAGGTCTGTTCCTAATCTTTGGTAATTAGAACAGCTGCAACTCTTCAGGGGTGAGATTACCTTCTGCACCATCTTTATTTTCTTACATTCTATCCCCCCACAATCAYCTCTTGGGGTTTTTTGTGTTCTGGGTTTTTCTGGGGGGGAAATGTTTTTTTCGTTTTCACAGATTAATTATAGAAGTGTGGTAGAACTGCTTATACATCTACATCAAAAAAAATCTCACATGCTTGGTGTTTTAATTTGACCACTGTTCATACCCACAACATGAAAATTTATAATGTTATTATATATAAACCTTATATATAACATATATATGTGTGTGTTATATATAAACATATAAACATGATACATTATTATAAAATATAAATATTAAATATTATATATTATTTATAATGTTTATAGCCTAGTTATAATGCTGGAGTAAAAAAGAAGTTTAAATGAGTAAAACAACATATGCCCAGATAAGTAAGTTATAGAACAAGAAATCAAAGTCATAGATGATGGCACTGTTTTGACAAGCATACTTATTCTTATAAAATGTATCAGGAATATTGTGATTAGCTTAATGGAAATAAGCTCTGACAGATTTTGGGTAAAAAAAGATATGGTTTACATTTTATGGGAAAATTAATTTCTCTATATTTTAGCATAGGGATTCTCCAGAAACATGCAAATTCAAATGAGGAAAATTTAACCAATAATAGWAATCCTGCTACTTTTATAATTCTTACTTTAACTGTATTCAGACATCTACAGAAGGAGGTGGACACCACAGAACTCTAAAAAAAATTCTAAAAAATAAATTACTCTAATAAAAATTTTTTGCCTTGCAAATCTAAGAGACTTTTTTCCTTGGACAGACTCCAAATGCTGCTASAGTTGTGCATCACTGAGATTAATTGTGATGTAAAGGCAGTTGTGAATTTTATTACAAGAATGTACTGATGTATTGTCTAGGGGCAGCAATCAAGCACCAGCAAATATTTCCATGTCCTAATTCCTGGTAACAAAAATTCCAAGAGTTTGGAACTAGCACYTGGGTAGAATATCAAGTTTGATATCATGCACTTATTTGACCTGGAAATCAAGAGCATGGGACACAGTCCTGAGCCCTCAGATGCCCAACTGCTCTCCCAATCAGAGTACAGTGAAGTTATTTCTGTGCACTTGAGTTTTACCTTGAAGAGAATCCTGCTGACATTAAAGTTCCTTTGCACAATTTCACATACTACTTTCATTTTGAAAACCCATTTTGCTGTCATTTCATCTATTACCCCAAAACTTTTTGGGGGCTTAAGTCGTTTTTGCACAGACCAACCAGCTGGAAAAGGCATTTCTTATCTAGCCACAGCCACACAAGGCCTGCCATGCCAGGCTTTTATAGGGCATAGATATTCCTCATGCTTCTGCAACAACATTCCTCTTTGCTGACATCCACCTCCTCCTTCTCTATTATTACAATATCACTAGGCAGGGAACCAGGGAAGGGAAATAAGGACTACTGTCCTCTTTAAATTCACTGCATGTTACTTAGTAAATGAAGCATAAATACACCCTTCACACATGAACTTTTGAGGATTCCTCATGCACATTGCAATGCCATCTGTAAGAATCTGGCTGGTGCTGGGGCAGGAGTGAGGAGAGAGCCTGGGACAGCAGAGAGCTGCTGCAYGAAGCAGAGCTGAGCAGGGCTGCTGTGAGGCTGGAGCAGGACAGCTTCTGTGGGGCAGCACACAATAACCAATATTTATTCTGTTTGCTTTGGATCATTAGCAGAGAAGCCAACATCTCCCACACACACCAGCTGTCGGGGCTATCCAGAGATGCTTCGCTGAGCACACAACCACAGAGCTTGGACATACAAATGAGCCAGCCCAAGCCTTTTCAGAATGAAATTGTTTCTTACACAGACCCTCCTTATGGCTTCTGCAGTCTAGTTTTAAAGGCCCCTGAGAATAACAAACTACCTGATATTCAGCTTACCTTTCCCTTTTTCTTAATTTCCTCTTGATACTCCTAATTATTTTACCATGTACCACACTAATTGGTGTTCACACATGGCCAACTCAGCTACAGCTGGTCAAATTTATTGTGTCACACATCTAGCACAATTTCAGATTCCTTAAAATTCCAGCTGTGTTTGTTAAGCATTGCATATAAGTAGGAAAATACAACTGCACTATTTTCAGTTTCCTGGATTTTTTCCCCCAAAGTTTGTTCTGAAGAAAAGGCAGCTTGTCAATTTGCATTTACCTGTTTCCACCTCTTCCTCCCASATCAATTAACTCAAACTACCACAGATGCATTTAGACACTGTCACAGGAGAAAATCCCAAAGAGTGGAGAGAAGTCCTGCACTCCCATCCCAAACTCCCTCCAGGCTTCCAGGATGAATCTACCAGCACTTTTATGACACCAGGATCAGATAATYGGGGATTTCATCAAGAAAAGAGCAGTTTGAAAATGTACTGAAACTCACATAAATAKCTGCATTAACACCATGGCTATAGTAATTCTATTCCACTAACAACTCTCTCACTAAACAGCGTTTCACAAATTTAAGATTGTGACCTTGTGTGACATATCTCCAATGCAGGGAATTGCCAGCAACCCATTTTACCAGACAGGAGGGCAGGTGATATAACCATTGTGAGGGGGGCAATCTGTATGAAAAATAAAGCAAACTCATGCTTACACCAAGCTAGAGAAAATTTCTTTCTCTGGAAATTAATTTAGAGAATTCTTGTGAATCATACAAAGTTAGAGAGTTGAAGCAAATGACTGCACAGACTCATACAAACATCTTGCCCCTGCACTATCAGGCAGCACTCTCTTTCTCCCCGTGAGTGACCAGCCAGAAGTCAGTGATGTCCATTCCAGGGGTCAGAGCACACCTGGGAGCTGCAGCCTGGGCTCGGCTCTGCTCACCCACCCAGGGCAGGTCCCCACACAGCAATGTTAGCTGRAAGTCTCCAAGCACACTGATGAGAAAATGACTTTTGCCTGAGGCAAGCAGGTGCTCTGTGGGTGTCCCCAGCCCCTCCATCTCTCCACAGTTCCCTGAGTGTCTCCTCCATCAGGACAGCTGCACACAACAGGAGACCGGAGCACAAGTGTGAGGCTTACCAAAGCAGAGGAGCAGGGCTGTGCTCACTTGCTGAGTTCTGTGCCTATTTTAGCACCATGCAAGTTTGCAAGATAGGTCATGATCTAAATCAAGTTTCAGAGGTTTCTACAGGCTAAAATCAGGCAGAGGAATCCCAGGGCAGGGAGCCCAGGGAAGGGAAAGGTGCTGTGAGATGTGGCACTGTGGCCAAGGGAGAGCAGAAGGCACCAGAGGAAAGATTTTCATCCCCACCCCAAGGGTGTTGGGTCTTTTGGGTAACCAAAAAAGTAAATAAAGCTTAATTTTGTTTACCATAAAAGGCTTTCCTTGAACCAAAAATGGAAGAAAAATATTAATAATGCTCTCTATTAATGAGCTCTAAAAATCCGAGTGTGTCWCTAGCCCCCCACCAAGACCTCACTGGGAAAGTGTGGCATCACACCCCAGAGAAAGAAAAACATCAAAACCCAAATTTAAGGGACAATGCTTCAGTGGCTGTGAGTAGAACTAAATAAATAATTCCATTAATCCAGCACCTTTAGTCCCACAGAACTGCTTGGACAGCTCTGAACTGCTCAGGTGCTGGTYGAGTGCATCTGAACACACAGAAATCAATCCTTTAATTGTTTCAAAATGCTTCAGAGATTATGTAATATCTAACAAACTACACCTAAAATTTAGCAACATGTATTTTTTTAATAATATGGCACATTTTTGTTATGCATGCCATATTTGTAGTTTATTATTGTAGTTTTTTTTTTTCATTACAGATGGCAACTGATACTGTATATTATTACAATATAGGAWATATTCACCTATTTATTTTTCCTTCATGCAAATGAGATTTCCAAAAATTAAAGAAATTTTATATTTCTTTATAGATTTCTGATTATTAGTAGTATTCATTGCCATTTGACTGTAAGAAGAACAAAAAAAGGAAGAAATAAATTCACCTTATTGTACTACATTGAAATTAGACTCAAGCTGTAAAACACAAATTATTTCACTTCAGAGGGAAAAAAACCAAACTCAGAGCTGATGGCCAGGATGAAATTTTTAAGAATTATGTAAGAAAAGAAGTGATAACTAACAAAAACATAGTAATAATAGAAACATTGGCCTGTGTATTGTAAAATGCAGGGTGCCCCGATGAAGGCAGGAATGATGCATCTGACTCCATGTTCTCAGAAGGCTAATTTATTACTTTATTATGCTGTAGTATATTAAAGAATACTATACTAAAGAATACAGAAAATATTCTGAATGCTAAAAGATAATAATGAAAACTCATGACTCTTACCAGAGTCCTGACACAGCTTGGCCCCAGCTGGCCAACGAGTGAAAACAACTCACACCAGAATCCAATCAGGCAATCACCTTTGGGTAAACAGTCTCCAAACTCATTCCAAAGGAGCAAAACACAGGAGAAGCAAATGAGATGAGATCTGTTTTCCTTTTCTCTGAGGCCTCTCAGCTTCCCAGGAGAAAAATCCTGGGCTGAAGGAATTTTTTCAGAGAATGTGAATGCCACACCTGTGCTCATTGACACAGGAAATACCTAAATCTGCACATTGCACAGGCCATGACAGTCCTGGGAAATTGGGGTGCCAGGGAATGCAGAACACTTCTTGGGAGGACAGCAGGCCGTGGAACAGTCACCCCAAGGAGAAAGGTTCAACCAGTGGCTCCAATTCCTATTGTGTACAAGGATCCCGAGACTTAGAGAAGGAAAGTGATGCAAAGCAGATTTTGCCTCTTGATCTGCTCCAAGCTCCCTGAAAACCAAAAGAGACCGACTCCAGGGCAATATAGAAATGTGTGTATCTCATGCAGTTGGGTATTTTTAATWTTTCTAGGGGGGCAGTACTGCCTTCAGCCACATATTCCTACATAATACAGCATTTACCAAACATGCTGGGCTGGGATTTATCAGAGGTGACCCCACAGTTCTGCTGGGGGCAGTTCTTGTGCTGTGCACGTTCCAGTTGRCACAGTGAAATTGCATTTTCATCTGAATCATCCACATTCAAAGTATTTTTTCTCCTCCACTTCCCTAGGATGTGTCTCCACACAAGAGCACTTCCAAGTATAAAGTTTGTGTTGGATGTCTCTGAAGTTCAGAGCTGCCCTGAACATTTAGATTCAAGACAATAAATATATCTTGATAAAATGTTTTAGTAGATCYAAATTCCAGTTTTTTTCAAGAGGTTTGTTAGCCTTTGTGTTGGTCCATTCCTATTTTCAAGGCCCAGCCCACCCATCTGTATTTATGTGCAGTTCAGACAGCTTTCAACACAGTGTTGGGTTCTTTCATAGATATATTAAAGAAAAAAAAGAAAATTTTAGTTTTAAAATGCAATCTGTCCTTTGTGCAGAACTGGCAACAGAGTGGATGTAAAGCTGAAACGATCAGACCACATAAACTTAATAATGTGGTGCAAAGCAAGAACATTTAATTGATTTAGAGTGCAGTTCAATATATAATCAGAGTGCTATGAGTGGAGCTGTAAGGTAGCCCATTAGTTCTTGGTGGGCTTTCTCAAGAGCTTCATTCACAAGCCTATTAATTAGCTGGGGTCCTTCAGTGTCCACCATTCAGATTTAAATCACTTGCTTCCCATTAGTGTGTTCTGTGCACTGCAGGCCCATAAAATCAGACATTAATACTTCCATCAGCAGGGCTTCTGCAAGTCAGCTTTAATTACTACAGATAAAACCTTCCTAATCCTTGCAAAAAGTGATTAAAATACAATGAARTAGAAATTCAGGGATAGTGTTAAACACTGGAGTATGTTATGATCAAATGCCATAAAGTTTATTCCACTTAATAAAAAAATCAAGATATTTTCTAAAATGTCAGAARATGCCATGATTTTTCAAGGAAATTCAGAGAGTAAATAGATAAATTTAAGAGCTTTTCAGGTTCTTTAAATGTTGCATTTTTCATCATATCCTKTCTAGACTTTGTATCAAGTTCACGTGAAAACTAAGCCAGACCACAGGGCTAAAATTGACAGCAAGATTTGCTGTGTCACATGCACAAAGTAATGATATAAAATTATATTTAATGACTTTTAATATTTAGTCATTCATCCAAAGTGAATACTTCCAGATAAAATGAATTATTGTATTATTTATTGTCATGTTCCTCACTTATATTTGAGCACAGCTTTGGTTTCATCATAAACTAGGACCTAAAGCTGCTACTTAAATGAAACARGTTTCTTTATAACTTAACCAAAGACTGGATTCCAGTTGCAGTGAAAACAACATTTGTTGGTTCAGCATTGGGATAAAGTCAAAAAACCTTAGAGATGAAAGGGAGGAAAATGCTTATTGCAACACCTCTGAATCACAGAGTGTCTTGCATTAAAAGACACTGCTGGGTAGCATTCAGGAAATGCTAAGAATAGATGAATTGAAAGAGATAAAAATCCATATCCTGCAATGAAGCTGAATGCAGAATTCCACAGATGCCAACAGAAAACTATCAGGGTGTGCCAGGCCTGGGGCCAGAGGCAGAACATTCCAAGATGCTTTGAAGATGACACCAGATTTTGAGAATCCAAAGTTAAAATACTTCACAGTGACTACCATGAAACATTCATCTCCATTTTGGAAACCACATATAATAAAGCTCTGTAAATTAATGTACAGAACTCTTMGTCTTTTATCTCCCTTTAAGTCAATGAAAAGCAGATGAGAAAATCCTGATGGTTTCAYTCTTACTTCTTTTTAAGCACAACACCCAGCTGATGCAGTAAATAAAAATCCCAATTTGGCAGCTGACAAACCTCCCTTAGACTCTGCTCTGGTACCACAGCTTTGCCCACAGCTTTGCTGYGTTCTTTCACTTGCAATCACAGCTCCTGCTCACTGAGAGCTTTGAAAAGCTCTGCAAGTGTTAGGAAGCAGAGAGTTACACCCGGGGTGTCCTGCCAGGACTGAGACTGAGGGGCAGCTCCACCCTTCACCCGCCACATCCTAGAGCAGAGCTCTGCAGGTCCCCATTTCAGCACCTGCCTGCTCAGGAATGTGGGAGAACTGTTGTACTGAGCATTCATTTATTTACAATACATCAGTCACTGCCTCTCACAACAGTCAGCTCCAGCAACATCCTCACGGGGAAATACTTTTGCCAACGCTCCTGGATGGGTTTTGGAGGCTGTTCCTCTTTGCAGGAAAGAGCCAAGGCTACACATACCATCACTGCTCACAAGTAACATCTAGAACAGCAGATATTCTTTTTCAGGTGACAGCATGGGCTCTGTCTTCAGGCTTTGAAGTCAAAACCACAGAGCCTGAATTAATTCACATAATCATCTTGACACTGCTGAAATCTCWAAGACACTGATAAGTCATCCCAGTTTTCCTGTTCAGGTGAAAGAATCCTGAAGCCTGGAGCAGTTTGTATATAATATCACATGCTTTCCATCATCACCTTCCACCTTCAGCAAAATCATTTACTGTCTTTCACTCTAAAGGTTTATTAATTTGATCAAGGGCAAAGGATAGGTAGTATGTTCCACCAGTTAATGAAGTTTATAAAGCACTAGGGGATCTACTTGGATGAGAATCATCACAGAAATGCAAGACTTAATCAGACCAAAACCCGCTGCTAATGCCAGAGAGATGTAAAACTCATTTAGAAATTAGAAGGGGTGGCTGAGCAAGCAGACAAAATTGAAAAGTTTTATTATGAGACACAGGTGCAAAGACTTWTAACCTAAGTTAAAGTTAGGCTTTTAAGGCTTAAAAAAAATGCAGTGAAATGCACTTGAGGTGAATAGTTGAAAGGCTACTCAGACATAAATGATCTGCTGATTTTAAGAATTTACAAGYGGGGGGTAGGAGGTTCTGGCAAAGAAAAAATATATTTGAAAAAAAATTAAATGCTGAAGCTCTATCAACATTACATTATTARCTCTGAACTACCAYAGCAGTGACAGAACWAGAGGGCTTTGCAAGAGCACTGCASAGTGCAATGAGGATCCAAAGTGCAACCTGGAAGCCAGTCTGGGCAGGCCCACCAGAGCTGTGGCTGTGCCCAGAGCAGCTCTGGACACCCAGACTCACCAAGAGCACATCCATGTGTGTAACAGCATTCCCCTCCCAACAAACCAGTGACACTCAAAGGGAGCTAAAGAAGGAAAACACTCTCTGCTGCAGCCCAAGATAACTGCCCTGGCTGCTGCTGTGGGGTTTATTTTGTAAATAAAGGGGGTGGAGTAACAAGTGTTATTACAGTGCCATCTAGTGCAAAGGAGGCCTTGGGATGAAGATGGCTGATGGTGAAATATCTGCACCCAGAGCACCACCACTGCCTGCCCACAAAGGCAGGAAAGCCCCTCCACTGGGGCCATGGGAGCTCCTTGTTAGGGAGCCTGGCTTAATTAGAAAAACATCTCCAGTCTTGCCTTTGGGTGAATTGTCACTCTGAAATCAGTGTCACACACTTTAAGTGTCACATATTAAGTACCTGGAGTATGTGCTGGGCTACTTTTCCTCCATCATAGTTACTTGCTTCTTCCTCTGACACACAAGTGAGAAAAGCTTTGTGCTAACAAACCAAAAATGGCCGGAATATGAGCAAAACAGAACTCTGATTTGCTGGAATGAGCAAAGGCTATGATCAGCTTAACAAGTAATAGTCTGTGAGATAYTCACTAGTTCAGACAGATCCAACCTTGCACCTGCAACTGCTCACAGAACAGAGGGAGCCCCTTTCTCTCATGATCCTTAAATATTGACAAGGTGGTCGATGCTCCAGCTGACAGGCTGAGAAGAAAAGAGAAGCAGTGGTTAACTGTGCATGTTTCTTCTGCTAARCTCTAAAGTGAACCTCTCAGTCTTAACCTATGGAGGTTTTGCAAATTCTCTGAGGAGGACATAGAAATTCCAGCTGCTCACAAATCTGCAAAGAGAGCCTGGTTAGTTACTGTGGATGCTGGTGACCTTAGGCCATCTCAATCACATCCTCAGGGGAACTCTGTGCAGGAAGAGCCACTGCAAGATGCTGCCTTTATTACAGAACTTTCTATTCCATCTTTTTTAAAGACGGATTTGGGTCCAAAATGAGAATGTCTGTTCATATCTTTGCTATGCAAGTGACAAATACTCATTAAATCTGCAGTAGTTTCCATGTGAGCCCTGGAGACAAAAAAAAAAAAAAAAGAAGAAGTTCTAAGGCGCAGCTGCCATTCCAGCTTCAGAGCAGTTTTATTCACTTAACTTCCTTCAAAATTATAGTCTTGTATAAATTTTGTAGGCAATACAGAAAAGCATAAAACTTCCTATAAAAATTATGAGAGAATTGCTTTGTGCCACATGAGCTGTCCCTGTTTCTTCCCAGGGAAGAGCACCCAAAATCCTGAGYTGAGCAAGGACAGGGTGTGCAGCTCCACTGAGAGCAGGGGGAGCACAGCTCCCTCCAGCCACGATGGACAAGCTCCACCCTGGCTGCACCCACTGCCCCTCACTGGGTAYGTCTGACCTCTGCAGCCTGAGAGATACAATCGATCCTGCTTGCTTTACACCAAAGGAGAAAACTCCTCTTGAAAGCACAAAGCACAAGGAGGAGCAGCACAGGTAATCTGTTATTACCTGTCAAAGTTCCCTCCTCTCCTGCCTGCACCCCAATGAGCCCCCACACACCCAAGTGCACCTCCTAAGAGAAGTCAGTGATACCACTGCTGCCTTCCTAGCAGCCACAAACGTAAAAACCATTTTCTGTATTTCTTTACTTCCTTAAGTTCTTCATGCAGTGATTCATAAAAGTAATGTGTGGGCCCACCATGGCTTTGTCAGATGGTCTCAATGCCCAAAAGCCAAAACAAAGGAGAAGCTGTGTCAGTTTGGACCTCTCTGATCCTGAGCTGGCCAGAGACTTGTTTTATGCTCTGGTCAAACTGCATTTGTAGTCATCCTTCCTGCATGGAAGAAATCCAGCATTTTGTTCTTCACTAGCTCCTTCCACTTAGATATTCTGTATACAGAAGTCCCATATAAATCCCAATCCCCTTTGTTTGGCCATTTATGGCTCCCTAGGGTCATATTACAATAGCTTTGATTAAAATACAAACCAAGTGAGTAATTGCAGGCTTTTTAATTTTACAGTGTCAGTTTGTCATTGTAATGGATATGTTGGAACATGAAAGTCTCTTAATGAATTAAAGGAAATGCATATTTAGAAGGACTTAAAACTGCCCATGACCAGTAACCTCACATACTCACACAAAAATAAGAGAGGGAGAACAACTTTTCTTGTCAGTGATGCAAACCCCTAATAAAAATGACAAACTSTATGTCCTCCTGATGGCAACTCTCAAAGTGCCCTGAGGCTTCATTGAATATCATTAAGCAGAAATTTTGTGAACTTATTTTGAACAGGGTGTTCCATCCATCTCTGTATATCCAAAATGCCAAAAAAAAGGTTAATTTTACAACAGAGTTGAATGGAAAATAAAAAGGAAAGCACTTAGTTAATATAGTTTATCCCCTCCAATCTGTAACATCTCAAAMTAATAGTCCTTCCATTTCAGGAATGTTTGTTTCCAGGAAGCAGGTTCTTGTTTTCCCTTCTCTGTGCTGTTCATCACTCAGAGTGAATTTCACAAAAGACACAGTGAAAAGCACATTGTAGTCCAGGTGCTGGAACATCATTTTTATTGCGAAGACCTAACGAGTTAATCTAATCACACTTGGACTACCCCTCTGATAAGTAGCTAAACCCAAGTATCATTAAGGAAACTGATAAATTTGTCAGTTTCCTTAATGATACTTGGGTATCATTTATCCAGATAAATTTATTTGTGTGATAAAAATGCACACACCAAACCTGTAGGAAATCCATTTTGACAGCTGCTGTAAATGACAAAATCCGTGGCTGAGTATTTTTTATTATTTAAAGGGCAGCTGAGTAAAATAATTATTATGGATTTACACACATATCACAAAAAYGGAGAGACCTGCTCCCATCCCATCCCTTTGAATCTACCAGTCCATAAAAACAACAATAGGTAACAGCAGATCCACAGTGTCACTGCTGCAGTCATGCCACAGAGTATTTATGCAGCATTGTCAGGACCACTGTTATTCATCACAAAACATGGACCWGATTAAACTGAATTTTGTAACAGAACACCTCTTTTTCCTTCACTTTATTCATGAAAATTACATGTATGCGTGTGCACGCAAATGCAAAAATTAATTCAAATTGAATGCCTTTAAGGGAAGGCATTTCTGGGCCTTAGAAAAGGAACAGAGCTTAAAAATAAACATAAAAGAGAAATAATAATTTTTAAAAGACCAGAAACAAAATGTTTTTCTGCATATTTCAGAGCTACCAAGGCAGGAGCAGAGGGTTTTTCATGGCTCATTGCTCCCCTCCCAGCGTCTCTTGGCACATACACAACTCGTAAAGATTTCTGGGTTTGGTGGTCTCTGCTTTACATGGCAAAGCAATTTCTGCAGCTGAAAAAGCAGAAGATAACAGAACACTAAGCTGTTTAAYGCGGCTGTGACTCTTGCTTAGACATCCTTGGCAATTTGTCAAGTTGCACTGTCAGAATSACTCAATTTTTTTCCTGATTTTAGCTTAAATCCTCAGACGTGCCAAGCACCTGAAATTGCAATGATTAGAAAATGAGAAGTATTCAGTAACTTCTCTTGCAGCCCTGAGATCACAAGCTCTCTGCACACTYTGAGGATTTTAATAGCTTTTCCCTGGCATTTCTGCACTGACCTTTTAGGAAAGCACTTCCCATCTCTGAGAGAGGCAGCTCTGCTTGGACCTGGGCAGACATGGTGGCAGAGTGACAGTGGTTTGGAAAAGGGAAATACACATTTATCTGCTGSAAAAGGGAAATACACATTTATCTGCTGCACCTTCTTCCACAGGGCTCTCCCACAGCCACTGAGCACACCCCAAGGGCTCTGTTCTGCTGATTTCTACCCCACCCCAACCCCATCCTTTGGGGCTCTTTAACAGTGCCAACACCACTCCAGGGACCCCCAGGTGTTCCAGGAATTGTTATTTACTCAGGTGTTTATTCATGCATTGTTATTCACTCCCAGRGAGGACCACACTGAGTGAGAGTCCAGCTCAGCAGAGCCTTGTGCAGCCCCTTGCAGTGACTGATGTGTGCCCATGGTCCAAGGGCTCCAGTGCAGGAAGAGCTGGGAAAGCACCAGGGCTGGGCCCCCAGCTCCTGCCCGAGCATCTCACTCCCTGCTGCCTTACTCAGGGCACTGGTCCTGAACGGGGTTCTGTCCACAGAAATGTCCCCATCCACACCTCCTACACCAGTTACTGTGAGCAAAAACTGCTCCCTGCAGTGCCTGTCAATAGGAGCCTGTCACAAGTACTAATTTTACAACACATGCAAAAATATCTCAGTGCCCCAATCACGTTTATTTGGCAAACAACTTGTAATATGTTAAGGAAATAAATATACTTTAATAAATTTATCTCCCATCATTTGAACTTTTTTTTTGCTAAAAATCAGCTCTTTTCTCAAAAGCAGTATGTGTTTGATAAGTGTAAAATTGAATCTGCTTCCCATTTTTAGCAGAGGGATGTGTATTAAGAAATAAAAATGCAAACAATTGTTCCTCCTGCTTGCTATTCATTGCTCAAATGCTGAAAGTCTCTTTATGAATAACATGAATTGATGTTCTTGTCAGTAGCAACAATATTTACAGAACAATGTTACATTTAGTGTTACATTAAAGATGAAATTGAAAGTAAAGATGTGATTCTACTGAAAAAGACATGGAAACATGCAGACTATCTCACCCTTGCAAAGACTGCTCGCCTTTTTTCAAGATGTTTTCCTTAGTATTCATAAACCTTTTGTATTTGATGTTGACTATTTAAATCTGTTATTACCTGTCAAAGTGGGTCTGTGCAAACATTTGTGGTATCAGAAGGAAAAACAGSAAGTTATTACAAAGCACAACAAAAACCTGGGAGGTTTCATAAGCTGTACAAAGTTCCACCGTTCAGTTGAGGATGTTCCTTGTGACAAACACAGAGGAAATGTTCTGAAAGGGAAACACAGAACTACTGGAGCTCCTCTGATTCCCAGGAGATCCTTTCAGTGGATGTCTGAGCTCCTGCAGGCCCCCAGCCCAGCAGCTTTGTGCCCAGACCTGGCACAGAGCTGATCACAGAGCAAACGGCAAAGGTCCCGTCAAGGCCCCTGAGCACAAGAGGAAATTTCATCTGAATAAATTTATCTCCACGATTTTCAAGGTGGCAAAACTATGGTGTCAATACCTTCCAAATATTCTGTTAAAAAMGTAATTCCTTAACTCACGAAAGGAGAAGAGCAATGCATTGGGCACATAGCGGATAGAAAATGATCACATTTTATTATTCACTTGAAGATCAATAAATACACCCCCACAGCCATTGAAAGCTCAATCAAAACTCACAACTCATAAAATCCAAATTAAATTTCTTCTTTTTTCCATGCACAGAAGCATAATGCACCAAAATATACCACAAGAGATGATCCAGATTGGTTTTAGATGTTCTTTGACCAAGGCAACAAAGGAGAGAGAATTCCAGAGCCAGACACCTCAGAGCAGTGTATTTTATCAGCAGTGCTCTCTCCTCTCTCAAGGAGAATCCAACCTTCTGCCCAAAGGAAAAAGGGAATCAGTTCAGGATATTGTGGATCAACCTTGCATAAACTCACCACAGAGAGAAAGAAGTGTAAAAGAGACCCTTTAATACAAATATTTTGAAATTATGGACTAACTAACACAGGCCACTTAACAGAAAAACCCAACAACAAACCCAAACAAATCCCATAACAACAACAACAAAAATCCCAAACCAAACAGAAAGAACAAAACAGGACATCTGGAGAAAGATGGAAGCTGTAAGTAATATTTTACCACACATTTCATCCAGAAAAAGAGGAAAACTCTTTCAAAAGACTGCTGCAAATTTTAAAAATAAATAAATAAAATCCTAATTATGCTGAGTGTATGCAGTAGGGACCATGCATGAATGGAGAGTTGATGCTTTAAACAGGTTTTTCTGTTAGAGGTTCATTCAAAGCAGACAATTTTGGAGATAAGAAGAAGGAGAACTCTGCAGAGGAAAATACTTCTCTCTCACAGGAGTGAAAATGAAAACAGTAATAGTCATATCCTCTACAGAATTTTATATTAAGTATTATTAGTGACAAAAGGAAAAAAAAACCCAATAATTCAAATGTATTTCAACTATGATACACACCCATTAAGATTGTTACTTCTCAAATTTTACATTGCTCCTTTCTTTCCTCAATGAAATCAGGAAACAGCTCTTGAGGAAGAATGGAAGGCTAAAAATGCAAATCAAATGGAATTGCAGCAGGTAGGTAAAAATCAAGCCATGCTTGGAGCCAAGACAACTTTTGAATGGATTTACATTATTGAGTAACTGAAGTAGCGTGCCATGATTTCAGACAGATCTGCTGAGGAGTGCATTCCCAAAGCCAAGCAGAAGATGCATAGTTACCCAGAAAATAAAAAGTGATCCTAACTTGTCCACAATAATGAAGTTGTCATCCTAAAWAATGCAAACATTTTATTTTTTGGTGAAAAGACCTTTTTTTTTAAATTTTAACATGCTTCTAAACTTCATACTTTTCTGCTGAGTTTACACAACTGGCATCAGCAGACTCACAGCTCATGGCAATATTTGGCAGACCAGGCCTAAGAACTGTTTGGTAAACCAGGCTGATCCCAAGAACTCTCCTCTCTGCTTGAGGCAAAGAATGAAATTTTCCTCCAACTGCACAGTGAAATGAGGTACAGCCAATAGTCAGATATCTACAGTCAATGCAAGAAACAGGAGTAGCAAAATCATTCCATAATAAATCTGAAATAGCCAAACTGCCCTTAAGCAGAGGGATAAAACTCCACACAGAGCTGAAGGCTCCATCCCCCTTTGGATGCAATAGTTGATACAAACCTTGCAGTGGCAATGCCATTCTGTTCCTAGCAGCWCTGGGACAATGCTGGGGAGGGATTCCCCACTTCAGCTCCTCCAGGAAGGTGCTGTGTCTCCAGAGCAGTTGTGCTGAGCCCTTCCAGCATCCCTGCTGCTGATCACACCCACACAGCAGCTCTCACCCCGCACTGCAAGCGTGGCCCCGCTCCCATCTGCCCCTCAGTCCTCCCAGCTCAGCCCTTCCTGCAGATCCACAGGGATGCCTGTACCTCTCTCCTTCACAGCCTGTTCCTCAGGTCCCCAAAGGCAAAGGGACACTTGGTTCAGGGAAGCCTCAGTTTGTTCAAGGAAGCCTCAGTTTGTTCAAGGAAGCCTTTCCCTTCCAGGGCTGCTCCCTGGCCCCCTTTTTTCACTGAATTCCTCAGCAGAACCAGCACAACAGCCTTGAAACTCTCCTCCAATTCCCCAGGCACACACTCAGGAAAGCCTGTTTTCCATGTCTTTGGAAAATAGGTTTTCCTGAGTAAATATTACACRTATTTTGTTCAAAAACCAGTTCTTGCTACAAAGAACACTAACTTAGGGATATGTTTCTGTTTTATCTGCTTTCTAAAACCATGATTCCCCTCCTACCAGGCTGCTGACCAATATATTCTGTTTCTTTTCACTGAAACTCATGATCATGCTGTGTTTTCATGTGGAGATGAAAATTGGAAAATAGGTGTACAGGTTTATTCTGTCATCTTGACAATCTGAWTTTGCCTTGTGATGTTTTAATCCACTTTCCATACTTTCAACACTAACAACTTCTGACAAACTTTTCCTCACCCTTGAAGATAACATCCTCATAAATGACCTTACACTTTGTCTGAGGCTTGGAACATGAATTTATTTCCTTTTATCACTTTGTACTAAAAAGGAAGAAAATGAACCATTATTAAAAAGGGCTTTCCTCCCCTCCCTTTTAATTCTCCTTAGGAATAAGTTTCTTTTCCTTTCATCTTTTCCTTCTGAACTGCAGGTACAGTYCTATTCTATCACTTGCTGATGCCTTTAAGCATACTATTTCAGCTCAAATGCATTCCTCAAATCAATGAAAATGAATTAAATTAGTACCTGCAGGCAAAATAAATTAAATAAAATGTACAATAACACAAGTCTTAAATGTTCTTCTCTGTGCAAAAATAGTAATATTCAGTGATTGACATTCAAATAAACAAGTTTGTGCCAATAAAATGAAATATCCATATCTTAWTTTTTTTTTCTTTTTAAAATGTAAGATTTTTTCAGTGTTCCAATAGAAAAAGGTAACAATCTATTTTTCTACAGAGAAAAGTAAGGTAGAAGACTTTCATATATGTTTGAGAGAATTACACCACTGACAAAAATACTGCTTTTCTAGGAGCTAAAAGTGAATTTCTTCCTTCMCCCACAGAAGAAAACAAAATCTGTGGAAAAAGCAATCCATGTTGTTTCCCACCCAAGGTTAAGCTATCAATACGATATTTTTAGGAGCAAGAATTGTACACATCCTGGTCTCTGCTTGGAGCACAAGGAAGGATTTCAGTTTCTGATACAATTATCCTCAAGAAGCAAGGCTGAGCACACACCCAGRTTTAAAATGAGATGGTGAATGTTCAGTAACACTGTCACCTGTGATTTTCCTAGATGAAATTAGGATTTGTGCCAGCTGTTATTGCTAAATGTTCAGCACCATCTCCAACATCCTTGCTTACAGAATCTGAACTATGTGTTATAAACCTTTTCCATCTAAACCACAACAAAATAAACCAACCTTGATACAAAAATAAGGTTCACTGCATTAGAAGTTCCTTAAAAAGAGAAATAAACTGCAGAAATGAACCTTTTGACTAGTACTATTTGCATAGCATTAACAATCTAGTTTGTGTGGTAGCCATAAATCCAAGAGGGAGGAATTATTTCAGGAGTAACAGGGCTGCATTAGTGCCATGAATGCACGGACTCCGAGGTCCAGACCAGGCAGGAGTCCCAAGGGATATTTCACAGCTCCTTCTCTCTTCTTCCAAATTAAAGTAAGMAGGGTTTAAGCATCTGCTAGAATTAATTTTTCCTTTATTAATTAATTGATTTTTCCTTTGAAAAATAAGGAATTTTAGAATACAGGACAAAAATAAGAACAAGAAAGCTTTCAGATTTGCTTTCCTGTGCTCCTTTCTGCCTAAAGCCTGCCTGATTACCTTGTTCAGCCCCAGCCACTGAGCACCYCACGATTTTTCCTGTATTAACAAGGAGCATTCCAGATGAGACACAGAGACAAAGTAATTTACCCRAGCTGCCCTCAAGCCCACAGATTTCCCAAACTCCATCCTAACTCCATGACCCACAGCCCATCCCTGGCTCTGCAATAGCGGGGAACCCAGAGCACACCTCAAAAGCTCATCTGGAGTTTGATTTCAGCCCAGCTAGTGCTGCCTCCAAGAGAACTCCTCTTGTGAGAGTGTGGGGAGCCGGGGGCTGCCAGGCTGAGCCGCTGCCACCCCCAGAGCCCCTGGGCAGCCCGGGCTGGGCTGGCAGCTCCCCGTGCCCAGAATCCATCCCTGGTGCTGGCAGGAACCAAAGCCACATCCTGCCCACAGGGACACCTGCTCACAGACAGCCCCAGATGAAACCTCAGCCCTGCAAGGCCTTCCTTTGGAATTGGAAAAGGATGGGTTTTGTGGGCAGCTATTTTTAAATTTTTCCTTTCAAATACCCGTGAAAGCATCTACTAATTTCAGATGATGTCACGCATAGAAAGTGAGTAAGCACACTTTTTTCACTTTTTTTTTTTGCCTAAGATTTGAAACAGACTAAAAAGAATAATTATTTCCTCTTATWTTTTAATGAGAATTGCCAGCCCCTCAGCAGGTGGAAGGACATTGCCTGCAGGAGCTTTTTTGTTGGCTAAAAACTTGGTTCATATAATCAGCATGGTAATTAGCAAGCTCTTTGCTATTAAAAGGAACTCATTACTGCTATATTTTGCTGATTGATCCATACTCATGAAGTAATTTAAAAATGTAAAAAGCATTTTGTGAGCCACTTAAAATCTTCAATATGAATATTGAGACAATGTAACTGACACTTGTCTTTGACTAAACTTCAATCTGTAATTCTTTAGCCATTCAAGCAAATCCACGGGGAAGTGGAAAATGAAAATAATTCCCTGCAGTCATATATTGTTCTCTGCTGCTTGTCAGAATTCCCTTGCAAGGGATGGGGCCTTTGTATCAAGTACATGCTCACCTCAGTTTCTGTGGCATTTTTAGAGGTGATCTTGCAATCAAAGAGAGGCCAAGCTCCCAGCCAGCTCGTTGGGGTCACTGGATTGCCTGGCTGAGGCTGCCCTTGCTGCCCCTTGGCCCCAGGGCCCGTGGGCTTGCCCTGCCCATGCAGCCACAGGAGGACTCTGAGCAGCCATCYGAAGGGGAAATCACCTCTACTCAAAATTCATGACTGGCATGGATCTCAAACTCCTCTAGGATGAGTTACTTTCAACTCTGGACCCTCTGCCAGGTTTTCTCATGCTTCAAAAGGAGCTGATAAATTATCCAACAATTTCTAATATTGAAATGCCAAGAGGAGGGAGAAGAATGAGGGAAAGATGACAAGAGGGTGGACACACGTCAAACGTTCAAAGAATTTCCCTTATTCAGGGAAATCTCAAGTGAAATTCTGCCTCCAATTAAGGCACCACACAGCTCATTGAACTCAACAGTGCCAGGATTTCATCCTTGACCKGCTGCCTTGAACTCCATCCTTTAGTGCTTCCAGCAAACAGCCTGCTCCTCTCCTCCTGACCAGCTCAGGTGCCACTTCATTTCCAAGCTGGCTGTGGCTCTGAGGCTGACACTGTTCCTTTAGGCATGAAAAAAGAATTGCCATGGCAATGCAATCTGCTATTTATAGGCTCCACCACAGCCCTGAATTATTTTACAACCCGAAAGGACATCACTAGTAACTGARACAGATACATTTTTGACAGGGATCATATGTAACTATGGCTGCCCCAATTCACTTGCTACTAAAGCAAAAAGCAGACTTCGGTGAGAGCTGGGTCTGGCCCCAAAATCATGCAGTGTGCTCACCCAGCTCCTGCAGCAGGAAGGGCAGACAGATTTCAGCTCAGCCACGAGAGCCAAGGTCTGCCTGCCCCGTGCTGGAAGGGCACAGGACACCCACACCCTGTTCCTGTGCTGCTGTGGAATCCTGATGGGCTCTTGCTGGGAAAAGTGATTTCCACAGCCCAGCCGGGCGGTTTTCATTCCATGCTCCCACAGGCAGATCTTCCTGCCAGCACCAGCACTGCCAATGTGCTGTTCAGAGCAATTCCTTTAAGATAATGAATTTCAATATTTAAAGATCTATTTCCCTTCTCTATTCCTTCCCATTTCCATATTTTGAAGATGAAAGGATTATGCTATTTCAGCCTTTGCTCTTGTTTTTTTGGTGTATTAAGTATTTTTAGGCTCTTCTTTCTACCCRCAAAAATAAGTGCTTATAACATTCATTTTGCTTTAAGAAATTTATTCTTGCTTTCAAGCTGCGGAAACAACTCTTACCAAGTATTATTTTTATCTTTCTTAGAGATGGATGATTTATTTTTAATTGCTTCTTTAGGTCAGGATGCTGCTTACCAGTGTGCCTACATTTACTGTGTTCATTACTTTAAGCTTTTTTAAAAAGTAATATGTCAAATCACTTTTTGCCTCCTGGAAAGGGAAGTCATGGGAGATAAGAGAGATCAATTATTAATCAGCATTAACCAAAAAAAAAACCCCAAAAACAAACTAAGAAGCATCTTAGAGACCTGAGTGCTCYGTAGAATGAATTTATACCAGGTCATACTTTTCCAGCAGAAGTTCTCCTAGGAAATTAAAGCACAGGGAGATGGAAGCCTAAATTCTCTTCTTGAGGTCCTCAGTTTTTATTTCAACATACAAAATAAAAAACCCCTTTTTTTTTTAAGTAAGAAAGAAGAAAAAAAAAAAGAAGCAAACATAAATGAGGAAGAACTATCCCCAATGTTACGCAAAGATGAACATGCAAACAGAGACCACAGCCTGCTCTTCAAAATACTAAACTTCAGTTAATCCCAATTCAGCTGTCCATCCCCTCAGAGTTAATAAATTAATATATTCATAGAAGTACAGGATCCTAAATCCAGCAAATAAATTGATCACCTACAGAATTRCAAGTAAATTCATCCTTTTTAATTTTCTGCCCTTTAATTCAACAAATATGAAAAAAACACACATAAAATCTCTCAAAAAAAAATCTYTGCTTCTCAGTCCTGCATATTTATTACATGGAGCACAGGGGAGAGCCCATAAACATCCATAAAATGATTTATAACCTGTTCTGCTATGAAGCAGAGTATTGAAAAAAGCCAGTCCAGAACTGCCTTCAAAATGTGAATCAGTGATCCAGTATTCCCTATGTTTTATATAAAGTGCAAAAATAGCTTTGAACTCTAACATTATTTTTGTCTATTCATTCTCTGTTTGAGAAAGTAAATTTGGACGTGATAGTGTAACTACTACACTGTGCTGAAGCTTCTGCCAGAGAATAAATTCAGTATAGAGACAGTTCATCTGTTTCTACAAATAAATAAAAGTTATTGTAACAAATAAAAAATGCCTTGTGTCAGACACCCAACAAAAGAGTCCACAAACCACACAGAAACTTTTCTCAATAATCATCTTTCACTTTGAAGAACAGCATCAACCCTAGAAATGCAGCCACTTTGAACCCTGGGATATGCTGCTGAGCACCAACATGTTCTCATCACTTCCATTTCCCCAAGATCTGCTTCAGATCACACCCCTGGATCTAAGATTTGGAAGTTCTCCCCTRTCCATTATTTCCTTCTTTACTACACTTTTAGAAATGAAGCAATGGGGGTTTGTTTCTTTGAACAAAGGACAAGGCTGTYGTGGAACCAGGGTGATTTCACTGATTTTAACAGTGTAATCAGAATATATTGCTTTATTTTCCTTTCAGTCACTTTGGTGCCATAAGCATTTTCCTATGAATCCTGGTTAGTATGTTCTACAGGATCCATGGTTTTATTCCAGTTTTTCAGCATCCCTTCTGCTCCGCTCAGACTCATTTTCTGCCTGTTTTAACTGTTTATGCCATAACAGGCAAGTCCCTTCCTCAGAAAATGTCACTCATGGGCCCTCATTGCTTTATGAACCAACGCTGACTTTGTGCCAGCAGTCTTGTTTTTTAAGTAACTAATTTATTCATTACTCCAGGCTAAAGTGGCTTTTATTATCAAATGAGTCTGAACTGACCTCCTCTTTTCTCACAGAGTTCTTATCTCATGGATGTGACCTTGTGGACAGAAGTCAACCTGCAGGAGCACACTGAGTGTCAGAACTGTCCCCAGCGTGGCTGACAAATCCACTCTGGTGAYCACTGGGAGCTGTACCTTACTTTGGCATGCATTCCAGTGGGGCACTGASGTCAATTTTCCTGCACAGACAAACCTGAGGAAGGTATTTCAGTGAAGCTTATGTTGTTGTGTTAAAGAACCAAACAGAATCACCCCATTAATGCTTTTAAAAGTTTTTCTGCTTTATAGTGTCCCTGGAGTGAAATTCTGAAAATACAAAGCAGTATTTTAGAAGCCCAAGTTTTCTTTGCTGTGTCTGGGAACAGATTAAGTGAGCTGAGACAGAACACAAGACAACTTCTGAGCTCTGACATATTCTGTATTTTAAATTTAGACAACAAATAACTTATTGCTTGCCCTGCTACACTACCTTCACGGCGTTCTTTTCATGTTGTTCTTGATAGTAAAGAAGGTTGTGTCATTTTTGTAAAGATTTTGTATTTACCTCGCTTAAACTAATGATGGGAAAGGAACCAATCTGCCTGGGATTAGTGGAACTGAGAGCTCTGAGCTTACACTGCTTCCATTCTGGGCTGTAAACTGCCTGCCAATGATCACCTGGTCCTCTGGCACCTCTTAAGGCTCTTAATTTTAAGGACAGGCAGCAATATATCTTTTAAACATGACAGAGAATTYGAGAAGGACACTGGAAACCAGACCCTTTTATAATGCATTTTCTTCTGTCTTTTCAGACCTCAGWAAACAAGGGAAAATTTCAAATTCCTTCACTTCACTCAATGCATCTTCACCACAATGCCATGACACACTTTGCCACTGTTCAGCATTACTGCAATAACTAAAGTGAAAAAAATAAAGAAAAATGAAGAGCCTGTAGCAGTACACAAAAAAACATGAACTAATGAAYTGAAAGGCAGTACCAGGCCTCCCTATTCTAGCTAATATAATTATTGTTTAATTATAATAATTTATAGCTTAATAAGACACAGAGAGTTACAGCAATGCAGGGGACAAAATTATAAACATGCATTCACATAAGCACTGCAAAAATCACCCTTTTTGCACCTTTCTTCTCAGACAACTCCACATCAACATCATTAAACTAATCCACATAGCTGGCTCAAGAAAAGTACAAACCCTCTGCAATTAGCTATTTCTGAATGAGCTTGGAAGCATAATCTGCATTTTTATTCACATTGACTTCCTTTGCTAAATAAACAGGGATGTGTTTCAAGAACTGAAATCAGAGTATTTGCTCTCAACTGCACTGCTCAGTTCAGATTAGTTGTTTATTTAACTTAACAAGCATTCCATAGCAATTTGCAACAACCAAGATTATCATCTGATATCCCTGAGATTGATCCACAGAGAGACATTCTCTGAACTGGTTGGAAAGTAGTAAGTTGGCCAAATTGAGAAAAACATKTACTCATTCAGTGACTCAGGAAGAACTTTCTACTTACATGGGCAGGGGCTTTGTATGATAAAATTACTATTTCCTGTATCTGCTGAAAATCTCAGAGTGAAAATCCCAGTTTCCCCCTACCTATTTAACACACACAGTGCACCATTATGCTTTGATCACCCACCACATATCTACATATTCTTCTCCTTTTGCTTCTGATGAAAAATCTGTAATTTGTGGTAGAAACATTTGGTGTGAATCTTTAAACATTCTTGTACTTCATAATACTCAGTTTCACCCTAACTTTAAAAAAGTTTTCTAATTCTTTCCATATTTTATTCTGATTTTTCACTCAGTAAAGAATGCTTTGTAAGTCTACCTCAGCAGATTTCATTAGTATATGTCTACTTCTTGCACCAAGGGTCACTAAAAGTATGAAAATATGAAATATAACCAATCTAAGAACTTGGAGTAACTCCACTGGGAGCCATTAGGAGCAGCCTCAGTAGCATAATTATTCTCATAACTAAGCACAAAAAGAGAGGAAAAGGCTTTTATTTATTCTTTCTATAGAAAGGACAGAAAATTAAGGTACCACACACACAAAAAAAGCAGATGATAAAAAAAAATCGTTTGCATTATAGGGAAGTTTCCACAAGCTACAGTTGAAGCAGGTACTTAAAGATAGCCCTAAGATGATGCAGGTGATGAGGACAGAGGGCAGTTAGCTCAGTGCAGGCACAGGTTACCCTTATCACCAGCTAAGGGTGATATATGTTATACCCWGAGCTCAAGGGTAATATATATTATACCCAGAGCTCAAGCTGCAGTGTGAGGGCAGGCCCAGCTCTTGGTTGTCAGCAGGGTGGTTTTGAGGYGCTGCTGTGCCCTGCAGCAGCACAGCTCAGTGATGCAGGAATGCACACTGCAACAAGGCACAGGTTCCTGGAGAACCAGCTCCATTCCACTGCAGCATCCAGCTGGGAAAAGGCTACAGGCAAAGCCTCTGCACAGCAATTGTGAGGGGGAGAAAAGAGACAAAGTGATGACATGGAGACACTTGGACTGCATTAGCTCTTAATGGCATGGCTCTGGATTGCCAACAGCTCCAAGCATTACAAAAAAGCTCTTCCTTTGCCATTATCTGCTTTATGCTGGTTTAAAGGCAGTTTGAAGGCAAGGTTCAGCAACCTTGCATCAGAGAAAGGCTGACAGGAGAGTACAATGGTCAAGATCTGTACTGTACACCATAAAATTGAGACAAAGTGATTTCCATTGTCACTCTTAAGTGTTGAGCTCTTTATTCTGCCACTTCACTGAGGTTTTATAGGGGCATATCTACACACACAGTAGCAGGTGAGATTTTTTGGCCCTGCATCAAGCAGCAAGCTCAGCTCAGGTGCTACTATTCCCCTCCCTGCTTCTGCTTTGTAGTCCTAGGAAGCTGGTTATTCTGAAAAAACAATTTATGGCCCTCTGAAATGCTATAAATATTCTATTTCTGTAAGCTTTGTGCTTAACTGTGCAACTGTGAGAGGTCTGCTATCAACCTCAGAAGAGTGAGCTGTTACAGCATGTACAGCCAAAGCTTTAAACAACACCTGGGKTTTCACCAACCAAAGGCAGGGCAGTGACATTCAGCACACTGGGAAGTGGCACTAACTCCTCATCCCTTCCTGTGCACAGCTCTGGGGGGAATTTCTTGTTCCCAGCCCCACAAACATTGCCAGCTCGGCACCACACACAGGATGGAGTTCTTCAAGTGCATTAATTGCAAGAAATACATAAGCAAAGCAAAAAAAGACAGGATTCTCCTTTGTTCAGYCTTTCAGATTTTAGTCAAAGATGTTCATGAAGTTGAAAAGTTTTGTTTCCATCTTCAGGTGTTATAAAAAGCAGATATATAATGGTGGAAGCCAGACAGGAGTCAAACACATGCCCTTCAAGAAATGTCAGGGATTTTTCATGAAATGTAAAAGAGAAAACAAGAGGAAGGGAGAAAACATTCTCCCTCAAACTGACATTTTGGTGATGCTCCAGGCAACTTCATTTAGGCTTTAGCTGCTGCCTTGCTGAGCAGCCTTTGATGCTGCCTCAGGCAGTTCTCATCTAGCCTTTGGCTTCTGCTTGGTCAGACACCTTTTGGTGCCATTTCTGATTTGTGTGAGCAGTTCTTATCAATTTCACATATATATGACTCTTTTTGTYCATCCCACAATTATGTAAATCTTTGATGTATCTTAGATCTTAGGCTTGATCTTAATTTCCTTCAATGTTTTTTTTTTCCTTTCCTCTCTACAACTGACTCAGAAAATCCCATTCTTTCTGCCCAATGGAATGCTTCACGTGCTTGCTTTGAGATTATTTTTCTTTGGTGCAGAGTAGAGAAAGTATGCTTTCATTGTATGTATCCCTTATTTTAATATTTTATACTCCAAATGTTGAGTGCAAGTCTGTCAGAAACAGATATTCCATGCCCTTCTGCAGCAGGCAATTTATCTTGGCCTTATCGAGCAGGGCTGTAAGAGATCTAGAGTAAGATGGCTGCTGAGGCTGTGAACACCGGCTGATCACCCCTGCATTAACAGAAAGAGTAGTAAAAAGCTGACAGCACATCTCTTCTTCCCTCATGATACCTGAACTTACTTCTTCCTTGACTGAAAAAGACCTGAATTTAGATTAGACTGTAGCACTGAGGTGTCRTTATTTCTACTAACTTGAGTAGCAGGARAGAAATGTTTGACCAATCAAACACTCCTAGATATTTTTTTTCCTCATTTTTCTGTCCATTTTCATTCCTCACATTTCATATATATTCCTTCAGATCACACCCTGTGACTTTTCAAAGTGATAGATCAACTTCAAAGAACATTCAAAGAAAGTCTAACTACTAAAGGGTCTCCATAATATTAACCTTAAATAAATTGTATTGCATACACAAATCTATCTTCAGATGTGTAYGACAGCTTCCCCAGTGCCACACCACGAGACCAAAATCACTGTAATGGACATTAATTCTGCAAAGGAACCACTGCAGACATTTGGAGCTGCTCTCAGAGTAGGGTGCACTTCTCTAAGCAGCTGATGCACAAAGACTGCTGTACTAACAATGCTCCACAGGTAAAGTTTGGTGGTTTGTTCATTTTCTTAGCTTTTTATTTCTGAACAAGCTTATTCAGGGAGAAAAAAAAATGATCGACAATTCAGATCCAAGAAGTAAATGTAAGCCCTGAAGTCTCAAGTTTAGTAGCACTGAGTTTTCAGGGCATAAAAATGATGCAAGATGGCAAAGAACTTTCTGGYGAGATCAAATTGCCTGGGGTGAGCAACATTTTAGCAAAAAGCCATCCAAGTTCTAGAGTTTATCTCTAAAGAAAACAAACATGAGAATGAATTCTGCATGGTGAAAGGCACTGCACATACCCAAAAGCATTACAATACTTTTCATCTACTTCATAATGCTGCAGCCCKGACATCTTATAGCTTTTGTATTGATGCAAATGAACTTTTAACTTTAGGAGGACAGGAACATTAAGCAGCATAAATTTACATGAGGCTAATGCTTGTATGAATGCACAAAAACAATCACAGAGATCTGTTTGGACGGTTTACACAATGACATGCTGGCATTTTACTTTCATGTTTGGCTGGCAAATGCTCAGTATTGATGCTCAGTAATACAAGCTGAACAACAGTYCTCAAAGAAACACCTACACACCAGAATTTGCTTAGTCATTTTAAAATTAAAATTATTCTTTTTTTGAACTCTGATAACAGAATGTAGTTCCTTTTTGCTGTAATATTTTAATGTTTTGTGTTCTAACCACACTGGAATGTGAATTCAGATTTAATTCTTTAAAAAATTTACAACTGTTCTTTCCCAAATAATCATAGAAAGAATGTTAATGAATTGGAAAGGACCTTAAAGATCATCTTGCTCCATCTGCCATGGTCAGTGACACCTCCCACTAGATCAAGTTGCTCCAAGTCCTTCCAACCTGGCCTTGGACATTTCAAGGCTTGAGGCATCCACAGCCTCCCTGGACAACCTCTTCAGGTGTCTCACCACTCTCACAGTAGGGRATTTCTCCCTGGTATCTAACCTAACTTTCCCCTCTTTCAATTTTCCATTTCTTCTTGTCCTATAACTACTGTTCCATCACASTACCTCATTTTGTCAAAATTTGTTTCACAAGTAGCAAGTACATTTTGCCCAACMTCTCTGAGAACAGCCCCCCTCAGTCAGAATAATATATTGTTTGGATATAATATAATATATTGTTTGGGATCTGTCAAACAGCTGAGCTGGGTTAGCGAAGTCAAAATTTGCATCATTGCCAAAACTCAGAATCCTTAAAAAAACTCCACCCAAAAAAACAAAAAAAAAAAAACCCCAAACCCCACACGTGTTAAGAAATCCTTCTATAAATATTAGCCCAAGTCCTCACTTTCATGGTGAAGCACAAAATATCTCCTTTAGCTCTACCAGCACTTGTTCAGCTGGGAGCAGGTCTCTGGTGGGAGCTCACTGTGGTCTCACAAGGAGGAGCAGGRGGGCAGGACCAGCTCTTTTCACTCTCGTGACTCAGGACTTGAGGAATGGCTGGGAGCTGACCCAGGGGAGGTTTGGGTTGGAGAGCAGGAGAAGGTGGGCAGCCCGGGGGTGGCTGGGAGCTGACCCGGGGGAGGCACAGGAAAAGCTGGGCAGCCCAAGGGGTGGCTGGGCTCTGGAACAGCTGCTCAGGGCACTGGCACAGCTCCAAGCCCGGCTGAGCCCAGCCAGTGCTTGGAGAACCCCCAGGCACACAGCGGGACTCCCAGGGTGTCCTGTGCAGGGCCAGGAGCTGCACTCGATCATCTGATGGGTCCCTTCCAATTCAGCACATTCTGACTCTATGATAATAATTCTRTAACCTGTTAGGAATTGAAAATACCATGTTTCTGTAGCTCTTTTCCTCCTAAATGACGATTATAAAACTTGTGCTGTTAAAAGGGCCTTCCCAGTTTTTACCCTCTCAACCTGAATCCTGTTTATTCCCACCCATCTACTGAGTGTTAGCCTCCACAGTTTCTACAAATCACCTTTGCTCCAGAATATAATTATGGTGTCCTTTAATTAGTGCATCACCAGTGACTACAGTTACCAACAGAACAGTGAACTGAGTTGGGTAAATCATTATCTGCTGAGGMTTAGATGTCACAAGCGTGCTGGGAAAGAAATAAATTATAGATCAATAGTACTGGGACTGGAATGAKCCATCCCACCTAATTAGAACCGCCATATTTCAGTACAGTGAACAGTTAAAAAGAAAATAAAAAAGTCAACCCCTTAAATAAATCTTAATAAGGCCAGTCCTTAAACTWCTATTCTACAAAGATGGGGGAGGTTTTAATGCACAATCTTAAAATAATTTAGTAGCAATATCATTAGGAAGATCTGAATTTCAAAAGAATAGTTCTTCATAGAGCCAAGCTTCACAGCCTTGCATGAATGGACTGGGCTGGGTAGCTGGGAAATTGTTGAGATTTCTAAAGGCTGGTTCAGACTACATTTCTTCGAACACATCTCTGTGTCAAGTTTATCCTGCATTTTGGGGAGTTTTCAGGAGCTTGAACTGGTTAAAAGGGTTGACTGGAGCAGGTATGCATTCATCAGTGTGTTCACCTGTACCAGACTAAATCTTACCACTGGAAGCTGTAACAAGTCAAGCATAAGACTACTATTATAAAGCAAAATAGATTTAAGGCAAAAAACATCCAAAACTGAAATAACAACAAAAAACTCAACAGATATTTATTATTTATTTGCTCCAGTCATTAGTGGAAGAGTGGTTCTCTCCTTTAGCCYGAGTGATAGAACTATATGATATATTTATGTGAAATATTTACTGTCTCCTTGCAATTAACCCCCACCCCAGAACAGCCCCTAGAGTGGATTCGGTTGTTGTCAAACACACCTTGCATTCTCAAATTGTACATAAAATCTATCCCTCAACCAACAAGCTAAAAAAAATTAGCTTTTTCCCAACCTGAAACTGGTCCAGGACTACCAAAGATAAAAGGAAGAAAAAGGAAATTAAATGAATAAGTTAAGGAAAAGAGAAAAAAAAGAAACAAAAAGAGGCAAAAATCATGCAGTGCACAAGAAACAGAGTARTAAAGAGCATGTATTATATTAGAAGCGACACAGTTCTTTTCTAAGTACTGTTATTACACAGTTCAAAACCGCCTCCTGAGAATAGCAAGGAAAAAACCACGTGAAACCCCAAGGTGTTTTGGGGTCACATCGCTGTGTTCAGAAGGAGCCGCGTCCTGCAGGAGGAGCGCAGGGGCCCGGCGTGTCCCAGAGCGCTCCACAAACCCTTCCCGAACTGTCCCACCCGGCTTTAACCCCGCAGGGACCGCGGGACAGGCCTGCAGCACACGGCCTGCCCTTCCCAAGGGCCACAGGGAACAGCCCGAGGGAGAACTGCACCGCGGAGAACGACAGCGGAAGGGGYAAAAGGTGGGGGAAAGGGGAAAAAGTTTTAAAAAAGAGAAAGGAACAAGGCGAGGCAAAGGAAGCGCAGCCCGCAGCCCTTTGCTGCGGCCGCTCCCCTTAGGGCTCAGCGCCTGCGTCACCCCGGCGCGCCGGCGCCTGACGTCACCGCGGCGCCGTGACGCGTGGTTGCGCGCGCCGGCGGGCGGGGAAGGTCGCCGCGGGGACGCCGCCATGCTGTCCGTGGCTGCCCGCGCCGGGCCCCTGGCGCCCTTCGTGTCCGCCGCCGCGCACGCCGTGCCCGGCCCGCTCCGCCCGCTCGTCCCGGCCGCCGCGCACCGCGAACACAAGGTGCCGCTGGACCTGAAGCGGCCTCTGCTCTGCCGGGAATCCCTCAGCGGCCGCGCCGCCCGCGGGGGGCTCGTCGCCAGCGCCAGCCTGAACGGTGCGGGCCGGGGGAGCGGCGGGGCGGGCCGGGGGAACGGGCTCAGTGGGGACTGCCACGGCCGCGGGCTCAGCCGGGGCCCTGCCAGCGCTCCCGGGCACCGCCCGGCCCGGCCCGGCCCGGCCCGCGGGGGAGCGGAGCCGGGAGGGAGGAGGGCAGGCGGGCGGGCTGCGGGGGCTCGGGCCCGTTGGGGCTGTAAATGTTTGGTTCCGTTGTCGCCGGTGTAACTGTCACGCATTTACAGCTACGGGGCTTGCTCAAGGGCACCTGAATGGCAGCCTCCTTTCAATGACCAGAACGGGCAGGCTGGAGGGACACAGCGTGTCTGTCATCTCTGCCCGAGCAGGGACAGCGCAGGATTGTGTCCAGGCGGGTCTGGATGTCTCCGCTGAGGGAAACAGCTCAGACATGTTTGTTTTACCGCTGAGGAAATGCAGTTAAATTCTGTCATTGGGGAAGGTTTCCAGCTGCAAGCACGAGAACAGACAGGTGCAGCGAGAGCACAGCGCGCGTTTTGCCCGGGTCGGGAAGGCACCGGCCGGGGAGTGACACGGAGGTGTTCTGTAGAACCCGACCTCTGGGCCAGGGGCTGCGCTGGCCCTGCCGAACAGGGCTGCAGCTCCTGCCTGGGCCTAGCTCGGCAGCTGCCCCTGGTGGATCGTGCTGCTTCACCTGCTGCACAGTGCACACGTTCAGTTCTGGGAGGGATCGTGCTGCTTCACCTGCTGCACAGTGCACACGTTCAGTTCTGGGAGGGATCGTGCTGCTTCACCTGCTGCACAGTGCACACGTTCAGTTCTGGGAGGGCAGTGCCATACTGCAGATGACACACAGCAATTAGAACTGTGGACTTCACCTGACCCTCAGCGGTAAAGGGTTTGTTCAGGTGAAAATTCTACAGATCTGGAACTGACATAGCTGACATTTAGTGTGCTCTACATTTCAATTTACATCAAACATGCTTTTCACTGGGCATAGCAAATTTTGTAGAAGTTAGTCATATTACATGTTACTAAATGCTTTAAGTCTTATACTGAAATAACTTAATATGGAGCACTATCTCAGAATTTTGATTTTCAGTTTAATTTTTTTGCAGTTAAAATCCTATGGCAATTACCTTCTCAATGCTGAGTTACTTGTAAACAAATGTAGGTATCATCCTCATTGTACTGCATATAAATCCCTGAGAGCTTAAGTTCTTTGAGACATCTGTTAACTTTGTACCAACTGCTAGAAAATATAAAGACTAAATAATACTCTTCAAGTGACAGGTTGTACTTTGGTAAGTAATGTGTTCTGACCTTACCATGCTCTTTTCTTTGGCCTATGGATTATCAGTGGAGGAAGCAGATTTCTTTTGCTGGAGAAACTTATGGGAGGCCTTTTAGTTATCTTTCATATCCTGTTACTTGAGCACACAGGTTTGATGGGGAAATCCCACTTGAAATTGGATAGTTGTTAGCTTTATCCCTAAATCTTTTAAAAAGTGAGCTTGGGGACTGAAAGTTTGAAATTATTTACTGTGGCTTTTAGCTAAGACAACAATTTAATATGAAAGAGGATGCCTGATATTTTTAATTTTAAAAATGCTTAACCACACACTTAATATTATTACAGACGTAGAAGTTACTTCAGACAAAAATTAACACAAAAGTGTTACACTGCAGCTGTGCAAACTTCATCAGATTTTCTTAGCAGCTCTTTTCAAGGAAACATTTGAATGGAAAACAGGTCTGTCTTTTCTGAGCTAGWCATGGTATCCTACTGGAGTTTTTTCTTGAAATTTACTGAAACAGTTCACTTTTTTTCCCCAGAAGCCCAGAACTTCTCACAGATTTTCTGCACCCTGATCAGGTTTCTTTTTCTAAGAATAGGGAAACCAGTTTCACAGATCACCTGCTGGTGTACCAGAAATTCCCTCTGAAAACCACTTTCATAAAATTAAAACGCTTAATGGACTCCTACCCAGACTTTGGAATAACTTTTACCCGTTTTTCCARAAACACCACTAAGAAGTCCCATTTCAAATGCATGGCAGAGTGTTTTACCTGCAGTGGTGTCACGTGCTGTCCTTTCCCGTGCAGCCCCTGCCAGCGTGCGCTGTGTCCACAACGATGTGGCCGTCCCTGACTTCTCTGCCTACCGCCGCCAGGACGTGCAGGATGCCAGCGCCTCCTCCCAGGGCAGCAGCGACTCCAGGAAAGGCTTCTCCTACCTGATGACTGCAGCCACAGGTGTAGCAACCGCCTACGTCGCCAAGAATGTCGTCACCCAGTTCATTTCCAGCCTGAGTGCCTCTGCTGACGTGCTGGCCTTGTCMAAGATTGAGATCAAGCTGTCTGACATTCCAGAAGGCAAGAACATGGCTTTCAAGTGGAGAGGGAAGCCCCTTTTTGTGCGTCACAGAACCCAGGCAGAGATTAGTCAGGAGGCTGGAGTGGATCTGTCCCAGCTGAGGGATCCGCAGCACGACCTAGACAGAGTGAAGAAGCCCGAGTGGGTGATCCTGGTGGGGGTGTGCACTCACCTGGGCTGCGTCCCCATCGCCAACTCCGGCGATTTCGGCGGCTACTACTGCCCCTGCCACGGCTCCCACTACGACGCCTCTGGCAGGATCAGGAAAGGCCCCGCTCCCTTAAACCTCGAGGTCCCAACTTACCAGTTCATTGGGGATGACACGGTGGTGGTTGGCTGAGAGACGAGCTGCCTGCTCACTTCCATGTTCCTGGGAATGTACACCATACTGTAAAACCAGTGAGCGTACTGTAAAACCAGAAATTAGCTKTCTAGATTCTCAACCAGAACTATGCTTGAATACTGTGTTCAATTTCAATAAAAACTTGGAGTGAGCACTTCTTCCTGACTTACAATAAAGTGTATTTCTTTGTGTACACGTTTCTAGCCTGTCCAGCCAAGGAGATGCTACAGCAGACTCAGAACACAGAGCCCTCCTGAAGGGCTGCTGATTCAAGGCCTTGAGCTACAAATCCACAAAGAGATGTTATAGCCAGCATTGGTCCTGCCAATATAGCACAAAGCCAGTACAGCACAGAGCTGGTGCTTCATTGCATGCAGAACAGGAGAAGAAACAAAGTTTACTGTTTGTAGAACAAGCAAAAAGACACCTATACTTTGTTTTTCCTTCTTGTTCTTTACCACTAGTCTGAAAGTACTTCTGTCCTGCACTGATGTACTCCCTCAGTTGCAGAATAGAAACTAAAATCCTCAGAAACTACAGAAAAATCTGAGAGAATTTTCAAGATGCAAATAATAAAAGCTTATTCACAATAAATAGTAAAAAACCCAGATTGTCAGAATTAAGCAATACTAACCAGAGATTACAATGTGGTCTGACATACTGTTCTGTGGATATAGTGAGGGAGAGTTCTGTCTGACACCACTTGGACAATAGGGGTGTCATTCATTTCAGGGACTGTCAMAATCTATGCAAGTAGCAGTCAATAAAAATTGAAAACCATTGTATGCAGCCTATTTGGTGAACAACCCACATCCTTTGTGCATGCAGATATTAATTCTAAAGGATGTTTTTCTTTGTGCCATATGAAAGAAAAGACAAGATTGCTTTCTCCCTCTCTTCAAATGGATCCAGAGATCACAAAGCTCCTGCAGCTGAAGCAAAGGGACAAGTAAAGAAGGGTTCAGGCAGGTGAAGTTAAAGGCCAGTCCTGCATAAAGACCCAAATTCTGACTTGGATCCCATAAAGCCCACCCAGAGGAGCCCTTGACTGCCAAGGAGCCAGGGGTGGGTGGGTGGGTGGTTACCGTGGACACTGGGAGCTGCAGTGCCTTATTCCATTAACTCCCACTTCTGCCTCTGACTCAGAGGCATCCCCAGAACCTGACAGGTTCTAGAGGGGGCCATGGCATGAGAAACAAGGGCAATAACAGAAATGTCAACCAGCAGCTCTGTTTAACATTACCCAGCCTTAGGTGTTTGTGTTTTAAAGGGAGATTTTTTATTTTCCACAGATCCAGCAACTTAGCAAAATGGCAGTAACTGAGAAGTCAGACCAAACTGATAAACTTTGGGTGAATGTAATCAAGAGAAATGTGGGTTTGGAGCCACTTCCATCTCCAGCCCCAGCTAATACAGGGCCTTGAGGTGCTCCTCAGTCCAGGTTGGGAGCAGTGGCACAGCCAGGAGCAGTTTGCTCATTCCCACACCCATTGCCATCRTTTGTTGGTAGTGTTGGCAATGAGAGGAGGAAAAGGGGACCCTGAGCTCTTCAGCAAGGCTCACTGTGTTCAGGAAATTCATGTAGGAATTGTAAAAGGACAGAAGTTGTGACACATAACATGGTCCCTTAGGTAAACAGCTGTATTAATATTACATTTTCAAAATTAATGATGCTTCATCTTATTAAAGCCTTCATTTATATTTTGTGCCTATTAAAATACATAATGCTGTAATCCTATTTGTAAGCTACTAGAATACTAGAAGGTGGTAAGWAACAGCCTCCATGGATTTATCAGGAACAAATCAAGTCAATGCAATCACATTTGTTGCTATAGTAGGATAACAGGCCTTGGAAACAGGGGAAAATTAGCAGTAGCTACCACAGCTTTAAATAAGATTTTCACACCATCTCACAAAACATTCTCATGTCTCTTAAGGAGCCTGGTATAAATTGGACCATATTGTAGAGAACTGCTGTTCCCAAGGCAGTGCTGGTGGATGAACTACCAGCAGTTCCCTGCTGGAGCAGCAARCCCTGCTGTGAGGAGCTCAGTGAGACCCTGTGAGTCCAGCACTGCCCACTGCTTGKTAATCAGCTGGCAGAGAATGAGCTCTGTAAAGCTCATGTGGTGGTGAACTGGGTACAGCTGGGAACTTTGATGCAGAAAGGATTAGAATTAAAAATAACCTGGACAAGAAACACCCTACAAAGTCAGCATGTGCTGTGATAGAAACTAACAGCCAGGGAGCAGGTATGCAGAAAAGGATTTGGGATACCCATGAAAACAAGAATGGATGGTTTATAACATTGTCAATGCATCAAATGTTAAAATAACTTTGAAGATTAAAATCTGGGGGSATAAATTATAATGTTAAAATGAATGGAATTCTTGATACAGTAATAGGGGAAGCTGAAGGACTGAACAAATTAATGGAGGAAATTAATTACTGATTACAGAACATTCCTCTTGTCAGAAAGTTGCAAGAGAGAAAAAATTTGAGGGAAACATCACTGAATGCATGTGTTATGCTGAATTTTTTTTTAAAAGTGTCAGTTTATAGCCTCAGTCAGAGGYAGGTCTCTGAGCTATTTGGACTTTTTTTCTGACTCATTAGAGTTGTCCTTGTATTGTTTAACATGCTGAAGAGAAACGACACATTATAACTTGTTTTGCTCAAAGAGACACAGAACTGTTGGCATTTATTGTCCTAGCACTACTGGCAACCCCTTTGTGTCACAGCTGTGACAGATTTTCTTCATTAACTATTTAGCATTATAACATTTTAATAACCTCAAGACATAAATTATGGCATTGCCTTGTTCTAGCAGTGCATAATCAAAATGTAATGTACCACATTGTTTAGTACATGTACTTTTCCCCCCTATGACATTAGAAATTTAAAATTAGCAAATCTGGAATTAAAGCACATTTGAAATGCATATGTTTGTTGGTTTTCCCCAACTTTTACAGGGGCTTGGAACATGAGAAAGGAGGAGAGTGTCTTTTCTGCCTATAAGTAACAGAATTAGCAGGAGAAGAAAACTTCCACCTCTGACAACATAACAGAGTACTGATGGCTCATGTCTTTTGTCAGTCAGTCAGAATTGGCAGCTGTACAAWGACTTCATCTTCTCCCACACCCAGCAGAACTCACACTCATAGAGGTAGAGCTGTATCACGAGGTAAACAGTACAAATGAAAAAAGAGTCTGGCTTCTGGACTTAGCACAAGCCTGTATTTCAGTTACTTTTAGTATAAATTCTACAGTAAAAATCACCTTTAGCAGAAATTCTACATTAAAAATCACCAAGGTTCTGTGCACAGCATTTTGTAAGCATCTAATGGTGGTGTTGGACAGAGCCATGTAACACAGTRAGAGAACTCCAAATACTCCTCAGAGTCATCATATAATCTACAAGTAATTGCAATGCACAGAATGAGAATCAGCAAGGTTGGAAAAGACCTCTGAGATAATGCCAGCCTCTAGCTCCCATCACAAAAACAAGTCCCAGCTCCTTGAAAAAAACTCTCCTGGTTTGCACAGCCCTAAGATGATCAAAAGAGTTTCTGAGAAATGCATCATTTCCTAGCAGGTTCAGGAAATTTTATATGTATGGGGATTTAATGGTTAAAAGGAGTACTTAAAAACATAATATAAACTGTTTGAATATATATCATGAGAGGGTAGATTTGGCCTGCACAGAAATTTACCTTCCTTGCCTACCTTTGTAGAAACTAAAGAAATAGCAAGAAGCAGCTAAGAGGAAAGTTTTATTTCACAGGTTAGCAGCAGCAGGGCTTTTGTCAGTCAGTGTGGGGACCAGGAGGAGGACGATGTTGTAACCATACTTGTGCATGACTCACACASAGCTGGTGACTGGCTACAGCACCATTTAGGCCACATTGCTATCTGAAAACAAACCAACCCAAAACTGGAGGTTTCCATCTGGCTTGCAACCAGTGTGACAGAGCATTTCAGGTGTCAGCCTGAACTGTCCCCTGGAGGATGTCACCTCTACAMAACAGCCTGTTAGTTGTGCCAGGCTACACCTGGGCTTCCCCACTATTGTCAGATCAAACTGAACTGCAATTTTGAATTAAGCAGTAACATATCAGGAGCTGCAGTGGCTTTTCCAGCAGTTTGCCTGGGGCTGTAGACACCCCAAAGGTCCAAAGTACACTGAGATACTGTGCAAACCAGAATTTAACACACACAGCAAGATGTGGCTGAGATTTCCCACTGAAGTACCTRGAGTGGCATGAAACTTCTGACCTAGCAGGAATTCTTTCTCTATAACAACGTCAATTTTAACTGTCTGATTAAAGACTGCATATTTATGTTTTTCCTTTCACACTTGGATTTAAATGCTTTTCACTCTTGGATATGCTTGGATTTAAATGGCTTTTCTTGGACTATGTTTCCACAAGCAGAAGCCACTATTTATTCTTGTTTTCAGTTCTTTTAATACCTCTGCTTCAGATTACAGTCCAAAATAAAAAGATCTCTTTCCTAGCCGCTATACTTGATACAGACTAGGAAGATAAATAACTGCTTCAAAACATTTGTGTTTTTTCCAGCTAAACAAAGCATTGGTATTTTTCCCAAGGCATATCTGACATTGTGTATCTGATAGAGAAATTCTTGCATTATGGTAACAGAAAAGAAAAAATTTACCTGTATATTTATATATGTTTATTGTACATGCAAGTAAGTATATGTCAGGCTGTTCAAAATTTATCATTCAATATTTACAAGGGTGTTTTCCATATCAGCTTTTTGAAGGTTGGAATTCATCCAATAATTTTTGGGCCTAATCACAGTGACACTCAGAAGAGTTGTTGGTGATCATTTTTCTCTCCTTCCCTTGTGCCAATCATTTTTCAGAAACATTTGGTTTTGAGGACAGCTTTGTATTTTGACAGATAATGTGTCCTTACTTTGAATTCATAGCAGTAGATATGAGCCATTCTTACAAGCAGTCTATAAATCATCAACTTTTCCACCCTGAATTTCTTGCCATCCCTGGGCTGTTTCACTGAGGTCAGTAAAGGTTGGCATTTCCACCACTATTTGTCTTCCAAATTTTTTCTCCTCTCTGCCTTTTCCTTCATTTCATTTCCCAGGCAAACACACTTCTACTTATGCCAGCAGGCATCACATCCATCAGCTTCTCTGAGACAGGAGGGGCTCCACAGGCTCTGCACTGTGAGCAGTCACACTCTGAGCCCTTTTCATGTCAGCTGCACTCACAGCCCCAGGGAAACATCCAGGAGTGGAGCACTTGGGTGGGTAAAGAAAAACCTGGAAGATCTGCAATAAAATCATGGAGCCATGGTCTAGCTTTTATAACCACAATTAGGATTAGGCAACCCTGATGTCCAGAGCCCATCAGCCTAGAAATAGTGTTTGTCTTAATTAATCCAGCATTTGTTCTACAAAGGAAGCATAAATATCTTCAAAGATATCTCAAGTCAGCACRAAATGAAGCTGCTGCAATCGAAGCACAGCACACAGGAGGAGGCAAAACATCCTACAGGTGCAATGGTAGACTAAATATGCCTCATTTAAATACTAAACTGAACAGTGCTGTGAAGCTTCAATCTTTAGAGGCAAAATAAATGCCCCATGAACAGTAATGAATTACAATTTCCCARTTTCCAAAGCCCCACTGAGCACAGGATGGTCAGTGGCACAGTCTCTACCTTTGGGCAGAGAAGATTCAGCAACCTATGAAAAATCTCTTGGATCTGTGACTGCATTCTTCCCATCATGTTCATGATGTTAAAGTCATTTTCCCTTCCATTTACCTTCCACAAAGCTCAGAGGCAGCAGAAATTGCCTCATTCTGTGATTTTTAGCTGTCTTTCATTCATCAGTAGTCTTATCAGCAGTATGTTTCTCCCAGGTGAGATATAATCTATTAACATTTTTGGCAGCTTCTTGTGTGTTGCTTTTTCACTGTTTCTACCCAAGTGGGCTTTAATGGAATGCTTTTTACCCAAAATGTGTTTGTTTGGACAATACAAAACCAGTTTTCTCCACTTTCTTTTGTAATTAGCTTTATCAGTACCAGAGGAAAAAAAAAAGCCAAACACTGCACATATTTGGTCTCTATCTTATATTCTTTGGACTTAGTTGCAAAACAATTCTTGTTTCTGTGCATCTTTTGGAAATATCTACGTTTATCCTTCCTTTCTATTTTGACATAAATTACAACAATTAAATAATACTGAAGTCCCTGATGAAAGTTATCTTTAGCAACTCATTTAATTCTCATCTAAGGATCTCAAAGTGCTATTCCCATTATCTTCTAAGCTGCCTCCCAGTTGCACTGCAGTGTGTATTCTGAATGACACACTGCTTTGAAGTCTAAATGATACAAGAAAGTCTTGGCTTAGGGATGTTTTTGACAACTAATTGTAGTTTTTGATAAAACTCTTCCAACTCTGTGAGAACATACATCTCAGTGTTTTCATTGTTCTTGTTTCATATTTTATTTAGAGTGATATTGGCTCATCACTCACTCATCTCCAATCTTTGACTCCCCAGTTATGCTCTTCAGAGTAACCACAGAAAYTTCATGTGCAGCACAATTTACTTCTGTTTGAGTTATGTACTAATCTTTGATATATCCAGCTCATTCCACCAAGCAGTTACACTTGTGCACATCCTTCAGATGGTTTCAAGTCAGATTTCCTTTCAGCTGTGGAAGGCAATTCAGGTATGACACAGCTCCTGTCAGGACCCAGCTCTAAGTCCTGTCCTCTCCCCCGTGGCCGTGTTTAACCCCAGCAGAAGGACRCTGATGGCAAGGAATGGCAACCCTTGGAATACAATTCCTTGCAGAACAGCATGGGTAACTTTAAAACAGATTAAGGTTATGTAAGGGCACCTCTGCACAGGTTCTATAAACTCTGTAGATTCCTGACAGACTTGCACCAACACATTTGATTGGTGACYGACCTGAATTTAAATTCTTTTAAACTCCTGTTTCATGAAGTACAAATCAGAAGAGAACATTACAGCAAGACAAGTAATTGACAGAAATCTAAAGRCATCTGTTAGAGGCAGACTATACCTTCTGCCAGCACAGTATTTAACACCAGCTCCTTTCTCAGCTTGTAAATTGTAAATGGATGAGTCCTCCCTCACAGAGAAGGAGAGTAAGTGGGTGGGAARATGCTGGGGAAGCATTTTAAAACTCTGTGACTGACTAACACTGCTCAAAACACTGATCTTTTAAAGACATTTGAGGGAGCAGAGGAGAATGTTCTGGTATCAGGTGAAGGACATTCAGTGGTAGCACTCAGCTACCTAAAGTCTTCCCAATGCACCATTTAGATCTCCCAAATCAACAATAAATAAAAGGAAGAAGGCATAAAAGAAGGGATAAAAAGCATGCAGAAAAAAATCGCCAAACTATAAAAGCAAAGCAGAAGAAAGGAAACGTGGATTCCACATGCTATCATTGCTTCAGAATGTGGGGAAGGCACAAAAATACAAGTGCAACAGAAGTTTCATGGAGTAAAGGTCAGTCTGTGAATTTTGAACTCAAAGCTTCCTGCGCAGTCTCTGGTTCAAGAGAAGCCCAGAGCAGAAGAGTGCTGGAAACTGGCACTGGAAATCCAGATGAAAGACAACTCYAGTCTTGCACGTTTCTTTTTCTCTTTCCAACAGTATTTGTTAGTGGTTGATGCTGTAGACAGGGTGGGCCAGTCATGACCCCACACAGCTCTCTCAAGGAGAGACTGTGGAAACTGGAAATTGTCTTTCCCAGTGCCAATAATCTGCCTTTCATTTTGCAATATCTATGCTTAAGCATCAGATTGCTGCAGATTTATTTAGGACTCTTTGGGTGAAGTACCCTTTATRCAGTGGGTGGCAGTTCCCAGTAATGCTGCTGTTATTATTATTATTATTACTGTGGAAAAGCTTTCAGTGTAAGAAGGTTTATGGAGGCAAGGTTTATGCAGGCTGATTGCACCTCCTACACTGAATACCCTCCACTGAACAGAAGCCACGATAATTCCATGACAAGCTGCAGCCAGAGGTTTGAACAGCCCCTGTAATGTCTCCCTTAGAGCTAAGCCAGCTCCAGAGCAAACAGACATTCCATCTTCCAAATGAGACAGGAGAAGGCCACTGAGAACATCCTTCACAGCAAAAACATTTAAAACTTACATACAGACTTTTAAAACYGGCATATATTTTAGGTTATTGGTACTTGGATATTCAGTAATGAATGCTGTGGTCAGTAAATATCTTTGGGCAAGTAAGGATGATCTTGGACATACTCAACAGCTAAGGAGGTAGAGCAGCATAGGAACCTGTTTGGGTTTGCATCAATTCATTTTTCCTGTGCTCTTTGACAAGAAGATAATGCTCTCATTTTCTTGAAAACATTTGTTGCTAATGTTACACWGCATTTCATTACAGAATTTACTAAGTTGGGACAATGTTTTATAGATGTTGCTTACAGAAATGATTAAACAAACTTTGGACCAATCCTGCAGTGCACCACCAACCTCCAAATCAAGGGGAAACRAGACTTTATCAGGTAATTCAGATTTGTAGGCACCCATCCTTTGTTTTGATCAAAAAAAACCCTGTATTTTTAAAACTATTCATTATTTAATCAAGCCTATTTACCTTAGAATGATTATCTACTTATTTCAATCTTATTAATGTAGTTGTAATTCTTCAAGCATTTACAGAAATAAATCAAAAACCAGGTAAACTATCTGTTTTTTGTAAATAATACATTAAATTTTCTTCAAACAAAATAATTAATTCTGAACAGTAACACTGTGTAGTAAAAAAATTCCCAATAAAGCATTCTCTAATTATAATTCCAAAGCTTATACTATTTTTGAAACTTGTGTTGGCTATTTGATAGATAATAAAAGCAAATTACTGTGTGTTTTCATAACAGTTGTCAAATAACACCATAATGCCCAACTGATGACTAATCACAATGTATAATTCCCCATAAAAGTTAATTGACAATTGATTTTCTTAAATACTGAAAGAATTCATCATGATGAAAGCTGCTACAATAAAATCCCAAGGAATTAGAAAAGATTTATCTCTATTTGAACATTTCTGCAAAAATTAGACCTACTGAAGAGAATAAATAACAAAGGTGGGTTGGAAACACAACATCCTCCTCCTTCACAGACAGAACATGAATTRTGAGGATTCTAAGGGGATCAGTACTTTTTTTAGGTGCATCATGGTTTATGTGCATGGCTGGTGCATTTGCTCTCAAGCCCTGCCAACGCACTCAGCTCTGGGATATCACCACCTCAGTGCTTGCAAATATGTGACAGAGACTGGGAAAAAAGTATAAAGATATAAAAAAGAAGGCAGTAATAATATGGAACACGAGAAGGTGAACCCAACAGTAGCTATGAGGGTGATTTTTAGAGGTGGTGAGCATGAGCAGGTGGATTTCAGGATGGAGAGGAGCCACCAAGGGAGTTCTGGCACAGTTCTGGCACAGTTCTGGCTAAGACCCCCCTTGAAAATACAATGAATTTTTCCATACCTTATTAAATTCAAAAAAGGAGAGCCAGCAAATGTGACTATTATGTATCAACTTGTCTAAGGATCTTTAAGCAGTAATTAAAATAAAAAGACATTTCCCTGCAGTTCTGCAGTGTCGTGGGGATGGACAATTTGTGTCCTTCACCAAACTTCAGTGGGGCTTTAATGGGAAACTTTAGGCTGTCACAGTGGGATCAGTCAGAAGGTACAAGTGGCACAGAGTGGAACAAAATAAAAGGTGAAAGGCTATTGCTGTGTGAGCATGTGACAATTTAAATTTGTTATGCACTCTCAAGAGCACTCTGCCCAGCCCAGAKGATCTGTGCCCAAGGGCAGGAGCATACCAGGCTGGCTTTTAGGCTGCTTAAGCTTCTTTCCTGTGCTTTAATACTAGAGGTGCCAGGCTCATTTGGACAATCCCTCTTCTATCCAAAATATTCAGATTTCCCCTAGTGTTTAAGTAAAAACCTTTTGCTTTACACTTTTTACAGCATGCAATGCATTCCCAGCTACTGCAGCAACAACTTTTCTACAGCACAAGATTTTTGCATTTATTTGATTAAAAGTTAAACTAAATGAGAAAGGATGTTTTTTATATAACTGATAAGAAAAAAAAAAAAGGCAAACAGTACTAAAATTCTTCCCTGTGAGGGCAATGGAACAGGCTGCCCAGAGCAGCTGTGGCTGCCCCAGCCCTGGCAGTGCCCCAGGCCAGGCTGGATGGGGCTTGGAGCACCCTGGGAGGGTGGAAGGTGTGTCCCTGCCCGTGGAAGGGGTTGGAGCTGGACAATCTTTAAGGTCCCTTCCAACCCAAACCATTCTATCCCTCTGTGTTTCTGTGGTTGAGATGATCAGCTGAGTCATATAAACTGGAGCAGTTTTGAGATGTGTCCCAGTTCAGTAAAACTATGACATTGGAGAGGAAACTCAGGCAGCAGTCTGTACCTAATTAATCCATTTGCTTTTTGCATGGTTTTACCACATGCAAAYAGCTAAACTACAGTTTTAAAATGTCATTTATTTTCCTTACATGTAGAAAGAATGGTATCAGTTTAAATAGAGCACAGAACTAACCAAGCTGCTTGGGGCCTAGAAGCCACATTCTACATTGAGATGTGCAAACACATCATTCAACAAATTATGCACATGAAGCAAACCAAAGAAAGCCTTAGCCAAAACAATAGCAACAAAAACAACCCCCACCAAACATAAAACATACTGGTAAAATAAACTAAAGTATTCAATTATTGAATGAAACCATTTGCAGTGGGCAATGTTGAGATAATAGGCTGAAATGTTACAGAAAGCACACCATTGCCTGCTCAAAAGCTCATCTGAAAGGAATCCTAAACTCTCAATAACACAACAAATCATAATCCATTATTGTCCAATATTCCATAACAAACTTAGAATGGCCAGATCCTCTGGGAAAAGATACAGAGTGTGGTATAACACACTAACTATAAACCCATAATCCTGTTTACTGTTTTCCATAAAACAGGAGTGTGGAAGCATTTGCTGCAATGGAAAGCCACACATCTCTGAGCTTTGTGTAAGTGGGTAACAGCCAGACTTCTGACTCCCCTCCCTGATCAGGACCTGCCTTCAGTATGAGAGTATTAAACAATCCATGCTAGTTAGCCCTTCTCTGCTTGGGCTTTTGCATCTGCCMCCTGAGCTGAGGCAAATCATCCCTGGTTTAAATCTCTTTTATGGCAAATACTGGGAAAGGCTTAAAAATAACACAAACCCAAAGCCCAGCATGATACAGGATTTACTTATGGATGTCCCTGTCAGGAAACAGAAGTGAGAGGAGCCATTCCTTGGGTTCAGTTAAAAGGAAGCCAAACTCTGAAAACTATTTCCAGCCATGTAGAATAATATTATCTATTTAGTACCACTAGTCCTCATGYTTAAAATTAATTACCAAACTAAATTGGGAACACAGTCTTTTCCATTAATTGGGAAAAAAATTAAAAATCAGTAAACAGCTTGCTGGGTTGCTTTCCTGCAATCCCCTTATTGGAATCAATTTCCTGATCTTGCTGGAAGTTCAGTGGGATTATCCATGGACCAAACAGCTCCTGGATTTACATTAGGTGAGGTGCCAGCTGTAATTCATGTGTTTGTGTCACACAGGTAGAGAAGTCAGTCCTTTCATGTGAACATTGCCCATGTTACTCTGGTGCTGAGGGGTGAATGTGTGTGCAAATAGGATTCTCTGTCAGAGGAAATGGTTGCACATTTTCACAGGGTGATTTGTACCCTCTTGAACAGAACCTGACCTGCTCCATCACATGAATCCCACACGTGAGGTCACACTGCTGCTTCCACACTGCTTTGTGCTCTCACTGTTCCCTCGAGGGTTTTTTCTGGCTATAATTAGAGTTAATCACATTTCAAAGTACCAAGATAATTATCTCCATGTCAAATTAGCTCTTTTCAAATTAAAGACTGTCTCTACTTAATTTTTCCCATTTTGAAAGAAAAGCAGTGATCCCCAGATCTTTTATGTCATTTCTTTATGAACATGAGGCTACGATAAGCTACTTTCTGAACCACTGCTTGAATGCAATTTATTTTACATAGCTTTGCATAATAAAATAGCATTTCAGATAACTTATTCAAAGGGCAGATAGTAATTCTCTGAGGATTTCATTAAATCACTCTTTTCATGTTAAATTAATGTGCCAAGTTAATTTTGGAATAAACAAACCAAGATATTTAATTGCTTTGTGATAAATATGTAGTCCTTGCCTAGAATTTTATAATGTAGTTTTAAATTTTTAAACTCCATATATTTGTGTGCATCTCAAAAGCCTTAAATTTATGTATTTACTGGTACAATAAGATGTATTTAATAAAGTGGTAACTCCATGTTCATATCAAACCAAAGTTTATCTTTCATAGCTATTTTGTATCCCGTGTTTTCCTACAGCATGCATGGCAGAGGGGACTTTTTTGGAAGAAGTCAGTTCTAAACAAATTGACACAGAAAATCTGAAGGATAATGATAAGCTCTGACAAATGAGAAACAAGCAAAAAATGCAGCTCCACAAGAACGAGACAGAAAACCTCAGGACTGAAGCCAGAGCTGCTTTACACCAGATTTGACAAGCCCACTCCCCTCTTTCTTCCCCTTCAGTGGATGTCCAGAGTGTGCTCCAAACTGCACCATGCAGGGTACAGAGACGGGAAAGCAGCCTGGCTCTGGTCTGGGGCTCAGCAAGTTGTGCCCTTGGCTGCTGCAGGGTGCCCAGCGCCAGGGAAGCGTTCCACAGCCCTGCTGAGACACCCCCGAGGTGTGGGGAGGGTCCAGAGTGACACAGGGTCCCCAGGCAGGTGCAAAGRAGAGCTGCTTCATTGCAAAAAACAGGTCTTTGTGAGCAGTCAGGCCTTTATCAGTTACAGACCTTTAAACCACAGCAAACACAATTCAAGCAACCACCACACACCAGGATGTGAACACATGATGGTTGTAGAACTTGGTGTTCTGCCCCTAACTCAGCTGAGTCCCTTTCCCATAGCCCCTTTTACCCAGCCAAGGCAGCAGGGCTGAGCCATGGTGGTGTAAGACCTTCCTTTAGKAAGGTTTTACCTGCACTGAGACACTCAGACACACCTCTGAGCCTGCAAGCGCTCCCTTCAGCACTGGGGGAGCACCACCACCCTAAATCTGGGGCTAGAGAGGCAAGCAGGCACTGCCAAGAGCAACTAATGCAGCACCTTCAATGAGACAGAGATTTTGGTGAGCTTTTTTGGTATAAAATAAGCKGGCGGTCCAGCAACAACTATTTGCTAATGCTCCTAACAGGGAGAAAGATTTAACTTGAGATTTCAGAGCCAAAAGGTACCTTTGACAGGCATCAGCAATTATTACTATTGCTGTAACAATACAGTTGGATGAATATTTCATGGCAATATTTCATGTTACTTTTAAAGGATACAAAATCCATAGCAATGCTAACATTTCACGCTCATTTATGCAAGCATAATTTTGGAATTAGTGCTCTTGATGTTTTCTTTTGATAAGGTTGTAAAACATTCTTGAAAATTATTTCATTTTTTTWAAATCTTTTCAAGAAAATTGTACTCAGCTAGAATAAATTATTGCAGTTCTTCTGCTGYCAGTGAAGAACAATCTTATTTAGGGCAGTTTTTCAGCATGCAGTACAAACTGGAGAAGGAGCATCCAAGCTGAACTGTCATACAGACACCATATTTTTATCTAGAAAAATTAGTTATTTCACAGCTTTGTGGCTGAAAAGTTTCTAGTGAAGCCTCTGTAGAAAATGAAGTGATACTTGACRATATTTATGAAATTATTTTCATGTAGGAAAAAATGGTTGCTGGATTTATTCTTACTAGTTATGAGGCCTAGGAAAGTTTCCCTTCCTTGTGCATCCATAATTCYCCAGCTGATCTCACTGCAGGCTCTTGTGCCAGGTGGGGACACAAGGGTCCAATGCCCYCCAGTCAGGAGCACAGGGAGGAAGGAGCCGGACTCTCATCATCCTCCCAAGATTTGTCACCATTTTTCTCCTACACCGGCCTTTTAGCAGCTAAACTATCCATTTTATTTCCCTTCTCTGTGCGACAGTATTATGGCAGACAACAATTCCTCCCTCTCAGGAAAAAAATCAAAAACATGTTTAATTTGAAGCAAAGGCTTAAGAYTCTAAACTCAAGAGTAGTAGAGCTCACCAAACCCAAACTCTCAGTAAACTAACAAGTCTGCATAACCCAAACTTCACTGACAGTGAAGCAGCTGCCCAAGTTCTTCATTGACTCAAGCTGAAGCAATCTATACAGGGAGCTCACAAATTACACTACCTTGGGTTTTGACAGATACATTTGTACTTTTACAATAATAAACAAGTATTTCATAAAACCATAGAATGATTTGGACTGGAAGAGACCTTAAAGATCATCTAGTTCCAATCCCTCTGCTGTGGGGAGGCACAGTTTCCATCAGATCAGGCTGTTCAAAGTCATATCTAAACATCATTTACCAAATATTTCTTCTTTCCAGTGCTAGAAGAATGTGCAAACACATTCAGATTTGGGGGATTGCATGAAAAAGCAAACCCAGTTTCTTCTGYATCCCCCCCACACTACAGCAGAGCGCACTCCAAGTGAAGTACACCTGTGGGAGTAGAGTTGATTCAGGTAACTGCTCAAAGGGTTAAGCCCTTGGTTCATTTTCAGTGATTTAAAATTCTCATCTCACTCCTAAAAAGTCATTATTTGTCTGAATGAAGAGGAAGAAGGAAGAGTAGACGGCCCAAGCAGGAGCAGAAAGTGTAAATGCTGATGTGTGCCTGGGTCCTGACCAGCACCCAGTTGTGAGCACCCGTCCTCAGTGGGGTGAATATTTGATGATAGGCTGCATGTGCAATTGAGCAACACAAATATCTTCTTCTCAGCTGCACTACAAGCCTAGGCTGCACTTCTGAAAATAATCTCTTTTTTTGAATACATAATTTTGAGGGTCATTGCCCATGGATTGCTGAAAACGCTCTCCCTGGGAATCCAGACTTATTTGTTTGGCCATGAGTTTCTATTTCACAGTGCAAGATAAGGCCTATTTGCTGCTATTGCCCATCACTGTGTAATCAGGTTCTGTTATTATCATCAGTTTATTCATTCTTCTGTAGCACACTGTGCTGTGCTCAGGTTCAATCAGAAGAGATTTATGGGAGGAATGACTTGTTTGTTGATTTGCTTGCTTCCTCTCCTCCCAGACAGATGCACACGCTAAGCTACAAAACTTAAAGGCTTCCCAAGCCTAAATTGATGTAGCCTCTGGAAATGTCTTTAAGCTGAGTGTCCAATTCTCAGTTTGCAGGGGAGCATTAATACCCAGCAGCTCCCACCTCTTCACATTACCACAAATTGTTTCAGTGCAGGGTAAACAAAGTGGGAGAATGAGGGCACTGCTGCCTACACTTGGGAAGCACTGCCAAGGGCAGCAGGCCAGGGCCAGAGAGAAACTCAATTCTCCTGCAAACAGCCACCCTGTGGAGAAGGTTGGCAGTGGGACAGCCTGGCTAAACACATTGTGATCTTAGCCTAAGTGGCGTTTCCTGCTTTCTGTTTTACCAAACTGAAAACCTTCTTTCCTATATTTACAACCACCCAGGTGCTTTTTCCTATTACCAGAAGCACTTGAGGGGTTTGCTAATGCACTGGAAGCACCTTTCTGATAAGCCAACATAAATTGGTACAGCAATAAATCAAGAAGCATTATGCTAGTCCAGGATGTGGAGGGAGATCATTTCATTATGCTTATAAAAATAAAATCAAGAAACAATACACATTATACTACCATATGAAGGTGCATTTCTACATACAGAGAATGTGAAGCTTAATAGGAGAGGAAAATAATTACAGGATATTCTATTCACCAAAAGCCATCAGGATCACATGACAGCTGCCAGGACAGGGTTATTGGAGGGGGTTGCATTAGAAGACAATATGCCTTATGAGGAAGATGGAGGCATTATTAAAACATAATGCACATGCAGAGTGGTGCATGCATTACACACTGACAAGTAAATGCTTCCCAGGAATATAAATTGCAGTAAGCAGAGCTTTAATTATTTAATTTCCTTGTTCAAAAGTGCAAAGCTCTAGCCAAGAAAGCATCTCCTTCCAAATTCAAATAGCACCTTTCTCCTATCTATTTGGTAGTGCCCATTYAATAAGCTATTGCCACCAGAAAAAYAAAGACTAATTAAAAGAATTTTTAAAAATTACATTAACAGATGTTTTATTTTTAGATTTCTATAGAAAACTGAAAATTGTGCTTGAGAAGTTAGACCAACATCTTAGTGCTTCTATTTTGGTTTATATTTGGCATATTTGTTCAATAAAATCAGCCTCTTTTTAATTAAACACAYTTTATCCCTTTATTGACATTGCATRAAGTCCAAAAGTCACAACAGGGAATACTTTATTGAGCCATTCCCCGTTTCCTAAAGAACTGAAAGCACTTAGTTTCACCTCAAACACCACAATGCTCTAGAGAAGGAGAGTACAATGGTGATTATTAATAACAATAATCAGCCAGTATTTGCTTTCACATTGACAGTGAGTCCCACCAGCCCTGGATCCAGCTCACCACACCCTGCAGC
>JACDOX010000055.1:323581-493470 GCA_014549065.1 Cardinalis cardinalis
AGGGAAAGGGAAAGGGAAAGGGAAAGGGAAAGGGAAAGGGAAAGGGAAAGGGAAAGGGAAAGGGAAAGGGAAAGGGAAGCGCTGCCCGGGGCGGCTCCGCGGTGCTCAGGCTCCCCCTGCCTGCATCCTCGGGCACCAAAACAGCCAGAGATTGTCTCCTCTTGGTTCAGAACCTTCTCGGACCTCTGGGCTGAGATTCCTTTCCCTTCACATCAAGAGCCACATTTATTCAATTTACAAAAGCCTGTCTCTTGGCTAATGTGATGCAGATGTGGCCTGTTTCTCAGTTTACTGTGTCCCCAAGGCCAACCAAAACTACAAYAGCAAATAGCTGAGCATAATGTAAAATTCACACTGAATGAGAGAGAAATAATCTTGGTGGTGGGTTAAGCAGAGCGACTAAAAATTTGGAAAAGATTAAATACATTTTCAAGAGAATTGAAGACTTCTGTTSTTGTTATTTAGAGTTTCATTATCTCTTTTGCTAAGATGGGCTTAATCATACAACTTTTTTAATTTCGAGTATGATTTTTAAAGCCCATTTCGGGATAAATCCTTAAAAACTTCAAGTTGCAGCATTTAATTTCAAATAGTCAGCAATGCAGCCTTCACAAATACAAAGCTCTTGGGTGAAAAAATATCACTGCCTTAGGCTAGGGCCAGAGTTTCACTCCTGTTAGCAAAAGTAAAATGATTTGCATCGTTTGTCTCAGACTGTCGTAGCATGTCAGGATGTGGAGAGTATTAGAGTAGAATAATTTCATTATTAAGATATATATATATATATATATATATATATATATATACTCACACACACATAGATATAAAAAGCTGGAATCTTCCTGTATTTTTTTGCCAAGAAATAATAGCTTAAACAATTTGTTATTTTTATATGTTTACCCAGGCTTCACCTTAGATCATTTATTGTCTGAAAAACAATCTGTTAACATTTAAGACACTCAGATTTTGCCCTGCATTATTTGGGTTTCGTTCCAAAAGCAGCATTATGTGTTGGTTGGAAAGCAAATAAAGCATGTCTGTGCAGCTGATGTCATCTTTCTCYGGTGTGGGTCTGCACAGTTCACACACCACCACCACCATCAGTTCACAGCTCTCGCCACAAAACAGATCTGGCAAGAAAAGCCTAAAACTCATTTAGGAAAAATTGGGCAAATCTTCACCTTTCACAGCTGGGTCTCATCCAGCAGATGTGATTAACTGGTTTGGCAGCCACTCCACCAGAAAGCCGCAGCACAGCATAACACAGCGCTGCTCTACAGCTTTATCTTAACGCRAATCAGGAGGTTGTTTACAGGTTCTCACAAAGTGATAGACACTCTTAGTCCTCAGTTCAGAGTCTCTTTAAAGGAGCATTAAAATAATGGCCATTCCCTGTACAAACAGATCCAGGCTCTGCTAAGCCCCCACGAGTGGAATTCACCCAATGCCAAAGACCTTCACCGAGACCCTCCGGCACAAAAGGGTGCCACGGTCTTGTGCTTCCATMAAGCAACTTTTCCAAGGCAGTACCTTAGTCTGCAGTTCCAGAGCTATATCYCTGCTCAATGCTATTCTTTCAATATCTTTCTCAAGCCACATTATTCATGTGGTCAAATTTTCTGGGTTGCTTCTRTTCTTCACACAAGGGACAGCTATATTAAAGCAGCAGTTGAAATTACTCTGTGTATGCTTTGTACAGAGCAATATGGCATCTTGAGTAATTTTTTTTCATAGTTTCATATTTAAAATATAATAAAAATAATCCCAAGGTATAGGATTTGCACTCACGTTTGTGAGGCCTAGTTTACCATTTTTATAGATTTTTTTTTTTAATACAACTCCAAACTAGAAATTTGTTATTTAAGCAGTCTTATTCCTTGTTTTCTATCCAGCACCAAGACCTTGAAATATAAATAGCACCAGAGTAAACCAGGCATTGAAACATGCACTAACTCTTTCTGCAGGGCATAAAGAAAAGTGACTCACTTGTGACAGGTATATCCATTTGATCATTACCTGAAAGTATTCAGAACATTCATCCCTGGGAGACAAAGCATCCTGCTAGGGCTGAGGGCTGTCATATTTTATGCAACTCATGCCTTTAGTGAACCAAGATTATTATATCCACCAATATAAGCCTAAAGGGGAATCACAGTAGAGAATTAGGCTGCAAATTTTCTCATTAAAAGGAAGTTGAGAATTTTGGTCTGGACCCAGAATCATCCCCTAAGCTATGAGGCTTTCACACAAGGTCTCCTAGTACAGCATTCTCTGCTACACATCTCTTATATACTTCATTGCAGAGTTTTCTGAAACTCAAGTTCCATGAGACTTSCCCAGAAATCTTCATTTTCACATCCTTCACTCCACACCATGTAAAAGCAGCCTCACAACACATCCAATAAATAYCAGAATCCTTTGCACAGGGAAAGGCAGACCAACAGGACAGCACAAAATAAAGAGCAGCAGCAATGTTCCCCAATCCTGGTTCCCAAAACAGAAACTAGAAATTCCCAGTTCCCAAAACATCAGAGCTATTTGATCTCTRTGGAAGGAAAGGATTCTGACTCGGCCTTGTGTTTAGCAGCATTTCTGTCACAGGCTCAGCAGGAACTCCTGCAAGACTGCTGGACTCATGCTGAGCAGCAGGAGAGGAATGCATGGAAGGAATGTTACTGTTGTGCTGCACCTCTAATCGAATCAGATTCTTTCTCAGGATCAAGTCATATATAAAAAACTTGGCCTGGGTTTACCAATCTACCTAATCCATGCTGTCTCAATTTGCATCTCCTGCCAAACCTCAGTGTTACAGTGACTGCAGCACCTGTGCACCCCTGTCAGACCAGCTGGAAGCACCACATCATCCCTGGGCCTCTCTTCTCCAGCCTGGCACAGGGAGGGAGAGCAGCCTTGGYAGGGCTCAGCACTCCCTCCCTGCGCCAGGCTGGAGCTCTTCAGCCTCAGCATTTCATTTCCACCYCCCTTTGGAGCCGTGCTGGCACAGRCACTTCTCCCAGCAACAACTGCCTTCTATTGAGGAGACAGCTGAGGAATCAGAACAGCTCTTCCATGTGCCTTTCCTTTGTTCTTGGGCTCTTTAAGCATTTCAGGAGGTAGGGGCAGGGTCTGCTCAGAGAAACCCTGGTTTCAGAATCCCTCAAGAAACCAGCAGAGATTTGATGGCAGATCTGTCCCTCCTGCCCTCAGCTCTCCCAGGTCTTCAAGTGGAGTCACAAACTAGCACACATAACTAACTGCATGACTCCCTACAGTTTTCAGTAAAATATCCATCTTCTAGTTCCATTTGGGAGGTTACTTTTCTTCCCCTGCCCTGCCCRCCACTCTGCACTCTCTCCCTCCATCCCAATGAGCTTGCAGCTCCTCAGAGGGCAGGAGTCAGATGTGGCAAAGTCCTGTCTCCTTACCCACACTTAACAACACTGCATAAACACTTGGGGAAATATGGAAGAGGTGTTTACAGTAGCTGCATTTCATAAGAGAGATTTATAGGCCTATTAAAAATTATTAGGCTTTACTTCTTCAGTGACAACACTGCTTTCATAAACTGCTCACAACAATTTCATATCCAGAGTCTGCAGGATGCTTATTTTCACATTTTAAAGTGCTATATTTCCTTCAACATTAGGGGGGCTTTTGTTTTGTTGTTTAAAACAGCAATTCCCTGATTCTTCTGACCTAGCAATTGAGTTTAAAAATACACATTACACTTATGGCATGGATGGACAGCATGACTGCAGGCACTGCTGTGAGTAATGCTGAGAAGTGCTCCCAAGTGTTCAAGTAACTAAAATATGCATGTTTCAATTGCTGATATACTCTAATTGGATTCAGGGATCTGGGAAAAGACCAGGAAAGTCTTTACACCTAAGCATGGTAAGCATGGAGGCAGGACAATGAAAATGTCCTTTTCATATTGGATGCAGTGCCAGATCTCACCCTTCCACACTCTAATTCACAAAGAAACAGAGGGATTAGTCCCATCCTTTCTTACTCATGAAGGCAATATTTCCTTCCTGTAGCATCCTCATCTCCATTCTCAGTGGCTACAAGGTGAAAACAGAACCATAATCCTAGATTTTGCTTCAGTGTATTAAACTGATAAAGCCATTTGCATACATACTTTCCTTGGAGTTCAAATTAGGAAATAATTCCTGCTCTAATACACAAGCTGCAGATGATACAGCTGGAAAAAGGGTTAAATTCAGGAGTAGTTTCATTTTAATCTATACAATAATAATAATTTTAAAAATCAATATTTTCAGAATTTTGAGTTGAAGCAATAGATGTTAAATGCCCTACCACCCAAGTTTCATTTGGGTTTGCTTGGGAGAAAATTCATATCAGAACTTTCTCAGCATACAAAGACCTTGGAAATGGGCTTTTTCTCTGTTTACAAAGGCAATCCTTTGTATGATACAGACATTTCAAACAACAACAACAAAAAAAAAAAGACAATAAAAATGTATCTAGCTGGAATCTATTACCTGCTTCCATAAATAATAACAAATCACAGTACTATGATTCTGTGCTACAATTGCCAAAGAAAGGATTATTCCCCTTTCTCAGGAGGAAACCAAAGCTCTGTGTTTGCAGTCAAGGCATTTTCAAAGATTTCTGTCCATCACATCCCTGGAGTCTGCAGGGCTGGTCAGGCACTCCAGGTTATAGACAGCAGTTACAGTCAAGGGGTGTTAATTATTAAACACAAGGCTGTACAGAAGCAGCCATCATCATTCACATGCTAAAACAGGTAAAGTCTCAGTGGTAAATCACAATGACAAAAAATGGTTTATTCAGGTTAATCCTAGTTTAATAATATAAATGTTTCAATATGTGCCAGAAGTCTTTTTTTACAGAAAAGATGAACATGACCTAAATAGGAGAAGACTGATTTCACAGCTAGCTGAAGCCATTCACAAGAAGAGGGGACAAAATTCCAAGCTGGCAGGTAAGAGACAAAACAACTGGAAGTTTCCCTTCAGACTTTGGTGGCCCCCACTGTGCAGGTAACCCAATAACACCATTTGACACCAGCAAGTCATCACTGACCAGAAAAGAAATCAAAATTCAGCACTAGCCCAAATTATCTGCTGTTTGCTAAAACAGGAAAGATGCTGCAAAACAAAATGTTGCAATACTCCAGGGCAGTGGAGTTTGTAAGCTGAATGACAATGACTTTCAAGGTCCCTTGCTAAAAAATAAGTGGGTGGAAGTAATTCCCTAATTTTTATGGAGCTGAATACAACTCAAAACTGCATGGAGTGGAGCATCTTTCTTTACTGCAAAATCTATTATTTCCAGGGCTAATCTGCTGGAAGGAAACTATCAGCCTGAGATTATCTAATGTGTACCCAGCTTCCTGAGCAATTCCGCTTTTCCTCTAAATACAAAGGAAAATAARTATGTCTGGAAAGGTACTCCTGTGTGTAGGGAATACAAGAACAAACTCCTTTTTCCCTAATTAGCTACCTTGGAATGCTTTAGTATCAATGATGAAAGTGGCATGACTCATAGGAATGATTATTTTTATGGGTACAAGCACTCTGCAGTCAGGACTGGAGCCCTTATAATTATTCCCAGTAAGTGCATTGAGCAGATATGGAGTTTCCCACATGTATGATTGCAATATATAAACCCACACTTGTATATTTTTAATTATTATTATTATTGTGGTTACTTTAAGCACTGTAGACATAAAAACTCGGGAGCTGTTCTGTGCTGTGTAAAGCAGACTGCAAACTCTGAGAACACAGCTGGGAAACAGAACTGTGCTGCTCACTGAGGGCTGTTTGAAATTAAAATACAAAGTCAGGTGAACAAAAGGAAGCAATACTCAAATCAGATACATGTACAGGATTTGAATACTTTTAAAAAAACATCCTAAAATATCATCTGGAGTTTTAGAGAATGTGGAAAATCATGTAGGGAGAAAAAACTGCCTTAATGTCAAGGATCAACCAGTAAATTCYAAAACCCTTTGATGAGATAAATGCAAGGCAGAGTGAACCCTATGCCAATGCTGTTTGTATGCATGGACRTTAAGAATGTACAAAATGTCAAACATTAGTAACTAATGCTCCAGAGCAGCTCCAGAAATGTGCAGATTTATTCTTCCCCCTGCCTAAACCACATTCTCAGTTACACCCACTTCTGTGCACACCTGCAGCTTTCAGTGCATCTGTTGGACCTTTGGCTACAAACTTTAATCTACAGTTAGGGGCACACCTGCTGTTTCCTCAGGCAGCTAATAGTAACAGAGAGAAGGGCACCAACTTTGGAGGTKCCAGTATTTTCACAAGCACAGGCAGTGTCCTCACAGCATCAGATAGCAGCAGTACCAACCAAACCATCTCAAGCAATAGTTATCTGCAATCCAAACTGAAGCACACCACAGAATTAAACATTTCATTTCACTGAAAAGAAAGGGTGGCTAAGAAAACCCCCCTGTGGGTGTAAATGATGACCTGTCCAGAAACACGGAACCCACAACAGCCACACCTGCAGTAACAGACTCTGCAGAAAAACCCAGCATGAACAGAAGACAAAGTTTTACYATTTTCCCTCCATGTCATGGTCAATAGGCAGCACACCAGGTATGTATTTCTGATGGTTTCACAGAAATTTCATGCTTACAGGGCTTTGGACTACAACTTAAATAAGTCAAACAACAATAGTTAATAAAAAAATCCAACCATCTAAGCTCAGGCCAAATGTGGTGAGACCTTGGAGGTGCCACACGACCTCCCTGATGCCCCAGGACCAGGATACCATCACTACACACGTGTAAGGCTTGAGCACAGCCCATGCAGGTCTTAAGAAGAATCTGTGCAACCCCACAAGGAGGGACAAGAGCACAATGAGGAGATGCAGCCTCGTGTTTCTTTTAACACTGTGGGGTTTTGTTTCACTTCATTTTTATCCTAAACAATCTTTTTTTTTGTTATCTAGAACCTTCTGAGAGTGATTCAAATCTTTCTATAGCACTTTGTGGGTAGCTTTTCCCTCTCTGTTTGCCAGGATTTCTCCCACATGAATTACAACAGCAGCGAAAGACACAGAGGGGAAATTTGTCAAACATACTATAGATCATTTTTCTTTCTGAAATAGTAGTCTTTATAGAATATAATCTTGTATTAATACAGATATGGCATCCCTAAAAATTACAACAGATAATTAGATCATGGACACCTTCAACAGCAGGACAATTATTTTTACATTGTCTGCAGCTAGTAGCTAAGAATAGCAGATAAGCTATTTCTAGACAACTCTAATAAGATTGTGGCTTTATCTGAGCCCAGAGATATCCCATTTCCCTGCAAGTTGCTTAGAACTCAAGGCCTGATAGATGCCTGTGTTAGAACCTTTTCATAAATCCAGTAATGAAAAGTAAAGTCATTTTAAAGGCAGCCAAGTGAGATTGGCAATGCCAGCATTTCAAAGCAATGTCTGAATACACTAAAAGCTTTGCACTTGAGTCTCTGAAAAACTAGAAAATAGATAAATTTTCTTAATGACTTTATCTTCCAATCAAATTTCATCAGTGCACTTGAGGTTTTCCTAAACAAAGTCTGCAATCTACAATGACTTGCTAATTCCACACTTGAGTAGCTGGCCATGGTGCTGGGCCACAGGGAGTGTCCATGGCTGTGTCAAAAGCTCAGCCCAAGCTCACAGGTTGGATCCCATGAGACTCTTCCAAGGAAATCCCTGAACAGACCAGAATCCTGCTGTTTGTCCTCGTCTGAATCCTGAACAGCCAATTCACAGACACTGCAGCCAAAACTGCCCCCAGTCTTAATTCCTTTCTTCATAAAATAAAAAAACTCTTCAAATACTTCATTTTGACGTTGCTTCCCTCCACCTTTACATTGTAAATTATGCCGCAGCATATTTAGTGAGATTTTAAAATTACATATCAAGCATGGGGCTTGTCAAAGTTCCTAGAAGTTATTTTAAAAAAATAATTCCAAGTTACCTTTTTTTTCCAGACCATTTTGATATCAGAGAAATGGTATTTTCTAAAGAAAAAGCCAAACAAAACACTTTATCAGGATTTTTCTTAACAAGTTTTTTCTTTGGCCTTGAGAAGCAGAATAGTGCCAGGCTGTAAGAGCAGGCCCAGAGAAAGAACACATCTCCCAGTGCAGGCTCCTRTGCACAAACCAGACCTTGCTTACAACCACCTGCATTGCCTACTGGTATTTCTTTCAGAAAACATAATTATTCATGCCCTAACTAGACCAAGAAGCACCCCTCTGAAAATGCAAAATTATTTTTCAGCAAGTTTTGTTTCATGTTCTAGAAAGAGCCCAGCAGCAAATACCTCACCCAGGGACCAAACACGGAACAGTGATGCTGGGTTTTGTTTGCATGCAGCTCATCAGCTTCACCCTGCTGTGCAGGGGCTTCAAAGAATTATTTTAAAATTTAATTTGAAATTGTCCAGTARCCATCCAGGTCAGTTTTCATGGGTACACACAGAAACACACCAGGATTGTGTCAAATGGGAGAACTCGGATCGGGCACTGCTGATTCCTTCTCTGGCCAGGCTGAGCCCCCCAAGGCCAGGTCCCTGTGCAGCTTCAGCCCCCACKGAGGGCTCAGAGGAGGGGCACAGGGCACTGAAAGCCTTCATCACACTATGGCTGTAAATCACAGAAAGAGGGATGGTGTTGAGGAGAGGAAAAGGGGAAGTGACAAAGGCACAGCTCCGTGCACAGGGCTGGACAAGGCACTGCTGGCAGTGCCAGCTGTGCCCACTGCAGTGCCCCAGAGTGCCTTGTGCCACTGTCCCTCTTCTCCCCACCAAGCTTATGCCTGACACCCCTCACACACAGTCATTCACAGAGAAAAAAAGGAAAATCACACTTCTGCTGAACTGAAACTCTTTCAGAGTGCTGTACCGTTGGTCCTATTGATTCATCTATTTAAAGCAATGTCAGAATTTTGTCATTAATATTTGATTGGTATTTTTAGACCCTTACAAGAATTGCACAGACCATAAAAAGGTGTTACAGTAAAGCACCACGGGCAGAAGAGCATTACTCTGAAGCCTGGGGGATGTTGGTTGGCACTATGTTCTACATCTTACAGCTCTCACAAGGTGTCCTCACATCACTGCCAGGACCTGCCTTCTCAGCACACATGGATTTAAAAATGAAATTAAATTAAAAAATCTGAAAGTGGCAAAACAAAACAAAACTCAAATTGTGGATGTTCATAGAACAAAAAGTAGCATGATGTGTATCCATAGTCAAAGTAAATTTAACATAGTGTGCATTGAGGATTTACACATAATAGCAGGCCTTGTTAGAGGGAAAGCTTTGCACCTTTGCACTGTTATAAATTAAAAGTTCAGTCTTGTTTCTTCAAATTCAAAGAAAAATAGATCTTGGTATACTTTAAGAAGTGTGTGTTAGCCCAAACATACTTAGTATTCTGAAAACATAACTCACAACAGGAGCAATCACACTTTTAGAAGCAAGGAGAAGAGCTGCAAAGAAATCCTGTCAATGAATTTATGCAAGGGCTTATACACAAGCAGAAGTAAAATGCATTTGTTGTTCAGAGTACAAACTAAGTTAAAAATGGTGTCAGGAGAATAGAGCAGCCCAGAAAGCTGATAGCAACCTATCCACACTAATGACCTAGAGGAAAATTCAAGCTGCCAGTGGAACTCCCCAAACTGTCAGCAAATGAGCCCAGATGCCTTTGATGGGAAAGCATCTCCCAAGGTTTGCCATCTGACATCTCAGACCATCATCCCACAAAGATGTTTGATAGAGAAGAAGGCATTCAGACCTTTGGCTGTGTCAGTAGAAGCATGCCAGTTTGCATTCCTAGAGGAGCAAACTGTTTGTATCTAGTTCAGATGGAGGTGGCAGTGGTACTTAGACTTCCAAAGCCTGAGCCATCCCACTGTGCCACCCAGCATATGCAGTTTGTACCTTCAGTGGGCTGAAGTTTTCCACCCTGGGTGTCCACAGCAGTCCCTGCTTTCTAAAAAATTTCAGAAGTGAGTTTTGGAAAACTTCTGAAGTGAATTAAAGGAAGAAATACATTCTTTATCTATAGTAAAATATTCACAGCCTTTCTGTTGAGGTGATGTGGCCCAGTATAAATGTGACCTTTAGCAGGGACTTCAATTTTGGTTACATTTAATATTCCAGATTTTTCAGCAGTTGCATTGTTGCTCAGAAATTGTCCCAAATGTGACAAAATTATGAGCCTCTATGATTCCTCAGCTTTTACTTTCATAGCATTCAAAATACATGAGATTCAGGAAGATTCACACTGAAAGCATTTTCAAAATCAATACTACAACTTGAGCACTAATTTATTAAAATTTAATATAGAAAGAAAACACTATATTAAAAATTGAGTTATCACCAGGGACTAGAGCAGGACTGCAGGAATTTAAGACCAACTAATTGAACCCCAAGTAGATCACTTGGCCAGCACTCCTGAAATATGCAACAGATCCTGCCCCTTGAATAATAAAATACTGGAAACGCCTGCCAAGTTAATAAATTTTTGTGTCTCACTGAGGTTACAAAGCACATAGCTCCCAAGTGACAAGCTCCATGCCCTTGGGTGTGATAAAACTTCCTACAAAGTAGCTGTGGTAGTTTGAATCTTTTCTCCTTTTCAGGGTCAAACTCTCTCCCCAAGATGTTCATGGTGTGTGTAACGTCAGTGGGAACTTACACACTCATCCTACAGTGGAACTAAATTTTAAGCTATGTAAAAACACCACATTACTGTCTTTTATAAAGTCTGAGTCTGCTATTATATCCACAGGATAAATAAGAATAAACTCCTTTGAAGTCAGTAGAATCAAAACTCTAAATGCCAAGAACAGAATTAGATCTTCCACTCTGGGCTCTGTACCCTATAGGCAAAAGTGAAGGACTGATAAAATTGTGTGTATTTAAAAAAAATAAATGCAGGCAGCTTTAAGAATTATCCTGCCAAGAAAAGCATGTTAACAAAGTCATGAAAGACTTTTCTATAAAAATAAATTCAACAGAGAATGGAAGGAAGAAAAGACAGACACATTTATGCTGCTATGATTTTTCATGGCCAGAGAAATGCAAACTGAAGCAGGAGAGATTTGTAGYTCATATGAAAGACAGTATCTGCCAGCAAAGCTGTTCCCTGGCAGGAGCACAGTGGAAGTGTCTTCTGACAATTCTGATCAAGAAGTGCCCTAGTTAGTATTCAAGATGGCCATCATGATTGATTAGATGAATAATTTTAGTTCTTTGTCAGGACTTGAGTAAAATCTGCCTACAATACATCTGTATCAGTGCACTCTTAATTACCAAGCAAAGGACAGATAGAACAGCACAAAACTTTTCYACACATCCTTTATGCTCAGATAATGACAAGCTCATGTAAATTATGGCATATATTACAAAAGCAAACACTGCTCCTTTTCATTATCACTCACTACACACATGTAGCATTCTGAGGAGCTGAAGGGAGAGGGTTGTTAAACAAGATTCATCAAGTTAAAGAGTAAGCTGCAGGACCTGAGACAAGAAAAGTTCAGTCCCCAGACCTCTCTTTATCATCTTACACTAGTTATGCAGAACAAGCAGCAAGATTTAGATTCAATCTACTTGTAGATAATTGATGGAGAAAGAACTTGAGGGTCACACAAAGACATCAAACTGTTCTGCAAGTTCTTTCTCTGTTTTCTTTAGAATTAAGGCTTCCTGTCTGTCCAGATTGATGAATAGCAGGGTACAGAATGTCCTCTGTAAAAAAAAAAAAAATTTCTTCATCATTTCACATCTGCACTTTATTTATGTATCCARTTAGTCACTTGGGGCTCCAGAAAAGGGGCTTTTGCTTTGGTGGGCAGTCACAATCTTAGGATCATCTGTAGGGGTTGTTAGCATTTTCCCCAAGCAATTAAGGAGCAGAACACAAGCTTTTAGGCTGCTCTTGTCCTATAACACGTGGTTTGGCTTTTGGTCTTTTCCCATAAAATGCAGGTTTGTTGTTGTCTTGGGAAACTTCTTTGTGGCCTGCAATGGATGGCAAGAGCTGGAGTGGGTATTTTGTGCTCTTTAGAGCTAAGGCCCTTTTGCACAGTTCCTGTGGAGATTTAGATCAGAGGGCTTAAATCCTATGCTCCTATATTCTGCATTTCTTCCATTCTAGATAGCATGACTTGTTCCTTTCCCTACAGCCTGATAGATTTTCCTCAGAGAAAACTTATTTCCAAAGAATTCTAGATTATCTTCTGTTTTAAATAATTTAGCATTTCCTGCCACTGGATATTATTTCACTTTAATGGACACTCTTAAGTACTTTAAAACTGTGTTTGCTCATTGCTTTACTGTTTTTATGGGAAAAATAAAAAAAAACTATGATTAATGATCAGCAGATCTGATGCAACAGCTTGGTACAGAAACCTGAAAAACAGGAAGTGAAGGAAAAAAAACCCCAAGGCAGTTCTGAAACTGCCATCCTGGGATATCATATCTGCTGAGCATTTGTGCAACAGGAGCTGTTACACATCACCCAGCACACAGCATTGATACAGTAAACCACTGGCCTGGAAAATTGCTATTGAAAACACATAATCAACCTTTCGAACTCTATAAACCCAGGGAGATGCAAGATGCAATTCTGCTTCCTCAGGACTTGCATGCCCAGTCAGTTCAGGCTTCAGCTTCAGAAAATGGAGGTGAATAAACTGCAGAAAGCTGCTCTTAGAGATAAGTTTGTTCAGAATCTTGTCATCCCATATCTGGCATAAAGTTTCTGGACTCTAAGTCTTCTGAAAGTAGATAGGCCAGTGGAACACACATGGGAACTGCATATTCTGAAAAATTCTCCACTGCCCCAGAAGTATTAAATACATATTAGCATATATTTATACATTAAAATAAAAAAGAGGTTTGCCTTTTGATTTATCTGACTTGATACAATTCCACCTGTACTGCTTTGGTGGTGCCTTGCATAAGARCTACCAAAGCACCTGCCAGGCTGAGGTGCTGCTGGGTTTTCCCCTCTGCACAYCACTCTGCCAGGGGATTCCCATATATGCAAGGTTACATCATAAAAGGCACTTCATTATTTGCCACAGATGGGGAAAAAATAAGAAAATGTATAATTTACTGGTCTGAAAGATATTTTCCTATAGTAATGGATCTAAGCACTTCCCATTAAAGGGCACCCATCTTGAGTATATTTCAAAGTTCCCGTGGAAGTATACTGCAGTACAAAAATCCACAAATAAATGACTGATTGTAATTTGATGTTTGGATACATTTGTGCAACAATTAATTCTACCTTTATCATTTTAGAAGGCCAGGTTAAAATTACTCTTCTCATGCCAAAGTTCTAAAATTGACTCGAGATATGGTTCCCAGTTGGGCTCACAAACTGCCTTCCACAGCAATTAAAATTGATTRAAAATATTGATCAAAAGGTGTAGCACTTTTATTGGAGACTCAGAATGTCATCAGTAGATTCTGAACGTGACCCTGGCAGAGGAACTGGCTCCCCCAGGTGAGGACATTTACCCCCTGTCACACCTTTGCCCTTTTCAAGCACTAAATACCTCAGAAAGCAATGACTGAGCCAGCATTTCCCAAATCTTGAGTTGGCTTCTGAGGATGYCAAAGTTGTTGAGGAACTATCATGGACCCACAGGCAAACAAAAAGAACAGCCACACTTTATCACAGGAGTTTCATCTGACCCTCAAAGCTGTAATAACCCATCCTGTGTTGCAGATAGCTCTTGACATTAATTTAAGGACACTCAGATCACCAGGATTAATGGCTCTTGGCAGCATTTTACCACCATCTCAAAGAGAAGCTGCTTTAAGACAGCTTTTCATAGAGTATGGATTTCTGGTTCCAAGCCTTGTCTCTAGGCAGACCCCCACTGAGAACTGATAATTCTGTTTTAACCTACATCCAGCTCCTCTTAATTCTAAAGTGGTCTTCTTGAAAGCAGTGAACCTGGTGAAAAACCTGTGACAGGTACTAACTTTTGACAAAGATTCTTGGCTCAAGTCTCTTTCATTTCTGCTAAGGCTATTTTACAGCCATCAAAACTTTGCATTATCTCAACCAACCACAACTTGCTGAGTTGAAAAAGCCTTTTTATCTAAAGATAGAGGTGTGCTCAGTGTGACAGGTTTCTGGGRCAGGAGAGGTAGAATGAAAAGATCCTGTAAAGATAAGTAATTTAAGATAGAGTTCATTCAGTAGCTCAGCATTGAAGGGTGTTCCTAACTTAGTGCATGGCTTAAAAAACTTGTTCACTGCCTTCTGACCCAAACTCACCACCACRTATTAACCTCTGGATTTTTTTTTCAATAGCATAACTTTCTGGCCAGATGTCTGCTGCTAGTTTGGACATTGTTGCCTGGACAGCTGTGAAGCTCAGAGGTGTGATTTTGTAGATCACAGTGTTCCTTCCTTCCTACATACATATTGTAACATCTCTCCATATTTGCTCAATCTATGGGAAAAGCAACCTTCAGACCATGCCACATACTGATGGGACTGGATCAGGCAGGATTTCTTTGGGTTCTGKTCACATTTTCTTCCAAACTCTACAGATGAAAGTTTCAACATGCATCATACGTATAAAAAAAAAATAATGCCTACATATGAATTTATCAGAACTTATTTATGAATAGCTTCACGTTAAAATGAAAATGTTCTGGGACTTTTGCTAATTTACTTAAGGGAAAGCCATAGATTTAAACTATCAATTTTAATTGGTTTCGAAAAAGTGAGAAAAAAAGAACTCCACCAACTCTACATTTTGGATTAGGAAATCAGGACTAGGAAATTTACCAAAAGTCATTTCACCTCTCTAATAGGATTTTTACAACTCTGTTTTTATATTAATGCTATCTCTTCATGGGCAAACCAAAATTCAGTCCTTTTGCACTACCAGGTTGATTAGAGGAACCAAGAGATTGCCCATCTCTCAGGTGGTCCTCAAGCAGGGTGAAAATACAAACGAGGCATTGTTGCATCACCAGGGGCTCTCAGAGGGCCTTAAAAGGGAGACCATCAGTTCCCTCCCATTCACAGGGGCTGTAATCCTGAAACCYTCTGGGTCCACAGAGGCATCTCTGCACATTTACTGCTTCTCTGACACAAGTCAGGRACAGGCTCTCAGCCAGGCTGGTCACAGATGCTCTCAAACTGCAAGCAAACATCACTGAGATAGTTTAGAGCTAAACTAGATCATGTTATCTGTTGAAAAAAATAGAAAAAAGGTGTTTGACTGATATTGGCAGGCTTAAGAATAAAGGATGGTACCCCAGAGAAGCCTTTTTATACTAAAAAAAAAAAAAAAAAAAAANAACAAAAAACCACAAAACAAAAAAACCCACAAACTCCAAACTAAACCAACAAAACTACAAAATAACCCACCAAACAATTTGCTAGTCATTTCCTCAGAACATTAGATCCCACAAATCAGTAGATGGTGAAACCACTACAAGTTCTAAAATCTGAGGGATGTTGGCAAAGAATATTTGAAGTAATGTAAAATTGCACTTACTAAAGTGGCAAGAAAAAGGAAGGAAAAAGGAAAAACCATGTTAAACTCCAATTCCTGTACACACAGCTAAGTGTGCTACAAGTTGATAAGAAAGACTAATATTTGAAGTCAAGTTCTCCATAAAAAACGCTTATAAAATATGTGCTGARGACTGCTTCCTCTCTGGAAGACAAATCACTTTTGTTTAAAAGATATCCATTTCTTATCCTGAGCTTTAGCTACATTCCTGCTTCTCCATAGTTAAAATGAATTTTTACAAAACACCTACATTAAATTGGTGTGGCAGGAACACTCCTTCCTGGGAATGCTGAGTTTAGCCCATCCCATTGGACACAATGCTATGGAGGAAGTGCCTGGTGAAAATTCATCATCATTTGGATACCAACAAAAAAACAAGTTTTGTAATTTGCAGCTTGTTAAAACCTCAATTTTTCCTTGCCACAAGTCCAATGAGTGAGGAAGAAAAATAATTTTTATTTTCAATGTCCTCTTTTCTAAAGAACGTGGCTCAAGCAGTCAAATATCCAGATACACAAACTCACTGTGCATCTGCATGGGAAAAGTAATTTCAATATTGCAGGGGTTGTCTTAGTATACAATTGAATTGATGTAATGTGTGCTTTAGAAGGAAATTATTTTAAATTCAGGGCAAGAAGCCAACTGAAAWCACAGGTACACTTAATGCAGTGCTGTGCACTGCAGACATGTTTGTTCCCATAAACATGTGGCAGTTTAGTTTAAAAAAGTTCYTAGGTAGTGAGATCTTAATAACTGCAGCATAAAGATCATAAAGCTATTCTGTGTAACTTTTGGAAAGCAGGATGTAACAATGACCCAAGGTGGATTTAAATTCACCAGRGCTCAATTCCATGGATGATATCTGTGGGTTTAATGATTCTTGTCTCTTCTCAAATGAATAGTGTGGGGGGKTTTTGCCCTATTCTCTTATTTTTTTTCACATGAGAATTTCAATTTCACAAGCCTAGTGGTATAGCAGCAATGCATAAAGCTGCCATGAAAAACACTGTCGTTCCAAACACACCTTTGGATTTTCACTAGAGGCATTTACAATTTGAGACTTTACATTTTGATGGAAGATAAATCTATTCCCCGGCCCTTTTTTTTTAAATCTTGAAAAGACACATTGCAGAACTCTGACTTTACCACATGAACAGCAGTAACAACTTGGATCCTGAATTGGCTCCCCCAGGAGCTGGGAAGGTCAGAGGGACACACGGACAGCCAGGGGACATGGGAGGGACAACCACAGGCTAAACCTGGCCTAAATCCTGCCTAAACCCTGCCTGTCCCTCAGATCCTCAAACAACCCACAAACCCAGCTGCTCCTGCATTTTTTGCTCGAGTACCTTGCTAAGGAACTCTGTTCCATTTCTTGTATATATTCTTGAAACTTTCAATCTCATTTATCCTGACTTAAACCCAGTTTCAATTCTCTGTGGCAATTCAAAAGGACCAAAATTAGACTGTGGTTTTTATTTGCAAGCTTTTTGATGAAATGAATGCTTGGGTTTCTGGGAGAGTTCCCAAACTTGCATTTCTTTGGAAGTAAAAATGTAACTATAGTCTAGATGTTTTGCAGGGAAAACTGAGGATTAAYGATGAAAAAAAAATCACTATCTATAGCAATATTTTTTAAAAGAACTGTGAGTTATTTCAGATATTGCACATGTTTATATATATGCATATTATCTTTAAATTTTAAACCTCATTTGCATTTTAAAAATGACAGTGCAATTTGCTTTTCCCAGATGTATCACTCTTAATCCTAACAGCTTCCCAGTCTTTTTTACATTTCTATTATCACTAAAGTTCAGAAGAGACTTCTAATTGATCCAAATTACATATTCAAATTAGACTTTTATGAGCTTAAATTAACATACCATAGACATTTTATTTAATTTGGTCCCCAAAATGTCACTGAAGTAATTTAGTTGTAATATATTAATTAGTAAAAATTCAGAAATTATTGAACTATAAATAAATTCCTCTATCTAGATATTCCTCTTGAAATAGCACCCCAAATTAATTTATAGCCCAATATGGTGTTATGCATTCACAACTCTTCCTGCCTCAGATTCTTTAACATTTATTTATGCTGATGCACTTTTGTTCACTATCTCACAAGAACTAAGAAATTAGAAAAAGCCATTGCCAGTCTCTGCCTAGGGGAGATAATGCCTTAGATCCAGGTGTTTGAGGCTTTATTTGGCTTTTAAAAAACATTTTATTCATGTACAGAAGCCTGAGAAGATCAGAGAGATTGCTAAATTCTTTGCAAAACTGTGTTATTTTAATTAAAACATTTAATTTGGGAATTCTRTTTTCTTACTTGATAAGTTCTCCTGCAGTAGGGAGAACCACAGATTATCCCCTGCCATCTCAGAGCTCCTCTCCTGCCCTAACAGARCCCCTGAGAGATTCCCAGGGCAGAAGGAGAACCCAAGTGGCTCTGCCACCTCCCCACTGCCACCCACCCACCAGGGTAGCATGTAAAGTTTGAAAATGGCACTTCCAAGACCAGAAAAATATGCCTGTTCTTTCTTAAAAGTTCTTTCCCCCCTCTCATTTCTTATTACTGAACAACTAGAGTGTTTCAGAGCCTGTCCAGATCTGGCTCTGCCATTATTCCAAACCCCTTTGCATTGCCCTGGGACTGTAAACACAATTTCACCAGTTCACTGCCTCTTGGATCCAGCCCTTCCTGCCTGCCAASAGTGCCCTGCAGAGCTGCTGCCCACACCGGCACTGGGATCCTCTGCAGAGCAGCACTCACTGTTTGAGACACCCATCCAGACACTTGTGCCTTTGTTCCAATGACCAACAACCAAATCTAGTCCTGGACAACCAAGAATCTTAAAAAAAAAAAAAGGCTACAATCTGTATCTGTTGATGAAATGCCAGGAGTGTTTGTCATTAAAGTGTATGGCTATAGCTGTTGGCATCTTGCTTCTATCTGTACTCAATTTCAGTCTTTGGGACTRAGGTCAGTTTTCAGACAGTTCTGTCTTACCCCTGGACACTGACAGTTTTCCCAGAGATTTGAATGATGTATTTTGTTTAGCAGCTTGCTGAGCTGAGCGATGGCCTCATCTGCGTGAGTGATCTGCTCCCAGAGATGAATCAACTGTGCTTTCCTCATTAAGTCACTCATCTGCAGAGCTTTAGTCTCTTCCCTTCACTAACAGCTCAGCTGCCCATGAAATAAGACCCAGAGCTTTGCACTCTGCTCACGAGTGCTTGCCCCCCTCAGCTGGGGTTTAACCCCACTGCTGACAGCACCAGTGCAGCAGCTCACTGCCCTGGGAAGGGAGAATCAGGAGGGGAAAGAGAGCAAACTCATGGGCTGAGATGAAGTTTAATAGAGAAAGCAAAAGCTGCACACACGGCAAAGCAAATCAAGGAATTCCTTCACCACTTCCCATGAGCAAGGCAGGTGTTCAGCCATCCCCAGCAGAGCAGGGCTCCATCATGCTTGGTGGTTACCTGGGGAGACAAATGCCATCACTCCAGACATCCCCCCTTCCTCTTCTTCCCCCGAGCTTTATCTGCTGGGTGTGATGCCAGACGGTCTGGAACATCCCTCTGCTCAGCTGGGCTCACCTGTCCTGCCTGTGTCCCCTCCCGAGGTGTTGTGCCCCCCCAGCCTGAATTATCAACACCCTTTTCAGCACAAGGCCAAAGCACAGCCCCATGTCAGCCCCAACAAAGAAAATTGGCTTTATCCCAGACAAAAGCATCACACCATACAATACTGGTGAATGTTTTTCTACTGAATGTAATCTTGTTCTTACAAAATTAAAAGGTCTGGGCTTTTTATTCTTTAGCTGAAGCATCTACACATGTTAATCACTCTAGACAGTAATGGAAAGATGGCAGAGGAGTGCAATCTTCTGTGAAGGAGTTTTTCTGGAGATGAAACTGGCCAGAATTCTTCATTCATAGCAAAACTCTGCCTGAAATTTGACTTCAGTCCAACTTAAAATTAAATCAAATATTTTTTGGGGAGCTTATTTCTAAAGGAAATTCTATATGCTGCATGCTGTAAGGAGGCCAAAGGTGGAAATTTTCAAAGCAGTTGATATGACAAAGAGCACGAGCTCTTTGGCCAAGGAGTGGGTCCAATTCAGACCTTTGCAGCACCAAATCCTGTGACCCCTGTGACCCTGTCTCAGTTTCCCAGTAGATAAGTGTCTGGGGAAAGGGAAGATTTTCTACATTTATCCAGGACTTCTGCAAGTGCAGCTCCACAAGCCTCAGGGCACAGTGTAACATGAAATTTACTATGAAATAGTTCATAGTTTCTAAAGTTACTAAAGAAAAACTGTKGGTCCCAAATTCTCTCAAAATACTGTTCAGATATGGACTGATCATCACACTGAATTTACTATCCTGTGCTGTGCRGGCACAGACATTGGTGTGGGAAATGCTGGACAAATATTCAGGTAGGGTTATTCTGCATTATTTTTCATGCTATTGGCTGTGCCTGGGCTTGCGGAATTTCCGATTTTGTTTAGAACAGATCATGTTACACAGATGTAAATGCACTCCACAAAAGAAGTTAAAAGGTCTCTTCCCTTCAGTATTTCCTGGGCTACTCCTCTTTTCCTTACAGTATTTAGAATCTATAAAATAGCAAACATTCTCTTAATGAACACAATCCTGGAAAAAACACTCGACTTCAATTTAAAAAAATAAGTAGCAATTAACCCTGAAGACAATTTYCAATGACAAAAAGAAGCAAAAAAAAGAAAAAATCTACTAACTCTGTATTGGCATCAATTCCATAATGAATAGGCCTTTCCAGAGCTCTGAGGGTAGCATGAAATCTCCCCAACAGCCACATTCCCTTCCATACAATACACTGAAAAACAACCTTGCATACAGTTAAAATATGTCTTAGTTTAAAGTTGAAAAGTTGTGCAAGTTCTCAAATATATTGGATTTTACAGCAGAATAAGAAATACAGGTAAACTGCCACAAATTTTCACATTTTTCTGCCACTGAATCATAACAAAGAAAACCACAGTTCTGCTGAAGCAAAGTGCATGTGATCAGTAACTGAGGTGAGAGAAATCGCAGAATACAAAATCTACAATGCCACAAGTCCATAAAAATCAATAAACCCCCTTCAACACAGAATGAAACACACATCAACCRATGCTTTTGAAGTACAAAGGTAGAAAGTAATTTTTTTATAAAAATAGTTCAAGTGAAAAAATATACTTCTCTACCTACTTCAGGATTATAGTCAAGGTTTCTTGAGTCATTGCCTTTGTGTGTTGTTTTCTGAAAAAAACTTTCTCTTGGGACCAAACCTCGCTCCCAAAATAACCCATCTTGATTTCAACAAAACTTCTTCTTTGTAAACARCACTGGAGGAAAATTTTACAAGACAGAATAATTCAAAAGTTGTAAGTAGGAGAGGGAGAGAATCCCTCAGGTGTAGATATTGCCACAGGGGAGACAGAAYGCAGGGTGTGAACTTACCTTGTTCACATTTTAAAAAACATTTTTGTGTGTCTTTCATTATTTAAGCAGYCTGTTACAAAGTAGATGAAACACAATAAATCCATCAGAAAGCTGTTCAAAAGGAACACTATCAAACATAAAGGCACTGGGTTCAAACCTGTCTTTGGTTAGTGCTTGGCTATGGGTCTTTGACWTTTGCATGCTGGAATGATTTGAAGAGAAACAAAATTCTCTTAGGCCCCTTTATGGACTCTTAACTTTGCTCACTAGTGAGGAGTCACTAAAATAGTCCAGAAAGATGGAAAGGACATGATCCTAAAGAGTAAATCATCTTCTTGCCATTGCAAGATAAACCCTTTGCAGGACAGTCCCCARGCAGGCTGAGAAACCCCCCTGTGGCACTACAACATGCTGCTCCAGAGTGGAAATGCTGCAGGGTAATATCAAATTGCTCCAGCACCTAAAGTAACTTATAGAGGAGAACCCAAAATTAGTCTTCCCAAAAAGCCTACCTTAAACTTCTCCTAGCAAGCTCATATTACACACTTTTATTAGCTCACTATTCCCAAACTAAGGGGCAGGTCAGAAATGCAAGCACTGCCAGGCATTTAGAGTAGAGGAGACTGAGCTGTTTCAGGTGGGAGGAACCTGCAGTGGCCATCGTGCCCCATCTCCTGACCAGTTCAGGGCTGGCCAGGTTCAAGTATCTCATTAAGGGCACTGCCTTCAGACCCTTACACAGMCAAGATACACAGCAGCACTGAAAACAGAGCATCTACAGTACAAATACACTGTAGATCTGASTAGAACACAGCTTTCTGAGCAAAAATAAGCCTTTTCAACCTTGAATCTCAGCAGGTAGGTAATAGCACTTAATCTGCAGTAGCAAAGCTGACACTGATTATAAAATGATACATATCTAATGTTCATTTTATTTCTTATTACAGTCTGTTTAAAATTAAATTTTCTCCTAGAAACTAAATTACGCTAAGAATTTTCTCCTTGGACTACACTTTTGGATCTGGAATTGCTATGAAATATTATGCAATTCATATTTAAACTCACTTATCAGAAGCCACTCTTGCCTCCCTAGGACTGGGAGAGGCTGGGGGCAAGGAGCCTGTTTGTTCCTTACTCCTGATGCTGAGCCAAGCCCTGCTCTGTCAATGCTTCCTGGGCTGGGAAATGAGAATCCCTGCTTTATTCAAAAAGACATACTCGCAGGCAATACTTGACTTTGAACCCAGATAAACAAAAATTCAGAGATCTCAAGCAGTGACTTTGTGGCATTGGTATCTTCACATATTTACTAAATGTATGATGTTCTGCACCAAAATAGCACAAGGACAAAATGCTCAAGACATGCATTCCTTTCATTTTTAATACATTTCCTGAGCGACAGAGATTGCAGCTGCTGCTTCCACATCTTCTAGGGCTGCACAGAGGGGATCTGCAAGGAGGGAAAGTTAACACAGCTATGGCAGTCTAAATAAAAAAGGATTAGTCTTCCCCCTAGATGCATGGAAGCTGCACCTGGAATTTTAATATTGATCAAAACATTTGCCAAGTGCCACACAGCCCTTCTGAAGCTCTCCAAGGGAATATTTACAATCAGTCAGACTCCTATGGAAAACAGCATTTTCCATCACTGGAAGGCATGTTCTGTTTTTCCAATTTCATGGGGCAACCCAGTCCCCAATCCCAGTGTTATCAATTCAATTATGCCAAAAGCTGCGCACAGTAAATCTGGCAAGAAAGCTTTGAACAAAGAATAAACCAAAAAATCAGCAGACCTGAACATGTTTTTTTTAAGCTAAGACTTCAACAGATGAAACTAAATCAACTTCTTATCAGTCAAATTGCCCCAAGGTCTTAATATCTTTCTATTTCAAAGRGTCTGGACAGAAAAATAGCTGAATTCAATATTTTGACTGAATATCAGGGGTCATATATAGATATATGTAAAATACTAAACCATTGCATTTGCTTTTATTAGTTTGCTGTTCCAATGCTTAAATRTGAATCAAGTAAACTTTGCTTGTTACTTACTGTAACAGCATATGGCCAAATTGATTTACAATAAACCACTTCCTATCCTACTTCCCAAAGACTTGGCAAAATCTCAGAACTGCATAAAATTCTTTACCCTGCACTGGTTTCAAGCTAGACTAATGAAGTAGTGCCTGATTTATACCACCAGACAGCTCTGAGCATGCACCACAGATGCATCAGTTTATCAAAAGACATTGTCAAATTAAGAAAAGCAGTTCCTGCAAACTCTTACACATCCTCCGCTCAAGCCAGGCTTACAGAGTCTGATCCACTGGAATCAGCAATTTGTGTGATTTCCTGCAAACACTATGGCACTCCAACAAACTCACAGCTACTGCCATAAATAAACACAACTTTGTCAGTTGGACACGCACTGGAGCCAGTGAGGAGAGCTTTGCTTTGCTGTGCCAAGGGCTGGATTTCCACTCCTGGCATTTCACTGTGCAGAAWGGCACAGCTGACCCTGCCTGTGCCCCCAGCCCTGCTCTGACAGCTCTGCCTCCTCTCTTGGTCTGATCCTCACTGGGGGAGGCTGGAACCTGCGAGAATCTTTAAAATCAGTGGTTTTTGGGAAAGCTGAAAAAGGCACGCCTCAGAGACAGCAGAACTGTGATTAGAGCTAAGCAGATAAGATTGGCCAGCAGAAAAATTATGTAAGAAGTAGAAAAGTAAGGACAAATAGAACAATGGTCTGTGTATTAAWGCTTGTCTAGAATAATTCCCTAAGCTGCAGAAAAGTATATCTAGCAAGATATTATGMAGTTCTAAGCTTAATAATGGAGCTCTGTGCATTGTACTTTAAGGCTTACAAGCAGGACTTTTATTCGAAAGAATCAAGCATTGTTTTAACCAAAGGTACGTGTGCTTATAGTGATTGGATAGAACTACTGTCARTGTGCTTTTGCTTTGTGTGATTGGTCAAAAAACTTATAAGGAAAGTTGTAACATTAAATCCTTGGTCTGCTTCCTGGGATGTGAGCTGGTGGCATCTTCCCATTGTCATAACCATGTAATGAGACTGATGCTGGAAAATAAAACAGTTCTGTCCTAGCAGTCCCATCCTGTTTGTGATTTTTACATAGCCCCCAGCCCACGGCAGAACCCACAGCAACATGGATTTATTTAACCACAGGGCACATGGATTGTGGTTCCAATGCCCTGAGCAGGAAGGGGGGTTTTGGACAGGACAGAGGCTGAGGGAGGAGGAGTGGCTGCACTGGGGCAAAGGGAAAAYGCCGGAGCTCTCTGGGAGCACAGCTCATTCCTCAGCAATCAGAGATGCAGTGCAGCTCCTCTGCACAAGAGGCCTCTGTACCAGCTGCAGAATCCCCCCCTCTGTTTGCTCCAGGAGCTGAACAGCAATTCTGTCCCTTCAATCTAACAAACAAAAAGGCAAGGGGGTAAAGAAGAAGTGCTTAATAGCCTACGTACAAAAGACACTTTTATCCTGATCGATGTGATTTCATATCACTGCTTTTGATTTATACAAGCTGACTTTTTTCATTCTCATCATGCATCCTCTTGAGTCAGAGATTTAATTAAGATTAGGAAAATGAAAAGGTACTGAGAATTAGTCAGATCTTTGAGACAATGTCTGTAACAGTTACTCATTCAGGACTAGCCAGAAAAGATCATGCATATAACACATAATGAGGAGAGAGAGTATGTACCCTACCATCATTTCTAATGTATGGAACACAATGTAATTTTCTGCTAGGCCAATGTCAAATATGATTAATAATTTTTGTGGAATCTCGTGTGTCCCATTCCTGGGTTTGGTTTGTTGAAGATAGAGATCTATAGAACCCTTAGGATCATCTGGCCAAGACATAAACATTTCAAATATGTTTCACATTCTTAATGATGACTCCACACCACAGCTTAAGGTCTCCTTTTCCTTACACATTCTCTACAGTTTTTTATCTAAACATAAGACTGGCAGTGAAAATAAAGCAATTAAATAAAATTGATCAAAGCTTTTGCAACAACAAGTGACACTGCAGCTCCTGCACTGACTGAGAACACAACTATCACAGCCTTGGTGAGAGCAAGCTGCTCACAATTTTGAAGTCCCTGTGACAGACTCAGAGTGACCAGCCTCAGGAACAAGGAGCATTGGTAAAGAATTATACTCTGATGCTTACTGACACTTACAGGCAGCATGCAGCTCACTTAAGTATTGCTCTAAGCAGTAAGAATCAGAGTAAGACKTCCCAAACTGACACTTTGCTCAGAAGGGTTACTTTTGTGCCCCTCCTCACATTATTATTCACAGATTCTAATTTAGATTAGAAAGAACAAAAGATAGCAAATGTTTGCAAGTGTGCTCAATTAGGGATGCAATAATTCTACATCATCATTCATTTTCATGCATTTTTTTATTAAAGGGGGGAAAACTTTGAAACCAAAATTGCCCTTTTCAAATTTTTCCTTTGGACATGTGGTTTGTGGCCCAGCTTTTCCTCCCTGGCAGGGGCTGAGAGCACTGGGGGCTGCCTGAGCTGGTGCTCAGGACGAGAGGGACAGGGCAGAGGCTGCCCCAGCAGCAGTGGGAGTGGGCAGGAGGCCCAGGGCACCTGTAAACTCTCCCAGCAACACATCCACAGCACAGTCTTCTGTCCAGGGCAGGACAGAAGAGCACAGTAATAAACCTGATAATTGCTTTGTTTCCTSTCTTGCAGATACAGCTCCCCTCTGCTTTCTCCCCACTGGGAAGGGGATGGCTTTTCTGTTGAGCACTGAGCTTGCTGAGGCCATTCCCACAGAGCCTCCAAAGTGTGGGTGTAACCTCCTCAGGGCAGTGTCTAGACCAGGAAAGCAAAGACCATTTATATTCCCCAGCACATATTATCCTGCCCAATGCATGCACAGCAGAGGCAGACACAGGCTGCTGGTATGGATCCTTCACCTCCTGCCATTGCTTAATTCCTTAAATCCTGCTATAGAGATAGAAATGTTGCCTCTAACAGAGGGAAATAAAAGTTACTTAACASAAGATCCAGCACAGCCAAAGGGAGGAACAGGAAAAGCACCATAAAACCCTGTTGAAAGAAGAAATTCTAGAAAAACTCAGAAAAGAAACCCAGAGCACTGAAGAAACCATAATCTATAATGAAGGCTCTGAGAAGTCCTTATGGCAACCTTTCAGTTGTGCAGAAAGGTGGGAGATGCTCCATCCCATCCACTGGATGGGGTTGGACAGAGCTCTGAGCTACCCCATCTTGTTAAAATCCAAGGGGGTAAACTAACTTAAATATTGAAGATCACAAGTTATAACTGAATGACCATGAAGTTTAACAAGASTACTGAAGTTAATTGTAGCAAACATCCTGTTGAGGGTTTAGGATAATGACAACTCATCAGTAGGCATGAATGGGCATAGATCTATGTAAGAACACAACAAATTAGTGTAATGCTAACATAAAAATATAAATCTCTACAGTTTTTAAAAATACAGTCGCAAATATTTATTTTGCCCAATTAGTAGCAATTTTACATCAAATTACTCATACTACAGTGCCTCTTACTGCTATTTCCTCACTCTGCTCCTCATTCCACAACCATAACAGAAAGAGCATAAAAGGGAATTAAAATTCACAGCACACATTTGAGATACTGCATAATCTGAGTTGCAAACCCACAAGTGAGTCACGAAAGACATCCCAAACCACTTGGCAGCAAACTGCAAAAGCCTAACCTCCAGCCAATACAGATTTGTTAACATGGGTTTTTAAGCATGATGATACCACACGTGCATTACTAGCAGGTTAGAGATGTTTAAATCCTTCTTGAAGTACCAAAGAGAAATACCCTCAGGAAAAATAATTATTTAATCAGAGCAGGCTGCTTAGCTGTACATTTAAATCCGAAAAATCAGTGTCTTGCAGGGGATTTTTATAAACAAAGGGGAAAGGCACTCAGCAAACTGCCATGGAGAAAAATGCTCRTGTCCAGCAGGAACTGAACAGAACAGGCCCTTTGCTCTGTGCAGCGCTGCTGTGAGCTCCTGGGAAGGAGCTGCTCTCAAGTAATTTAAAGTCTAACATTTTCTTCTTAATCTAGAATGTTCTGTAATAACTTTCTAGACAYGAATTACAACAAGGCTTTGTAATCTACCTACTCACACAAAAAGAAATCTTCTTCTAACCTTGCATGCCACAAATATTCTTCACTGGGAGAGGATATATTCCTGACAGTGAGATCAGCAGTATTTYCTCAGGAATACATTTCAAATTGAGAAATTGTAAATCCTCTGTGGAGGAATAATGAAAGTATCAAAAMCAAATCTGTAACCTTAAGGATTGTAGCAAACCCAAGTGCTGTGTGGTTACAGCAGAGACTTTAACTCATAGCAAATGTTGAAAAGCAAATATTTTTGTATTATCATGTTTAAAACCTGCCTTCAAAGAAATATGGTGAATAAATATGAACGGTATAAATTAAGTGCACTTTCCCTTCAATTTAATCTCAGATGCTTTGAAGTTATATATTAGCAGGTAAAAGCTGCTTATTCTGGGGTTCAGTGGTAATAGTTCAATATGAAAGACAGTCCCCTATATAAAATGAGTCTCTGTGTCTTGGGGAAGATTATTTCTCTGTATTGTAGTGCTACATAGTGCTAAATCCCCCTCACTGCTGTTAATACTGCAGAAAAATGTTTTACCTTCACACATCAAAGTGTGCCAGTTTAGGATATCAGGGGCTCTGTACTCTCCAGAGAAGAAAGCAAATAAATATTACAATTTAGAAAAGAAATGGAAATATCTGAAAAGAATTGACAGAGAAGAACAATTTTTATGAACACACAGATGAACAAAAGAAAACAATGAGCAGGGTCTGCAGGTATCTAAAACTATCTGCTAAGTATCTTCAGGAGCCTTTTATATTTTTACCAGCACTGAGAACATAATTAGAAAAAGTGTTTCACAAATATTTAGGCAGGTTAAGATCCCAGATTGATGTCCACAACCTTCAGTATTTGCTCCTGGTGCCCACGTGCTGAGGGTTTGTTTGCGGCGCACAGTTCCATCGACTGCTCACAGAGGAGAAGGATCCCAGCAGTGACAGCACAGCCCAGTGCAGACACCAGTCCAGGGGACATGAGCTCATCAGTGGGCACAGTAATTCTGGGACACTTCTGAGCATTTAATTCACACCTACTCRTGAGGGATCAGATCCTGAGCTTGGTAAAACTCCAATTAAATAAGCAGGGRTGCATCAGTGGGATTTCTCTCTAGCTCAGCATTGAGACATTTTTTGCAGGTTTCTGTGCTGCTCAGGAACCCCTCAGAGCTAAGAGGTCTGACACCAACTAACAACACTGAACAAAATCWGCCAGTCCATAGCTCAAGTGTTGGCTTGCAGCAGAGCCTCTGAAACTCAGCAACTCCTTTGCCTGCCCAGGGTAATACCGCCTGTAGCCAGCCAGGCTTCCTCAGCAGGAAATTTATTTTGTAATGACAAAGAAAAATAATTAAAGATATTTTATATTATAGAAATATATTCATATTGCCCTTAAATTCTTTCTCTTTAATTAATATATTTATATTTCCCTTCAATTTCTTTGGGGAACTCACCACTCCAAGGTCAAATTGGTTCTCAGTCAGGCTCCACAAAATAATCTCTTGCTTGCACTTCACAAGCTTTATTGTCAATGCCATGAGTTTTGGATTATTCATAAAATCCTTCTTCAGTTATCATTTCTATTAATCAAGTTCTAGAGGCTGAAGGCCTTTCTGAAGCCTACTGCTCCCAAGATGTCCTTTTTTAAGYTTGGCAACCACATGCACTTGTCCAACACAATTACTTTTCCCCAGGATTTCCAAATTTCTCCTTTACAAAATATTTTCCATGCTCAGCCTAGGGTTTCAGAAAAAATACTTTTTTCTATTCTATTTAAAAGTAATATTTGGTGATCCAATAAGCAAGTGCTTTGATGTGTCTCTGGCTTTTATTTTGGCTGAAGGCCCAGGCTCAGAAGGAAGCCTTGCAGGCAATCTACCATAGCAAACACCCCAGGAGAAGAGGAGAAGGGTTAGTGGAAGTGGCAGCACGAGCTGCTGCACACACAGGCCATTTAATGCTTCTGCAGACAGTTCAGTGCTGCTCTCCCAGGGCACAGCAGGAACAGGAGGCTCTTGTCACACCTCAAGGAGGGACACAGCCAAGGTTACCCACTGCAGGCAAGGTAAGGTTCCACTGGCCTTCCTGAAAAATGCTTTGCTCTGGGATTGGGTTTATGATAATAGCAAATTTAAACAACGGTAACAAATTTATCATATTTACAGCATTTTTTAAAGATCTGTAAAAGAGAGCAATACAGTATCAACAGAGGAAAAGAGGAACCACTTGAATATGTACAGGGAAATGGGCATATGGCTTGTCAAACAATCCAGCACTCAAAGGATCCAGGCATCAGGAAATGAAGACTCCAGCCACCAGCCAGCCACAGAACCATGAGTGTGCATAACCATGCAGAAATCTCTTAATTCTGAATGACACTTCTATCACAAAAAGCCCCATGTGTTTTTTATAGCATTGTGTACACTAGACAGCGGGGGGAAAATGGAACAGACAGCTATTAAAAGCGTCCTTGGAACCATCATAAATACCCATTTTCATTTTTGGCTTAAAATTTCTCAAGCTCCATTATCAAGAGGTGATTTATCATCTTTCATTTTTCACATTATCTGTAAATAGGTTATTCCCACTAGCGTTGCTGTAAGAAACATTTGTCACAGCTGTAAGAGGAGGGAGCCTGGCTAATTTCTGGATCCAGAAACCAAGATGAATAGCCTTTCTTCCCCTGCAAACAGCTCTGAACATCAGTCAAACCCTTTCTTCTGTATTTTCAAATCTTACAAGTACATTCAACCTCATTCTTCTGTTCATATTCTGATATTCATATTCTGATACTTAGAGTGATCTGTGACACTACATTTGTTACTAATTATGATGTAAGCTTGTAGAAAAGCAACCTGTTTAAATGAGGATGGTAAAATATGGAAGTATGTGGAAAAGAAATAGTAGAAGAGAGAAGCCCACAGTTAGAATATCAAATAATTACYGTTTCCTAATAATAAATGTTTGTCAACTACCAGCTTAGCTCCATTAACCCCCTCTTCTCTTTTCTAGCTGATTAACCTTCCAGTGTGCAGAGATGTATTCTGGCCTGCCTGGACTACAAACCTGTTCCAAAAGAGCAGCTTCCCCAAATGTCACTGGGTCCCTGCTCAGCTGAAGGCACCTATTTGTATCACTCTGCATCACACAGTGAAGAAAAAGCACATATAAGGAAYGAACACTTTATTAGGGCATCAGGACAAGACCTTACTACTGATAAGAGCCCTGCTTAGTAGTGTTCTAAAAAAATCTGGGAAATACTCGGTGATTTGATAATCTACTGAGTATCAAACCTTCAYTCAACACTGAAGAACTGGACACTGGATAGAAAGAAGTGATTAAAATGATCCTTTTCAAGGCTCAGCCTACTGCTAATTGGTCACGACCATCCTGCAGAACTTCATTTGTGACACCAGCAGAACAGAAATTATAATGCTACTTTAATAACCTGAAAGAACTTTGCCACTAAAAGACTGAATCATTTCTTCAATATTATGCAGTACATTTACTCTGCAAATGATGGACCAGTATTTCATTGGAATTCAGAGTTTTTAGCCAGMCAAGACTTTTCCTTATTAAAAAAGAACAGAAATCACTGTGAGCTGAATCCCACAGTCCTTTCCCCTACAAAGCTCTCTTTGAGGTCAATAGAAAATTTGGCTATTAAAGAATGTTGAACTCTGACCCCTGGAATAACACAGCACAAATCATATTCAATCTTGAAAATAACCTCCCATCCTAGGTCTGGAAAGATTTCTAAACAGGAGAAACAGGACATCCTTTTTCTAATATTCTTTACTAAAATTCTCAATCCCAGAAAGGTTACAACTTGGTCTGCCAAACCATTTGAGCCTCCCCATTCAGTGGCCTTTATTGTTTACTGCACACTTATTTATTCTTTTAGGGTACAGAAGAGGTAACAAAGACCATGAATTAAATCACTTGAGAGTGAAGCAGCATTTAGCATTAGACACATCAAGCACAATAAGAGGGAATATTGTCAGTAAGCTTACTGTGCTTTGCCAAACTGCAGCGGCTGTGGGTGATGATGGACAAGGAGAGAATGTAAACCAAATACTTTCCTTTTATTATGGGGGATATTTTAGGTGAGCAATGTCTAAAACCAGAGTGACAAAAGCTCAAAGGAAAAAATTGACATAGCTGTAATATTCTGACAGAGAAGATCTAGTGGTCAGTATTCACAAAAAMATTTCATTCTACCAATACCATGGTCAAAAATATTACTTTTAAAACTCCTGTCATGACTTCCAACTATTTTTGTCTACCAATTTTCTATATCTATTAAAATAGAAGACTCCAAGCCTTGCATAGCTACAACTCTCCTTGACCACAGCAATCATCGTATGTAGATCATTGTTTGGAAACATTAAACCTCAGATCAAACAGCCACTCTATTTCACATTCAACTTGTCTTTGGTCTTTTTTTTTTCCTTTTTCCTAAACAGATTTTCATTTTCTGTCTGTCCTTCACTTTGATAGCTTTGAAAAACTTTCCCATGGTCTCAGACTACTTTCATTTTGCTCAAAATAATAACTTTTACTTAACATGATATGACAGAGAAATTTAACAACTCACTCTCTTCTAACAGCYAGTTATGGGTGATTAATCTTAGTCATATTATGTCTGAGGAGTCCCTGAGCTCCTCAGTCAATCCTTTCTAGACACCTAACCAGGGGAATTCATGAGAGAAATGCCTGAAACAAGACAAAAATTGACCAGAATATTTTATGTTTCAGTCAGATCTGAGTAGCTCACTTTCAGTTTAGATAAGATCAAGGACAGAAAATACCAGAGCAGTCTCCTGTCCTGGCTGGAGATCTGTTGTAATCCAGCAGAGTAGCCCTGGAAAGGCTGGAGGGAAATGCCACTCATGTTACAGTAAAATAACCCCAGCCTRTGGCCCTGTGCTTTGCTCCATCAGTCTCCAGTCCTGGAGCTGGGGTTTCATTGAGAACCCCTTTGCCTTCCCACAGGGAAAAAGAAGAGTTTTATTATCCTTTCACACTTCAGCATGAAGGTATGATTATACATCACAGATGAAAAAGAATTCCATACTCATCCAGATAGGATGGTTCATCAACAGTGAAATAGGTCTTTGCTTCCTCCCTTCTTTCTTAAATGCGTTTTTCTCCAAAAATCACAGCCCTCACATTGGAGTTTTCCCTTAGACAATYCAAGAGGCTCAACCTTGGTGCTGCTCCCTCAGCAGGTGAATGTAGCCTGACATTGAATTCCCTTCCTTTGCCCTGGCAGAGCCAGATCCAGCCAATAATGGCACTCCTGGGCTGCAGCACCCAGGGCACAGCTGCTGCTGCTGTCCCCACAGGCAGCCCCTCACACTCAGAGGGAACACTCCACCACAAGCACTGACAAGGATTCAAAAGCAAGCTGGGTTTTTTCCAGGTGTGGGACTTTTACTTCTTCCTACCCTGTGGCCATTTGAGACCTTGAGAAAAATACTCTGAAAAAACAGAAYTTTAAAATGTACACGTAAATGTCAACTTCACCACTTGCATTGACTGTAACCCATTAGGGTAAATCAGGAGTAACTCAAGGGGTAAATTACTGCATGAAAAAYACAAGGAAGACACTACTGATATTGCATGACTTGTGCTGACTAAGCAATGAGTTATGATGCTTTGAAGAATGACAATTAAATGAGAATAGTGAGAATAACATTGTTTCTGGAACAAAACAATATGTTAATTTAGATACATTCTAATTTTTCCTGCCTCTGTCAGCATTTTGATCTGATATTTCCAAGACACTGAAGATGAAAAGTGATTTTTTTGGAGGGAAAATCCAAAAAMCGTGGACTTGTATTTTAAACTGAATGACCTGTGATAACATGGGCATATGTGTATGAAATTAAGCTACCTCAAGACCCCAATTCCTTACCAAGAGTGCAGGAAAACCCTCAGAAATGCGTAGGGTGCACATTTTTCAATTGTAAACCAGGATAGAATTTAAGAAACTGCCCAAGTTGTTTCCTTAAACAAGGCCATCCTTAAGTCAAAATGTAGGGCCTGTGCTGGTGGTTGGTGAGCTGTGTGGCTCTGTCCTGAATGCAGCCCTGAACTCCTACCTGTGCAGGTGTGTCTCTTTACACTGGCAGTGAAATGCTTGCTTTAGCAATCTGCATGGTTGCACCAGGCTGCAGAATGGAAAGATTCCCAATTTCACCCTCAACAGGGAAGAGATTTGTTTTTCTTGGAAAAATCTTTTGATTATACAGAACCATCCCGAGGTCTGACATCAGCTGAAAGGTTTAAAGGCAAGACTGAATTTTAACAGGAGGTGTGTRGCCCAGTTTTATCTTTTCAGCAATAAAATTTTAACTACTGTGCTGCACAATCATCAAACTGGTTTCCTCATTTCCACCCAGTATGGGCGCATTAACAGCAGAGAGAGAGCAAGACATCCAATATGAATTACACACAAAGGATAATAAACAAATGGGCTCTTCCTGTCTCTATTTTGCCTGTTTCCCCTCCCCAGCCTGCACTCCAAGGTTTACTCTTCCACAAGGACACTCAGCAGAACTTTGGGGATGCCAGTGGCACCCACGTGGGCACTCGTGGGGTGAGGTGGAGCTGGAGGATGGTGCTGGTGGCCCATGGCTGCCAAGCCCTCCACTCCTGCCCCAGGGAGATGCACAGAGCTGCCTTCACACCCTTCAGGCACCCCCGGGATACCAGAMCCAGCACAAGGGCTCCAAACACCTTCAGCAGTGAGTGCACAGTCACACCAGGAATAAGCCTGTTCGCTTCTTTGTGTTTTTCAAGATAAATGCAACTCTTATTGTAGAATATTGAATACAAGCAGTTGAAAACTCATGCTACTCATATTAGGCAAAAACATTAGCTGAGTCAATCTGAGTGTAAATAAGTCTTTCAAATATTTTTATGGTGCAGAATGCACTGCCCTGCCATGGTAATTTATGCATTTGTTGACTTTGATTTTAAATGTTGAGCCGTAACACCACAGCTCTGCGCTTGCCATAATTTCCTACTCCTCCTTCACCCACCTCTATAAAGAATTTTATTGACTATATCAGCAAGAAATAATCTCCATTCTAACACCCACTTCTGCATTCAAGAGTAGTTATCTTATATCTCAGCTCCTACTACTTCTGGTCCCTGTGCATGTATATYAGCCCCTCCTGCACTCCACCAGGAAGGGTGCAGGACACCAGGGGACAGTGTACAGAACTGCCAGGAACCAGCACAGCCAGGACTGACTGCAGAGCCAAAGCAGCTGCAAGATTCTCTGGGCTGCCCTAAGGGTGACCCTCATGCTGTGTTGCAAGGGGCTGTACCAGGGCCCATAAACTTCTGACAGCCTGGGGAGGGGGTCTGGGTTATGGGGAACCTGCAACTCACAAATATTCAGAGGCCACTGAGCACCACATCAAACAATGGTCATCCTAAAAAGGAGAGATTATGAGCCCTCCTGCTATACTCAATAGAAGCCAGCTCAGCAAGCAGGGTGTGCTTCAGACATTGCTATATTTATATTAATTGGAATTAAATGTTACATTTATGAAAACTCATGAGGTAACCTTACAGCCAAAGAAACCATTTCTGTGCTGCACATGGCCTGTTACACTTTGGTCTTCATAATATTTGCTTACATATCTAATTAAACAAAAAAAATAAATTCTACAGAAATCACTGATTTKATATGGATTAGTTCAAAGAACTAAACTTACTCCAAATTCAAGAAGGGGAGAACTTAAACAAGTGCATTCAACATGCAGAAGTTTTAAACGCTGTCAAGAATGATTTAGGTGCTCAGGAACCTGATTTCAGAAACCTATTTGTCTCCTGACACCTAAGCAAGCTAAGCTGCTTTTGGAAATAGAACTGTGTCAGCCTGACAGTTTTGACAATGCTACTCTCTGGCTTCCTCCAGCATCTCATTCCTCTTTGTCCTTTCAGAAACTTCACAGCACTAAAATCCAACGAGAACAGAGACTTCAGCTACTGATAATATATTCACCAAATGCTACAACAGTGTATGAGACCAACTAACTACCCCAGAATTGTCAGGCAAGTAGCCCATAAATCATGCAGACAACTGGCTRCAGCTGTTCAACAGACATGAAAAGGAATTCATTGCTTAAAGAACAGTTAGCAGAGTCTTACAGGACTGTTAAGAGTAAAGGCATTACTTTTCCTGCCAGATTCTGCTTCATRATTATTTTAGAATACAAGTTAAATTATTTTAGAATGAAATAATTAATCTCMGTTCTTATCAAAATATTCAGAGGATGAAAAGTTTTGTTGACAGGATCACAGACACATYGGAATATTCCTGCCACCTTGAGCAACTAAAAACCCTCAGAACACAGAGCACTGCTGGAAAAGAAGCTCCTCATTCTATTCACTGCTGAATATTATTTGTAAGTCACTTCTGAAGTGATCTCCTCTTGCAAATTTACACCAACAAAGCTCTTCCATATGGGATACTGTTTGCTTCCTAAAGACAACAGGTCACACTTTTTCTGGGAAATGTTCTCAGCCAAAAGCATCCAGGAATTCCAAATAACATGAGCTGAAATAAAATTTATGGGCATGAGAAGGGTGCACAGAAAAGCCTGGTGGTCCCTGCCATTGTATTTCCTTCTTCTGAGGACAGAGAAGGAAGGCAGTGCAAACCTGAAATCCAAACAGGCATCAGGAAATATCCCTTTGCTGGCAATYCAATAAAAAGCTTTCACTTCTCACATTTCATTGAAATATTAAGATCTAATCAAGKTAACTTCCCAAAAACTTAATGAAAGAAACATTTTKGTTGTTGTCAGCTATAAGTCTTGGTTGTTTTTTCCCCCTCAAAAGATTCTTGCATTATCATCTACCATGATGATCTACCATAAAAACACTCAGTGATCAAAATATAATAGAATAACTGCTGTCAGGATCCAGTATTAGTGGAGATAGCAAGGCAGGAGAGGTATAATTAAACAAAAAAACACATTATAGTAGAATGGACTGCCTTTGGTGACCTCTAGCTTCTCTATAACAAAACCCAATAAGGTACTACATGAGTTAATTAAAAGTACACTGCCCAGAGTGAGAAAAACTCCAGAACAATGCTACAGGCTATTAAATGAAATGATGATTCTGAATTGTAATTGCTTTATAGACCACTGAATTCCTTCAGTGGAGAGAAAATATTTATTAATGATATCAAACATCTCCTGTGATAAAAGGTTAATTATTAAAAGGTTTTATCTCTGAAGGCAGAGTCTCTTTCTGTGTTTATGTTGCTTCTAGTTTTTCCCTAAATTATTAAGAACAGCCACCACCAACCATACCCTCATTTTACCCTTTGAACATTTTATGCACTTTTAACCACCTTAATGTGAGGTAGTTCTCTGTGGTCTCAATTCAGGAAAGCAGGTAACTATATCTTAAGTGCCACAGGGACAAATGCTCAGCTGATATATATCACATTTATGGAGCTTCAGCATCCACCTCAGTGAGACTTAAATCCTTTCTCAGTACATTGCTAAACCAGGTTATTAAAAAGAAATTACAAAAAAAAAAACCTGTTCCTGAAACTCTMATGGAGTATTGACAATCCAGAAATGAATACTTGTATGTGGAATTGCATTCTCCTGCTTCTTATGCAATATGAATGTTCTGTAGTGCATGTAAGTGTTACTGTGCAGCAACAAAATTTTTCAGTCCAAGGTAATGCAGAGCTTCCTAAAAGATCATTAAAGGTCCTTGTGGTTAGGCAGTCATTTAGTTGGTGATCKCATTTTGTAGCTAAAGCCATTAAGACAATATAAAACTGGTTTCAGGAAAGCACATTAGTTAATTATAAAGCAATCTAAAGCAAACCAAAAGGAGAATATTTGATTTATTTTAAATGTTTATAGATATTTTAATACTGTGGTTCTATAACTTGGTATCTTGTCTGGGAGAAATGACAATATTTTATAGGAATAGTAATATGGGGTTYAGAGTTCTTGCTTTCCTTTTAAGCAATTTTCTAATAATTCACTTCCAGCCCTCCTGACAAGAACTGGTCTAAGCTTTATGCCTGATCTTGCACAAGTCAATACCAGCAACCTTCATTAGGTGCAACATGAAGGTCACAAAAATTTGTGAACAACAAGAAATTATATTTTTACAGCAGCTTTCACCAGCTGTTCTGCACACAAACTGCTCCCACAAGCTCAGGGTGCAAAGCCCAGCTCAAGCCTTTCTTAAAAACACACCAACATGACAACCTCCCCAGCTGCCTGCACTGTTTCTTTCTGCTGTTTATCCATCTTGTCTGCTTTCCTTGCATTCTCACCACACCTTTTAGCCAGCATTAGCTGGCTAATGAGTGAGGATTCTGTGGTTTTCAGCTGCATGTTAAAGTGGGGCTCACTGTTTGCCATCAGTGTAAATGTTAAATAAATCATAAATGTGTTCATACTGYAGCACAAACTGGATGTGTCTCATTCACAACACAAACACAATGATCTTTCCAGAAGAAAATCTCTTCAGGCTTTGCATTTAAATAGAACCTACCACAGTGGGGTCCTGGGATAAATCTGGAGCTCCTCTGCTCAGGCTTAAAAATGAAAACTCGATTCCACTGGCTTCTGTCAGTGTTCTGGGACAGCTCCTGGGCTCCTGCTTTAATGTGCACAGGCACCAGCTCCAGTGGCACACAGCTGCTGATTGCATCCTCAGCTCTGAGATCTCRCCAGCCTGCCATAGCTATTTATTTCTTGTTGCTGCATTTCCTGTGCAACTTGAGGCCTTCTCTCATTCACAGGCATTCATTATACTCATCAGAAAGTTTATTCCTATCTCAAGACAAGACCAAGCATATCTAAAGAGATATCACAGGCTCCACAGTAGATTCATTTCAAGTCAGGTTTGACATATTCATTCCTGGTGCTTCATATATTGCTAGTGGATAGCTTATAGYTTTTTCCTTTAATGTTCAGTTCTGCAGGCAAACAAATTTCTGCCTGAGGCTCTTAAGTAAGCTAGAAGGAGCTCCAGCATGCCCCCAGTCTGCAACTGCCATGAAATGTTTTATAATATCTTTCTCAAAGTCTTTTTCATAGCAAAAATTGTCAATTCTTCCTTGGCTTTATCCACTGCTTCCCAAAAACAAGTGCCCCAGATCCAGGATATATTATGCAGATTCTGTCAAAGACACCAAAGGTCAACAGGGATTTTGGTTGGTTGGTTTGGGCTATTTGTGTTTTTAGGTTTTTTGGGGGCTTTGTTTGCATGCATTGATATTGTTTGGGGGTTGGGGGGTGTTGGGGTTTTTTTGTGGTAGTAGTGTTTTGGTAGGGTTTTTTAATGATTTAGATTTTATTAAAAATTGGGGAAGATGGGAAACTTGAGGCTCTGAATTCAACCAAGTGATTGTGACTGTAGCTGCTCCTATTGCTCAAGGCTCCCAATAACACAGCCCTACACCCACTGTTGTCTACTGCAGCAATCTCAAGGATTTTAGTGTAAGGGAAACAATCTAAACCTATTTAGGTGTGTGCTTGGTGGTCCTGCTTTTATCACAGGGAGATCATTTTCCCAAATTAATGACAGCAGAGAGGACTCCTGCAGCTTGTCACTATAGCAATGGCTGCAGAAGAGCTGATGTTCTYCCCAGGGGCAGTGCTGGTCCTCCCATGGCAGGGCCTGGCCCCAGCTCAGGTTCTTCAWGTGGAGGTCTCTGCTCCACAATATTCCTGAGCAGTGACATTTTGCCATGCTCCCTTTCTGCATTCCCCACAGGGCTGGAAACAATCCTTTGGCCCAGAGGTCTGAGGCAAGGGGAACTTGCTTTACCCTGCTCCAGCCACAAAGCAATTCTTGGGAAACTTGCAATTGGCAGCTACCTCAGGAAACTAAGTTTGGGTTGGTTTTTCTTTCCTTTTTGTTCTCCACAGATGGGCACRCTTGGCTTTTATTTAGACAGAAACCAAAGCAAGGTCACAGGGAAGGTGGGCAACWGCAAAAATATGCTGGATGAGAGGCAGTGTGCACTACAGCTGTGAGGAGAAGAGAGGGAGGTAGGAAGGGAAACTAAGGGCAAAGTTTTCTCCTCATTTATCAGATCAGAACACATATATCCAAATGAAGTCTTTTCATGTAAATTACTTAGAATACATTTTGGACCCCTGAAAGCCAGTATTGTCATATTTACATTGATATTTTTATGCTGTGGATGAATACATGTCACTAGATCTGTAAAGAGGAAATGCATTCCTTGATCTCAGACTGCAGAAAAGGTGCAAAATGTGCAGACAATACTGTACAGCCCTGGAATAGCTTGGAATAGCCACTGGACAGTATCTTTTAAAACCCATCAGTTTTTTATACCTTTTCTGCTATGAACATGCATTTGTACCACTGCATAATGAAGATTCTGACTTTTTCCAAGGCCTTCCATAGTCTTCACAACTTTTTCAGTTTAGTCTTTTCAAACAAGTTTCAGAAAACAGTAAYAACAAACTTCAGTTCCACATTCTCCCACTCCCCTTGGCTCAGGAAGAGCTCCTGATTTTGTGCTGTAACCAGTCTGAGCTCAGAATCAGCTTCCTTGGCCTCTCYGTATTTGCATGGGCAACATGTAGCAGCACTTCTCTGCTTTTGCAGTCACTTTCCACGTTCACATTACTCCTCAGATCCTCAAAGCTTATTTGAACTGGATTTCCTTCCTCTAGAGTTTGTAGGAGGTGCAAATACATTATTATGTCCAGCCATTGCCTGTCATTGATCAGCCCTGATTTAGCAGGTGTGAAGCAAACTCGGCACAATCTAGTAACTCTGCAAGGGGCAAAAGGGCACAATTTCAATTATAATCCTCATTATTTACTACGATTAAGTGAATTTGTTAACACCAAAGCTCAAGTTGTTTAACATAACTAATTAAGCAAGTAACAGACTGTTCCATCCATTAGCACTGCATTGCTTCTGGAGTTTTAAATTTTTGTTAACTGTTTCTGTAGGAGACTGTTAGCAATTAAAAGCAAAGCAGGGGAACTAAAATCTGGCACCATCTGAAGCATCTGTCATAGGTGAAAACTCAGTACAGGATGTGAACATCTAGCCCAAGCCAAGGCAGTATTTTTCTTTTCCACAAACAACAAAACAAATTAATCATGATATGATGACAGAAAATAAATAAATGCTTTGACATGGTCACTATGTTCTTCTAAGAGACAGGAAGGACAGCAAAACATTTTGTACAGAGGAGGTAAAATGCAAYCCCTGCTGTCGTCTCCTGTTGTTCTTGTGGCACGTGAATACCTTGGTTCATAGCCCCAAAAGATATCTAMCTCCCTACTTCAAATAGACATATGGTATTGCATAAAGGAGGAAGGACTCTTTTTGTTTTATATTATGGATTAGTTAGAATACAAAAGCCTAAATACCCTCAAGCTGAATTGTTGCAGTAAGGTAGAAAAATCCTGAAGAAAGGCTTCATAAAATCAAGCCTGCTCTCCTAAAATCAGCGGCTGGCCTTGTCAAGCCAGCCCTTTGCAAGTTCCCATGTGAAAGCAATCCTGGGGTGAGCAGTTTGTTAACATAATCTATTCCTGGGTAAAAAACAACCAGCACCTGTATAAACTGGTTTTACACCATTAGATGGAAAAATGAAAACCATCTCTCACAAATAACTCTTCCTGCATGTACACACCAGGGGTTTGAGTGCCCAGTCAATACAGGATAACAACTTGTTACTAACCAATAAAGTAATTGGCAAGAAAGCTACTGACCAATGAGAGTCACACACGAGGTCTGTAATACTGTATAAAAATGAGTTATGTGAATAAAGAATGGGCTTTTTCCATCATTATTATGTGGAAAATAATATTATTATTTTATTCCCACACTCAGTGACTGTAAGGTCCAGGGAAACTGATTCCTGCTGGAAGCAGGCTCTGCGGCCAAGCCCTGCCCTCCTCCTCCCTTGAGGAACCCAAGGGTCAGGAGCTGTGCCCAGGTGCTGCTGAGGGAGGCCCAGCTGAGAGCAGGAGAGGAGCTGGGGCAGCTGCTCCTGGTGGCACAGCTCCAGGCAGGCAGGGCAGCTGGGCCGGCCCCACACTGCCTGCTCCCCGAGCTGCTGGCAGCAGGGCACCAGGGAGTGCTCTGGGAACGCTCCTGCRGGCTCGCACACACTGCCAGCTCCGCAGGGCGGGCGCCATCTGCCTCTCCTCGGGATGCAGGGTCCTGCTTTCTCACTGCAGCAAAGCAGGGTAAGCACACAAAACATCCTTTCCGGAGTGGAAAAGTGCRCAGCAGAACAGATGACTCAACTGCAGAGTGACAGGCAGGCAGAGACTCGTTCCCAGAAAAGCAGGGCATTGCTCTGCACTGCACACTACATTCCCATCTATATRTGCTGTGTGTGTATATATATATACATATATACACAGCAGACACTGACACGTGTCCTTCAGGACTGCACCTTGCTGTCAGGTTTAGCACATYTTTTGTATTATGGATGTGAAAGTTAAAAACCAACCAACAAACAAACCCAATAAGGTCCCTTCCCCCCAAGTACAAAAAAAGGCATTAAAAACCCCATAAACTCCTAGGCAAAAAGTGACTCCTGTTCAGAATATCTTCTTGCAGCTGCTTGTTTCCCAGGCAGTTTAGTTCATTTTATAGAGCCACACTAAGTATTCAAACTCTACAAAAGCTATTACAGTCCATCAAGATAGTGCTGCAGAAGAAAATTCCAAACTAAACGCCACAAAACACAATCACAACAATGAGAAATTTGATAGTTCTTGAATCAAGACCTGATGATGCTTGAGATAAGCACCTTTCCTAYCCCTTCTTACACCTTCTGCTCTTTGGTTCAGAATGTCTGAGTTTCTGTAGTCTCTAGTTTGGCAAGTGTTTTCATGATAAAACTGCAGACCACAAAGGAAAATAACTGCATTCACASCATATTCATCTTGTACATAGGCAGACACACATTTATGCAGCAAACCCACCATCTCAGTTCTGCCTTAGACCTTGCCTRTAATAAATGGTTGGACTAAATAAGGAGATCAAGAAAGTTAGAAACAAATAATTCAAATGAGAAAAATCATTAAGTCCTAATTACACCAGGGTTTTGTAGAGTACATGTTGGAGCTGGCAGTTTTTCACTAATATGGCAATGAATGGTCCACATACCACAGCTATGTCCTTGCCACTAATTAATTGTAATTCTAGAAACTGCCTATAAAATATGCTTCCCCTAAGTACCATTACGTTCTCCAAATGGAGCCATAGCTCTCTTGTGCTAAAGTTGGGGATCTTATGGTGTTCTAAGCACTCAGAGTGCTGAGGGATAAGWACCCAACACATATCTGTGAAGAATACTCCTAGTCCTACCTTCCCCTGGCCTACAAATACGTATTCTGACACTCTTGTCTTTCCCAGATTTTTTAGAGGCTCCCCCTTCCTTGAAAGTCACTACCTTAATCTCTCCCAGGAATCTCTTGCTTTCTACCAGCTCATGGCTGAAAGTTTTGGACAGACGTTTCCTCTGCTCCTGGCAGGGGAGAAGGGCACAGACCCAAAAACAGCTGAAAGCACACCAAAGCTTGCAGGAATGATTTCATGGCCCTTTTTGTCCTTCTATATATATTAGAAAAAAAAAAAAACAACATATAACCACAATTGATTTTCCAGACAGAAAGCAGCAGTAAGAGGTGCTGTACCTGGCATCCTGTCCTCTGGTGCTCACCAAGACATCCATACCCAGMGAATTGTGACAGCACTGAGCCAAGGGGCTGCAGAGCACAGCTGCAGTGGCTGCTCTGAGCAGTGCCCCCTCGCTGGCCCTCTGGGGACACAAAATGGGTGCCCCAGGCTGAAAATTTATGCCCTGAAGTGCCATAAACCACTCAGAGGGAGAGCAAAACCTCGGAAAAGCRCTGGCAAACATTTTGGTGAAGTTCCAGCACAAAAAACAAGGTTACCAACACCTAGCTTTTATCACCTGTTCATGTTTCATTTCCCTTTTTAGGCTGGGGAGAAYCATAAGCTTACTACTTAAAGTCATAAATACTTTGTGTTTACTCTCAAAAAATATGAGATAATGCTGAACAAATTAACAAAAAATTATTAATTWAAAAAAATCTATTTTAATACCACAATGTCCCCTAACTATGGAGAATGCTGCTATACAATATGTATGCAACAACAAGATTTAATAAATGAAATAAATGAAATATCTATTTTCTATAGCAAAGYTGCAAAACCTTATCTTTTAACTTCATGAAAACCAATTAGAAAAGTACCCTTGAGCTACTATGAACATCTTTGACATACAAAGAGAACTAAAGAAACTGTCAGAAGTATTTCATTGCTTTAATTTACCAGCTGTTGCATGAAATCATACCATTAGGTCATTTTCCATGACATCTTTATCCTACTTGGAGGAACACATGAGAAATGGGATTTTATTCAGTAACTTGGCATTGTCCATCAGTAAAGAAAGATGGTATGAGCTGACCATACTGCCCCAGATCGATTATCTCACTTAAACACTGCAGAAATGTGGATCTATATGTATTTTCTGAGTTCTTTAGAAAATATTTCAAGAACCTAACAGCTACTTATGTCTAATTGCAATTACCCAAAATAGTCCTTGAGTTCAGATACATCCTTCAGCACTTTGGCCATGCATAAGTCTCAGGAGTGTAATGTGATTAGAAAACACAAACCCAACTGTGACTGAAGCTTAACATGGGGAATGTTGAGCAAAACCACAGATGAGAGGTACTGCAGAAATACCTTCTTATTAACAAAGAGGGAGAGCCCACTTCCCTGAATTAGAGAAGAGTTAAATGCTTTAGCTTACAGTTCTCAGAGGCACAAAGATGCAATTTGAATCCTGGTATTTTCATAACCTCTGAACTCCCCATTCCCTTTCCTTGTAGCAGGCACAATGCTTTGGACATATTTCTTCCCAACAATGTAATGAGAAAGTCTTTCACTAAGGCTGAGCTGATTTCTAGCAATTACTATGGTGACTCCCACCCTATAAATCACTCACAAATACGACCCATTGTATTATCCTATAAAACTTCAGCTGCACAAATTTTTAACCAAAAGCTGCTTAACTCGCAGTATCTTTGGAATTTATGTACAATCCTATACCAAGATATTTGCATTTGCTCCTTAAATTCTGTGCCAGAATCAAAGCACCCTGACTCAGTATTTATGCTTATTACAGTAYAATAATGGCCATATTCATACACTGCTTTTTCCTTGTGGGCAAACTGAAGCTTATAAATAACCTAGTTTGGGGTTTCCTCTGAGAATTCAGCTTAGTGTGTGACAAGGTGCTCCAAAGCCAGGCAACACTGACCAATTAGAAGTGGTATTTCAGTGGAAGAATAGTGAAATATTAAAAATCTGCCTTACATTTTCTCAGAACATGTACAGCAGAATCATGTTTAATGCTTGATCCTCTGATACTTAGTGATTTGTTGACAAGTAAAGCAATTCAAACTCTCATAATAAACATCAGTAGGGATTCAGAATCACAGCAGAGCTCATAAGCCAGGAGTCAGATGTGTTCCATGAGAGAAGAGCTGGACAGCTGCAGCAAGGTCAGCTCTGTGCAGCCAGGACAGGCAGAGGAGCYGTGGTGGGTGAGAGCCCCAGYCCAGCTCCCAGGGGTGAGCTCAGGCCAGCCATGTCTGCCCCCCAGCTCCCACTGACTCACTTCCTCCCATTCCAAGCAAGTGTTTGCCCACTTATGAGAAAAGTCACATTTTGCTAAGGAAGGAGGGACTCACTGACACATCCTAAGGCTCCTCCATCCATGCTCGCTTTCATTCTTCAACGTTGAGCAGGAAAAGAAAGAACTGCTCACTCTGTGGGGGCTTTACTGCATGAAAGCCTCCCCTGCTGCTCAAAGGGAACATTTCCTTCCTTCCTTCCTTTTTCACTGCCCAGCCCCATCACCTTCCAGGAGTTCTCCCTCACCTTCAACTCCCCACCCTCTCCTTTATTTTTAAATATAAACTACCACCCCTTTCTCCCAGCTGATTCAATAACTGAATAGGGCAAATTGAAGCCAGTAGTRTCTCTGCTGTGTTGTATTAGTGATTTACAAACCCCAAGGAGACAACAATTCATGCTATTACTATGGACAACAACAGTRGAACACCCTCCTCCTTTGAAAAGCAAAGTGAAATTTTCAGCTGGAAGCTCKTATAGTTTCAATGTTCCTTATCTGCCTCCATCCACAGCTGCTGATGACAGCTAAACTCCTGCATCCATCCCAGCAAATTACATGAGTTTAATCAAGTGGCTGTGTGATAGATTTGGTGACAGCAGATTTAGTTACCCTGCTGTGATAAAGGGTTGATCAATGTACTATTATTCTTTCCTTTATTGGCTTTTCTTTCTTCCCAGCAAGTATAATACTACAGTATCACAGACCAAATTTTCTGCACTTGAGAGCCTGCCACCAGCTTCTAAATCCAAAGACAATGTTTCCTGCTTCAGCAACAAAGGCATTTGCTGCATCTTAAAAGTCATAGTTTTCTAGCAATCCTTTTCATTTCACAGAACTGAATTGTTACTGCACTGAATTTTGCATATTGGACACAATTATCTGACCATTTCTGACTAGTTCAAAGCAACTGTCCTTTTTCAGCAACAGCCAAAGGATTCCTGCTTTATGGTCTTCAAATAAAAAAAGATGACAACAAAACAGTAACTGAAGTCTTTTCTCACATTTACTTCCCAGCCTTGTCCAAAACAGTTTTGAGCCCAAGAGCAAGGTAGCAATGTGAGCTCCAGCCACTGTGCCACCCTTCCYAGCAGATCTGGGGTCAGGAAACACAGCCTGGCTCCTGCTCAATCATCAGATGATTCAAACAGCTTTGGCTGCCTTYTGTAAATGTGTTTGAAACATTCTTCCTGGAGGTTGAAGATTTTGCTCCTGCAAGGTTTGCTGGCACTGCTGGAAGACCACTTTGTTCCATGGCTCACCTAGAAAATGTCCCCCATGGCTGTAAAAAGCCATCTGACACCTTCCAGGACACCAAGACAGGACAGCATTGCCTGGGTTCTTCCAGTTTTGTGTTTTGGAGTTCTTTTTTTTTTTAAGGTCTTGTATCCCAATTCAATTTGGGATATTAGAAGAGTACAACTCTTTGGAGTAAAAGGGCAGATTTCAAAAGAAAGAGAATCTCTGCTGGCTGTAAAACTTGCCTTATCATTCAGTGTGCTGTTATATATTAAAATATGTRTTAAATTTAACTTTATGCTTAGAAAGTAATTGAAGGATCAAAAAAAGTAAAACTCCCCTTCAAGCTTTTTGCTTTTACTGCCATTTTCTGTCTTACTAAGCAATGTCTTTATCATGATGTCATTTCTTTTAGGGGAGTAATTGCAAAAAAATGCAGAGATCATTCATCTACAGTAAAAGTTTGTAACAGGCATTTAACATTGGAACTTACCTTTACATTCTGATTATAAAAGAAAATGACCCATATGGCATAAATATCTTGAAGTGAAATGGGAGTTCATGAATTTATAGCAAATGGGATAAGGGTAAAAAGACCTCAAGAAGAAATGCTGCAATAATGGTCTTTTAATAGACCTAAGAGRAAAACTGGCTAACTCCTACCAGAGCTGGGGAAAGAAAGGCACAAATCCATGAGAAAAGTTGCCAGTTAAACAGAAAAGGATCCAGAGCAAAGTTCATATAATAAAGTGAGCTGCCATMAAATGAAAGTTAAAAAATAAAAGTCTTAGTGAGACAAACCTAAAAGCTATAAATTAGAGTACAAATCAAGATATCTTCATTTGGGGATGCTAAAATCTTCTGTGTTTAGGCTTAGCAACTGAAAGGGCACAAAACTGTTCACACAAGGGACTTGGAAAAAGAAGAGATAGGTTTCGCTTGTTTAGATTCTTTTGCTTGTTTTAGAATCAATTAAATAACTTCAGCGTATGCAAAATTTAAATCTCTGTTCATCAAGGTGTTAAAAYACCCATTTCTTAAGGAGATGCCCTGTGGCTTCAATTACTAAGTGATAAAAATACTTCTGAACTCATGGTCTGTGTTACTGGTTCTGGAACCACATACTTACTTCTTTGTTGCAGACCTAATTCAGGGAAAGAAATTAATTTTTAAATCMAATATTWAARAATAGTAGYAGTCCTTTCAGTATTATCCAATATACTACTGAAAGGTRTACTACTGAAAGGACTAAAACTTCWTTTTTTTTCATTAGGTTGAAAATCTCTGTTATTAAAAGTTGTCAATATTTTTTCTCTATTCACTCCAGTCACAAATCAAATCCCCATTTTCTAGTAAAGCAARGCAGAAATGACCACCTTTTGGTGTGGAATTTCGATCCATTTTGCTCCATAATAAAATAATGTCTCTTTTTTTATTCTCTTTTCTATATTACCTACACAATAGCTTTGAAAGGTGTGAGAAAGAGTGGGCAAGAAGTAAAAAAAAAAATAAAAATAAAAAAAATTTATGTGCAGGTCAGTCATAAAAAAAACAGGCAAAAATTCTAAGCAGGTTAGTCGCTTAAATTTCTCTTGCACACAGCAGAGCAGATGAGATGCTGGCCAGGACTATGCAAAGCCAGACATATTGCAGAAAAGAAAGAGTATAGACATCTCCATGCTCCAATTCTGTTTTGTTCTGAAATTGKACAGAATTACATTCAGTAAATCACTTCCTTAGAGAAAATGCAAGAATTCTTCATGTTTTGAAGTGATACTGCTGTGGTCAGGTTTATAACACAATTTACTCTATCAAAAATATCTTACAAAATAACATCCTTCTGATTTAAATTGAATAAATACAACTCCCACACTTCTACATACCAAAAAGATAGCTGGCTTTCTTGACTAGGTGATCAATTTTAAATTATTCTCTCACATCTAACTGTTAAAGGGCATGGCAATGCTTATAGTTATGTCTTGACACGTGCTGGAAAGCTYGTTTCCAATTTCCACTCCTTTTCTCCCCCGTTTCTTCCAACAGCCACTCAAACTCCAAAGCAGATTTGCAAACTTTTAGAGGGAAGGGAGAGGAAAAGMGAAGTTCTCTGTTATGTGATCACCAGAGATCCTGGAAAAATAAAGCCCAACGAGAGAAAGTCTACAACATCAAATGCAACCGCACTATAGTGACCAAGGAAAGGATTCAGGAGKTATTGCAGAAAAATCCCTACAAGTCCTCCTCACAATGAGCCACAGCACCAGTAAGGTCTGTAATAAAGCCTTTGGAATACAATGACAGAAACAGCTGGAAGTAAAAGCAGAAATTCTACTTAAAAAAAACCAAAACACTGTGGGAATCTACAAAATYAGAGGGTTTTGGGAAAGCTGCAGAAGACAGGCCTCAGAGACAGCAGAACTGTGATTAGAGCTAAGCAGTAGCCATGAGATAGGTCAGCAGAAAAATTATTTAAAAGGTAGAAAAACAAAGAGAAATAGAATAATGGTCTGGGTATTAACCCTTGTCTAGAATAAACTTTTCTGTAGCTTAAGGAGTTATCTAGATATTAGGAAGTTTTAAGCTTAAWAATGGAGCTCTGTGCATTGTGTTTTAAGGCTCACAAACAGGTATTGTATTTGAAATAACCAGGCATTGTTTTAACCAAAGGTACGTGTGCTTATAGTRRTTGGATAGAACTACTGTCAATGTGCTTTTGCTTTGTGTGACTGGTCAAAAAACTTATAAGGAAAGTTGTAACATTAAGTTCCTGGTCTGCTGCCTGGGATGTGAGCTGCTGGCATCTTCCCATTGTCAYAACCAKGKAATGAGASTGATGATGAAAAATMAAACAGCTCAAGGCGTGTTCCTCAGCAGTTCCATCTCGTTTGTGATTTGTACTTAGTCCCTGGCTGGCAATAAAAACAAACAACTAAACTTTGGCCAARATATTGCACTGTAGGTAATTAAAAGATCCCAACCTTTCTCGGCTACCTATGGAGTAAAAACAAATTTGGCTCAAATTCCCAGCCAGGCCTGCAGGAGCCTCCAGCGGCCCAGAGCGCCCGTGAGGGCGGGCAGCACTGCCMGGAGCTGCCCGGCCTTGTCCTGGGACAGGAGGGGACAGAGCCCTCCTGGCACGGCTGGGAGAACACCTGAACAGCAGGAAAACGTCCCCAAGCTTGTCCATGCCACCAGCCACCAGCTTGTATGGTGTAACTCCGAACCACAGCAAGCTGCTGCCCGTGTGCTGGAAAGGGAAAGGAGCCGAGCAGCGAGAAGGGCACTTCTGAAGGGCAGCCCCAGAGCTGGTGTCGCTCAGAAGTACGTTCATGGCTGCTGTAACTCCTCCCTGCCCCTCCTGTGCTTGGACAGGACATTTCTGGTGTTTGGTGTTCTGCAATCCGGTGTTTCCCGATTCTGCAGTACCACCTAGTGACAGCGGCCACTCCGGCGTCACCTGCTGGAGGTGCCATCCATGCACCAAACCCTGCAACTCCCCCCTTTGACCGCTGCCTCCGTKCCTGCTCTGAGCCTTGTGAAGGGGCTGACACGATGGAAAATACAGCCTAGAAAAAACAAAATCATCCACGGACACAGAGCTCTTCCTGCCTGCCCGGAGAAGAGAGGGTTCCAGRGAATCTTCAGGGGTGAAACGCATCCGTTGTGAAAGCAGCTCTAAAATAAACTGCAGCAATTAGTAAGACACTGATGTTAATCTGCTTCCACTATCAGATAACTCTGCCACAGTGTCTTAGTAAGATGAATGCTGTTATTGAGGGGAGTGAATCTAATAAACTGTCATTGATGAAGGCAGCTGGCTCCCAGATCTTCTCTAAGCTGCCCTCAGAGGCATTCCTGGGAGATCTAGGCAGGGAATAATTACTTCTAAGCATATCCCAGTGTTCTCTYGTATATTGAATATAAATGCTTTTATCAGTGTGTTAAAATAGTGACTATTACTGAGAGTCAAAAGGCTGTATTTGTTAAAAATATTTTAGATATTGTTCTTACAGAGCAAAATAAATACTTCATTTTTAGGTTGCCTTATCTCAGATTTGCTGGGGAGATTGAGTGGGACAAAGATAATGAGTTTTCACAATGTTACAAAAAGTAAACAAATCCTAAAACTATAAAATAAAATCCAATACAGCAAAAAGTTTAAACACCATTTTACAGAGAAAAAGAGCCCCACATCAATATGTGGGGTTAATAACTGCTTTTCTTGTTTTCCAAAGTCATTATTCTGAACACAGCTCACAAAACAAAAGCTTGAATTCTCAACCAGAACTTTCAACACCTATCTCTAATTACAATGCTAAAGCTTAGATAAAAACACACAAAACCTTTGAATGGGTTTTGATCTATTAAATTTGTCCCRGATATAGATTGTAGAGCTTAAAGACTTATTTTAACTGTTAGAAGTTGTTGTTTATGCCTAATGCAGAGAGAAAAATTATGTGCAATATGTAGCTTAAAGATATTGCCTGGAAAGAATAACTGAAGGACAGCTGAAGGMAGTGGGCCAGAATTACCAGTAGTTAACTTTTTTTGTTTGTTTGTTTAATAAATATTCAAACCATCTGGGCAGATAAAAAGTTTTTGAAATTAACTGTGATCAGAGCCAATGCTGGACAATGACCTGTGAGGATTTTTATCAAGAGACAGGGAAAGCCATTATGTGTGCCAGTGCAACCTCTGACTTCACCTGTTTTGGGGCATCTGCTGCCAGTGGGACATCAGGGCACTGTGGCATGGACAACACTGGATGCCACAGCTCTTGTCATAAAGCAATGACACATAGTGTTTTAGACTTTCAGTTCCATGCTTTTTAAAAACTCACCCCTTTCTAGAACAATATGGTACAAAACTTCTGGCAGATCTATATAATAAAGGTCTGGCCCTGAATAAGAAGTTTCAGTAAATGCTTGTGCYCAATTCTGGTGTTAAATCACATTCAAAACTACAAAAATTCTTGGCAGCACTTAATTTAGTGGTCAGTGCATTCAATGGAAGGCCTGCTGTTGTCTTCAAAAGACGAAAATAAATGAGTAAAGTTAAATTAAGATTTTTTTGGAAATCCTACAAGCACAGGCACTGTGGTCCCGTTGGGGCCCCTGGTTTTAAACAGCCGATGGGGCTCCATGAATTCAAACATCCAAGCCCCAACCAAACCTACTCTGCAGCACCATCTAGTGATGCTCCACAATAAAACAGCGCTGCAAAGCTAATTGCATCATTAATTACTCAATTTGTGTCTATCAACCCATTGCAGGCAGCTCACTCCAATCCTTTGAGAAGCATTTTAACCAAAACATTTAGCTGTATGCAAAAAAAAACCCAGAAACCCAAAATCTGGGGAAGGATACCTTCACTACCCTGAGCTTTCACTGGGGTCTGGCAAGCTCAGCCAGCCCAGGGGAAGAACCTGATCCCATGTGTACCTCAAAGCCCTCAGTGTCCATCAGTGGGATCAATGACTTTCACYCCCATGAGCATCAAAACAAGTCTGACAGCTCTTTCTGTTCAAATCTCAATTGCAAGGAATATCAGCATCTTGAGGGACACAAGAAATGTGAATACATGACTGTAATGGTCTAAAATAGCCAAAAGTATAGATCATTGACAATGCTATGGCAAAATATGATGAACACTAAAAAATAAGTCTCCTGAATTTTGAGAAATCTGGACTGTTTTAGAACACAGGCTGTAAAAAGTGACTGGAAAAGGGGGGTTTCACTTTTATGAATGTTGCTTTATAATGTGTAGGTTTTGGCTTTGGACACAAAACAAATGTACCTGAGTACATTTTTTTCTATTTCTAGTAGCATTTATTTAGTGGTGGCTTTATTCTCCCAATAAAGCATCCATTCACTCTTCCCTAGCAGCTGTCATCCAATTTATTCATCAGAATAACAGATCTGCATTTCAACACTCATTTGTAGACAAGTTCCAGCACCGAGTTAAAATAATATCTTCATAAAACCAAACTGCAGAACCACTTGGAGAGAATATAAAGGGACAAAAATCACTCCCAGGAGCAGAAAAACAAATTTTTCTGTTTCCTGCTGGCTCAGTGCCAAATTTTCACCTCCCATTGAGCTCTTCACAAGCCAAGCACCCAGATGAACATTCTCTGGGTCTGCTGGAGGCTGAAAACTGGACTGAGAGCTGTTGCTTTGTAGCACGTTTCATAGGAGAAATTTTCCCAGATATCAGTACTTGCCACTTGGGACACCTTGAGCTGTTCTGGCCCTTTCCCCCACACACTTCCAGAGCATTCCAGCCCCAGCTGCTGCTCCAGGCTGGCAGCCACACGTGAGCCAGCACAGGGCACAGAGGAGCCCAAACCCTCTGCCCTGCCTGTTCTCTCACCCCGCTGCAGCCACAAGGACAGTGCCACTCCAGAGCTCAGCCACGGCAGGCAGTGACTCAAAAGGGACACATAACACCTCATTTAAGTTATTTTTCTTCATCAGGCTCCCTGGAGTGACTGCTGTAGAGGATGCTTTAAGCCTGGACAGCATTGAAGAGAGTGAAAAGATTGAAGAAAAGCCACAAAAGTTTGTTTTCTCTAGGGAAGAATTTGTTGAATAATGAATTTAATGGGGAGATGACAACACCCAACTGTTCAGTTGAGGTCTGAACAGCATCTTTAATGAATAAAATATTAGCAGCAGAAAGCACATTTATAGTCTCCTATAAGAGGGCTTATAAGCAAACCATAAACAAACTATGSCAACAAAAAGGCAACGTAAATATTCATGACATTTTCCATTCCACTTATTTTCTTACTAAGATTACTCAAGGCCCAAATCCCTTTTTGAAGACAGTTGCATTAAATAAAAAGGAGTAAAGGTACAAAGGTCATTCTCACCATGCTCAATCCTTCTTAATTATGAATTTATTATGTGATGGTTCTTTTTATGAAAAAGGTAACGCCAGAATTAATTAGAATCCGTGCACTTTAATCCACTACAAAAAATTAATTCATTGTACAAGTTCCTTTGGGATTACCACCATTTCTGGATTTTTTTTTTTAATAATGAGGCAGATATTTCCATATAATTGCAAATAACTACAGGAAATGCAAGCCACCATAATGAATCAGTTTATCAGGGAAGCAGCAGATAGCCTATGGATCACTGTAGGTGCAAGCTTCTGGTATAACTTGGTACAAGRACTGAGTAAATTCCTACCTGCTTCAGAACAAATGGTCAAAACCAGCTTATGGCCATGGCTGGTTCAGTCTCACCCTGAACAGCACAGAATAACAACTGCAGCAGCTACCAACACCTGATAGACACCCTAGATGATATTATACCCTCAGTAATTTTAACAGATTTACATGAATGGCTACTTTATCTTGTATAATTCGCATATCAAGTATTATTTCTTGATAGTGCTTTTACATTTCATTGTATTAAGCATACTGATAATCTCATGCTATAAAATGACTTCATTTATCTTGTCTTGCCATCAGCTATTTGCAAGAATGCTAGTGATAATAAAGCCACTGCTGCTCTTGCATTTCATATTTAGGGTTTAATTTCAAACTGAGGAATTCAACATTGTCCTGATCAGCCAACCACCTGGGAGGATGAAGGGTCTTTATGGAAAAATACCATTCCACAGGTTTGAACCAATGTTGCTGTGGAAATCCTTGTTTTATGAGAATGACATGTCAGTATTCTAACCCCCTGTGCATTCTCTGAAAGATGGCAAAGTGCATTACTTTGACCTCTCTGGTGTGCTGCAATTTGAGTCACTRGAAAGTTTTTTACAGCTCTAACACGCTGAGCAGAGCTCCAGTGAGCAGAGCTGACTCACAAAATACCTCCAAAGGGGACAGTGGATGAAGGGGWTTGATAGGAATTCCCTGGCACTCACAAACTTCCTCTTGGATGCTCAGCAAGAGAGGAGGAAGAACAGCTCCAAGCACAGAAAACTAAATAATCTGCAGATAAGCATCCAAGAATTTATCCATACTGAAGTCATACTTCAAGGGAGTTCCATTGATTACAGCAAAGCCCAGAGTTTTGAACAATTTCCAGAGATTAGAGGCTGCAGCTAAAAGAGCTTTGTCATAACAACACAACAACCACCATAACCCCAGTCATTTTCCATTCTTCACACAGCAACTGCACGGTGTTGAGTTCAGGTGGAGGCACAAGAAAGGAGGTTTGCTTCACAGAGGGTTGCTTGGGGGTTTTTTAGGGGGTGTGGTTCTTAGTTTTTTGGCTGCTTGGGGTTTTTAGTTATTTTATTGTTGGCTTTGAAACCTATTTTTAGAAAGCACAAACCACTCTGGCACCTGGTGATTAGCAAGGAACAATTTCCCATCTTGGTGGTGTCAGCTGAGCCACTTCAGGGTCACAGCTGATGTCTCAAAAACTGACAGTGATGAAACAGTAAGAGAGACATCAGAGACTGGACTGGGGTCATGCCAACAACTTCTGGGAGCAAACATCATTTAGAGTAATTTGTTAGGAAGCAAACCAGAAGCCAATAGTCRTAACACTATGAGAATTAATTTAACTTTTGTAAAAGTTATCAGAACTCAAAGTAGAATATTTTTGTTTAAATTTGCATGCTGGACTCCCAACTCTCATCTCAGTTGTGTTTGCACCTCAAAAGTGTATACTACTGCAGTCAATTTGATTTATTCATTCTCTGTTATAAACAGAAAACTAATCTGACTTTCTGGGCTGCATATTCCTAATCTCCCACATTTTCAGTAATGCAAAAGGAAAAACGAGAGAAGGGAAAGCAGGATAAAAGGTTAAACACAACTACTAGCTGAAGGGAGAAAAAAGCATTTTCATTAAACATTTAATTTTTATATACTGAGCCTTTGAGGCAATTATGTTGAAAGATCATGCCCTTCCCACATGTTATACACCCAAGCAAGGCTTTCCCTTTCACAAGAAAACTGTGTTCCAAGAAAACTGCTTAACAGGCAGCTCAGCTGCTCCCTTCAGTAGAGACAATCCCCACGGCCATTAAAGGCAGGGAAATATCAGATACTGAAATCCTATCAAAACAATGCAGCTTGGGAGAATTAAATTGCTTGGTGTATTTCAAGCCTGCAGTACTGAAAACAGAAGCATATAGGGCACATCAGGGACTGCTTTTAGGTGTTAATACACTGTTTGATAATGCATGTTTCTGAGTTATTCCATTAGAAACACACAGAGATGAAAAGTCTTGACAGTCACCAAGACATTTCAAAGCCATGTTTTCTTTCTTAAATAAAATAAACAAGCAAAGCCAAAGCTCTAATAAATTCAAAAGAATAGAGCAGATTAAGTGACAATATATCATTAAAACCAACACATTTCTAACAGAACCTTGGTATTTTATGAAGACACAGTTGAGGAGTTGTTTCCTTTTGTTTAAAATACCTTGCTCTTCTMTGAGTACTTGTCCCTGCTTTACACTCCCTGGTCTGTGCATGGGTGAAAGTTATTCCAGATCAAACAACGGCAGCTCCAGTTCCACTGGTTTCTAAATAAACTCCACTCCAAACCAAAAATGGGTCAGCTTTCACTCCTCCCCACAAACAACTAAGACTAAGAAGGTCTTCACATGAGGAAATATGTGAGTTCAATCCATTTTAATATTCCTCATAAACCACTAACCCCAAGTTTATCTGGCTACCTCAAGAGATTACACAGTCCACAGCAGTGAAGCCTCAAGAGTGTTCAATCTGACACTATTTTATTGAAGACACTGTTGTTCCTTTGTGCTGGAAGAAAGGTGCAGTCCAGGAGTTTCAATGTGCACAAAGCTTTAAATAACGATAGTGAAGATTCTCCTTTTCTGTCAGGCTTGTGARCCTGTAGGTGTCAAACTCCCAGCCCTGTCAGTGGCACTAACGCACTGATGAAGCTCAGCACACAACAGCCTCTGGAAAGGAATCMAAGTCCTGCATCTCCCTGCTGCAGTGACATGGTGGGAACACCATTCCAGGACTTTCTCCATCCACCTCAGTGGAAAGACCTGAACTCACACTTTTATTTACATATATTTCACCACCAGCTGGTGTCACCATGCACCTTAAATTTATGCCAGGTTATTTCACACTTATCTTGATCTCCAGCAAGACATAGTTTGCATAGAAAAAGGTTTAATGTTTAGAAATAAGCACTGACACAGCATTATARATACAATCACCTGACTGGCCTTATCTTCATGTTTTTAAGCATCTGAATGGAGAAAGTTCTCAAAATAAAAGAATTAAGGCTTTTTTGCCGCCTTTGTACATTATTGTTTTTACCTCATTTTGTACATTGTTTGCACCAACAGTAACCTCCACAAAAATTTAGTCTTGTGTGAAGAAAAATTCACTTTACCTATACTTGCACCWATTGTTTATACTTGGAATCACAATTTTCTACTTCTGTGTGCACTGATGACTAACTTTTTGTGCAGAGAGGTAAATGAAACCACTAGGAAGGAAGATAGGTTGGTTTGTTTTCTCAARCACCCAAATCCATGTGGTAAGATGAATTTCCCCCTAGGATATTTAAAGAACTAGCTGGTGAATTCCTTAGAGCCTCAACAGTTTATTTGCGAGAGCTCAGGAGAAATGGCTACAGTGCAAAAGGTTAAACTTAAAGAATGGGCAGTGCCTRTGGAAGAGGAAGAGCTGGATAGTCAGAGAGCAAATAATGACTGGGTTTCACTGCATTGCAGACAACGATGAGGACCAAGAACRGCAAGCAGGATTTATCCCAAAGACRCATCCAGTTAATCTAATCTCTTYCTGCAGACAGGTARCWCACTTTATGAAAATAAAATAGCAATAATTCTTTATCTACATCTTGACAAAAGCACAAAGAATATTAGAATTAAGGCATCAGAACAGCTATGCAGTGTGCAACAGTCTGTGCACACGAGCAGCCTGGAGTGAAGACACTGCAATTTCCTGTCAAGGCTGCTCTGAAGGGGAGTCAGCAGCAATGAATCCTTTGTGTCYGTCCTATCAAGTACCAGAATGGCCTGGCTGATGAACTAAGGATTTTGTCAGTTTTCAAACTACCAAAGCTGGAAGGGTCCAGGAATACAGTGGGAGCCTGGATAGACTCACAATMATTTTTAATTGGAGATGTGCTTTGGAAAACAACTTATGTCCAAAAGGCCCAGGACTTCAGCACRAACAATCTGCTTCTGCGATAAAATGGACAATTTAGCATAAAGAAGTGAAAACTGAGGCAATAAAAATCTGCTGCAAAGAACAGTTTGCCTTTGTGCCCATGTGGAATGAGGACAATAGCATCATTCCTAAATTGTAGCMAAAAAATCCTCAGAATAAGTAATGAAGAGCATAAAAAGACAACACAGAAGGTGTACAGGGAGTACAGGAATAGCACAGGGGGTGCMATTTGATCCTGCTTCAGAAACAAGAGTGCTGTGTCTGAGGGGCCTAAAGGTTCTTTTCCAGCCCTGCAAGACTTGGGCCTCATCTTTTTTTTCCCTGCCATCCATCTCACATCCTTTTCCATCTTCTCACCCCTCCAACGGCTTTATTTCATCTTCATTACAAGTTTCACCACATTTGTGAATTAGCATCTTTTTCATATTAGCATATAATTTTCTAGAAGATCACCAATACTTTTCAAGTTCATCCACTCACTTCATTTATCTCTCATTATAGGATCCTTAAGCATAACACCCACTGAGTTTCCAGTCCTTTGAAAACTCAAGCACAGCACAGCTACAAAGTCCAGCCTGCTGTGATCAGTCTTCCATATGATTCACCAATATTAAGGGTTTGGAAGCAGAAACTCAAACTTATCCAGCCTTGGGGTTTCGTTTGGGTTTTTATTTGGCTTTGTCCCCCTCCCCTCACTACTTCTCACAGTAGCAGCTCCAGATAACAGAAGTTGCYCTAAGTGTCTGGAGGCTGAGCATTGCCCTGGCTTCTCAGCATCCAGCCCCAAATCCTCATTTTGCCACAAGAAGAGGCTAAAACTGCAGCTGGTCACACGGGGAAGCTTAGCAGGGCATAAGCAGTAAAGAATATGGATATACCCCAAAGAGTAACAGGTAGAAAATGTAGCTTTCAATTACAGCTCTGTGGAAAACCCAAAGTGCTAATTTCATGTTTTCCAAGTATTTTACTCCATTTTTTTGTGCTCTGCTAGTTTCTATTTAGAGCCCCACGGTAATTTCTCTGTAAAATCACTTACATAATTGTAGTAAGAACCTACTGATCACCAATAAAGTTGGTTGGAGGAAAAACCTACAACAGCCATAAGCACAGACACAATGTTATTAACCTTTTGTCATGTAAAGAGATCATTAGCATCACCACTTTATAATGAAGAAGTAAAAAGTACCCTAAAAATTAGAATGCAAATAAAATGAAAGCTCTTGGTCTTGGATATCAGAATTCCTATCAACTATGAGTGGACTTGTAATTGCATCTCACTAGTCACTAAGTCCTTGAGAACATTTACTAATTAAACTGTCACAATGCAAAATTGCTGAAGCAGTTCAGCAAYTACAAAGTATTTTTCTTTGTTTTTAGAAAATTCTTCAGCATTTCTAGCATCTCGGGAAGCTGAGATCTGTTGCACTGAAAATCAGTCACCTGAAATACCAAGATGCTTCAAGCCAGTTTTCCTGAAGCCTTCAGAGCAGAGGAAATATTACAGCAGATGAGTAACAGAGAGACAACAGTTTAATGCTAATAAAACCACCTGAGTAGACAAAGTGAAGAGCAGGGAAAAGAAAAAGGTTCCCCAAAAGGCATTCCTGACTGCTTAGCAAGGGCAATTCTGCCCAAATTGGGTCCCAGCAGGGTCTGTGTGTTCCAAAGGCTCRAGCAATAGAGGTTCCCTGTTTTCACTGACACTGGCAAAAGTGGAATTARTGGCATTACCGTTAGAGGGGAGCCTAATGCCCACAATCACATGAGAAGGCAAAGGCTGGCCAGATTGCCCAATGCTTTGTGTTCAGTTGGTTATTTACTACCAATTCAAACACTCCCATGTTCAGTTCCCCAGATCTAAACAGCTCTGCCAAGACTGCAACAAGAGAATAAAGACCATGGCATGTACTTCAGCAATCCCTGTTACTGCCCCCACAGCTATCTACTGTTAAGATCAAATCAATTCACCACTTTTTAGAAGTTGATGCTTGTGAAGTATTGATCACTTTCACTGCCTACTGTACATTTAAATAATGTATCCTATGCTCAGGCCTCAGTAGAGGGCAGATCCCTTTGATACTTTATCATCTCTACAGCTATAGATTTTGCCATTATTGTATTTGCCTTGCGTTGCACTGGTCTAAGGTTGTATTTTTGATTTATAGAACCAGACAGGCAATTTATTCTACTGTTTGCTTCTTATAGTTGTTTAGGTGGGAGTAATATATAGAAAAAGATACTTGCCTAAGTCACTAATATCTTCTCTTGAGTAGTATATATATTTCTTCAGAGAACAAAGACATTTGGCAATTTGTACAAAAGRGAAGCTGCACACTGCAGAAACCAGCAGCATCACCAGGACCTGCTAAGGGTAATTATACAGTGATAGTTTTATACACCCACAGAAGTCTTGACTGAAACTCAGAAATACTGACTTTCCTTAGGGCAACAGTCCTGCCTCTCAGAGTTTTATTTGTTTATTTATCTCTTAAGGTAAAGAGTGAGACAAAGCCAGACTGAAAGTCATTCTGCTGAATTTAAAAATCAGGGCTGGTGTTTAGTTTGAGGCTGTCATCGTGTGACACGTTTTCCCATTTTCCTGCTTCCCATCTCATGAAGATTGATTTTGTTTCTACCTCCATATTAGCAGAACAAGAGCCCAGGCAGGTCTGAAATTTAAATGGAAAAACAATAGACAAACTGGCCCTGCAGTAATAGCAAGATCACACAAAAGGCACAGAAGTTGCAGTTCTGCTCAGACCATGGCAGAGAGGGGCCATGTGCTTGGAAATGAGGTGCAGGAGAATGTCTGTTTTCAGCTCAYTCTCCAGTTATGGAGATGACCTTCAGGTGCCAGATAACAGAGCAAGATGCTTGTGATTCCCCTCACTAAACTGCCTGAGCAGCTCAAAGGACACAGGGATCACAGCCCAGAACAAACTACTGGATTTCTTGTAAGAAAACCTTGTCAGGATTTCATCTGCAGAAAACAGATACTTGTGATATTCTATAAGAATGTTTACTTCTATCCAGGACAGTGTTGTCAGGCAGCTCTCAGCTTTCCTCCTCTTAAAGACCTGCCACAAAGCCCCATCCCCAACTGCAGGCATCCAACATGCACTGCCTCTGCATCCTTCCCACTGGAGAATCTTTACCTCAGCTATCAGCTGCAATGTTAGATCTCCTATCAAATGGAACACACAACTAGGAGTCCCTAAATTAGTCCATAAAGTATAGTCCATGCTTCAAATTAAAAAAAAAAAAAAAGAATTTTAAAGTTTAAAGAATAAAATCACAGGAGCACTAAGTGACTGGAGCAAAAAGAGGCAGTGAMATAACTAAAACAATTAGAAAGGGCACCAGCGAGTTTAGCATTTCTGACAAAATCAATTAGTGTCCCTGTCCCATAGATAGATATTCTCACATTCACTGATGCAAATGAAACCTGTGTTTGAAATATATAAGCAAAAGAGCAGTGCAGCTGAAAACACAATATATCACTGTATGGGCAACAAACCAAATCCATGCTGAGAAACTCTTCTGCAGATCTCCAAATACCTATACAAACAACTATTTGCTTCCTATACTTGCAATTCCTGCAAGTCACACAGAATAAACTTCTGAAGGAGAAAAATAAGACCTGAACAAGCTCTTAAAAAACAAACAAACAAGCCCACACCACAGAAAAGAAACCTCTTAAAAATACATGCATGCATTTCCAAATGATGCATAGCAAGTGTCCAATAGCATAAATCCATATGAAGTGCTCCYAGATTCACATGTTCTCAGCATATGGCTCATTTTCAAGTGCACATCTCAAAGCCTGGGGCTTCACAACTGTGTACCTTTTGTTGTTAACATTTCCTTCAGTAAAAGTAATTCCTCTGGACACTTGCTCAAATGAGAAAAGCACACTTGGGAAAAAGCCTCTGCAGAGCTCTCAGGTTCACAGTTGAAAAGCTCTGTTAACTCCTGCTTTAGTCAGCAAAGAACTAAAAATGTCACTATTAAAGGAAAAAAAGCTCTATAGAGTTAAGAGCCAAGCTAGGGAAAGCATTCCAGTCAACTCTGCAGTGAGGACACGCTTGTTTATTCACCTATTCCTTCAAAACMCAGCACTCTTGTCTGCCATGTGAAGCTGAGGGTTACAGCTTCAAAATAATCCCTCTAAGARATGTCAGCAGACAAACCTCCATGTTGCAGCCCCTTGAGGATAAACATTTTCCAGTGGTGCAGCTGTTTTTGTGGGCACAGGAAGGAACACATTTTACACCACTGAACTGCTCTGGAAGAATCAATCACTACAACATTCATTTCTGTAGAGTGAAGGGCATAGCCATGCAAGATCAGCATCTAACAGATTTTTTTCTTATACATAAAATATCTTTTAGAATCAGAATATAAAATACTTGTGGGATGTTAGCACAGTAACACAGAATTGAAGGATAAGTCTCATCTTCCATCAYTCATCTCTGTTCATATTACCCAGATTTCCCCTTTGCCCCACCCCACGCCAGCAGCACTCACTCAGCATCCTCAGAAGGGCCAGGAAAAACACAAACAAAAAAACCCAACAAAAAGGACCTAACCACACACACCTGCTAAGGTCTTGCTGCTAATTGGTAATTGGGGAATTGAGTCCAGCTGCTCCTCCTGACAGGAGCCCCAGATTATATTAGAAGGAGAGAAACAATCAGTTACACCTGAAAGCTGAGGCAGCAAGGCCAAAGATCCGCCATTAGCAGATGCATTCCACACAACCTAAATTTACAGGCAGGGACAGGACTTTGTTAGCATGSTCAAGAGCACTATTATTCAGCTTCTAGAGAAGGTATCTATCRAATTTGGCATTTAGAGATGCAAATCCAAGCTTAGTTGTAAGAAACACCATGGCTCACTTGCACTAACCTAACCACGTGCTAACATTTCCTGATTAACACCATCGCCACCATCCACCTTCAGTCAACATGAGCCTACATCATTGGCACGAGGCAACTCTGGCAGGGCCACCACTCAGGGTTTGTTGAATAACAAAGCTTCACCTCTCCCAGCCCAGTTTCTCTCCCCTGCAGCCCCACAGGGTTCTTAGCAGTCAGATTTCAGCACCCAGAGTGCTCAGCCACACTGGGAATACTCCTTCTGTAACTAGTGGTGGAACTCATCAGTTCCACCACCAGTGGACTGGGCTCATCAGTTCCTGGAACTCACCAGTTTCAGGAAAATAGGGGCAGATGAAGTTGTGAAGCTGCAAACAGGAGGTTGCATCCCAGAGCATCTCTCCTAAAGAGCCATACYCTGCCCCCATGACAAAGGCTTCTCCCTCCATAGGTCTTTCAGCAAAAAGGAAACTGGGAATGCTTTTTGCCTGTCTCTGCCTGTGCTGCTTTCCCACAGCACTGCTCACCTCGTGGCTCACCAGCATACAAGACACAGAAACATCTTTTACAACAGAAATAGTTCTGCCTGCATGAAGTTGACCTTTCAGTTGTTGTCTCAAGAGGACAGCAGAGTTTTTTTAGAATAGAAATCACCACTTACTTTCTCATGTGAGTTCCCAGCACCAGACCAACAGTGAAAGCTCCACTCCTCTGATGGTTCACAATCCACTTGGGGAGATTCAGGAGGTGTGTGCCAGGAAATGACACCAGAAGGAGCCCAGAGGAGCACCACCCCACCCCAAACATCACTCAGCTCAGAACAGTGCTCTACTTCAGCAAACATCAAAAAACAACTCTAAAATCACTTACAGTTTCTCCAGAACTCCTCCAGTACAGCCCCTTCCCTTTAAACCCTCTGCTCCCACCGGTGCTGCCAATCCCAGTCTGGTGATGGGGGAATTGGGGAATKGGCTGCAGCTGGGGCACTGCAGGGTGGGGCAGCACCCTCACAGCTCCACCAGAACTTTCCAAGGCCTGACCACAGCCAAGCAGCTCATGCACAGTGTATTTATGCACAGACAGAGCACAGACTTGGTCTCACATCACCATTTGTCACTCCCAAATTCCCACTGGTGGTATGCATGTTTCCTCCTGTGGGGACTGGCAGGTGTCATAAGCCTCCAGGTCATATTTAAATACTGCATTTACTATAAATAAATAAGATGCTTTTACTTAAAAAGATCAAACAACTCTGCCTATACTATGGAAATGTATCTCTCAATGCCTTGTATATCTATTGCCTTCATTCCCAGGTCTCATCTCTCACATCCTGATCTGATAAAGCCACACACAGAAAACAAACCAAATCCAGGGCTGAAGTCCAGAAGTGCATCTCCTTCATTCACTGCTTCAGGAATGCTCAAGAGGAACATCTCTGGATTTGGGGACCAACTTAGCCTAGTTTCCTCTGAGAAGCTCTGTTTACAGCATTCAAGTTCCCAGAATTTACTAGGTAAAAAAATAATTTTTTGTACAGGGAAACAATAGTTKTTAAACTTTTTAGTGGAAAGCTTTTTCATACTTTTGTAAACTCTAAATAAATAWTCATAATAATTAAGTGCCTATATTGGTTTCAATGTTAATTATTACTATATTAAAATATGGCCTTGATGTAATATTGTTGAGACCTTTAATTCAAATCTAAAAATAATATTTTAATGTCAAGTAGAATRAAGATCTAAAAATGTGTTCTGTATCAAGTGGTAGATACCACAGGAAAACTAGAATGGAGACCACAGAACCACAACTCATAAAACCAAACTCACAATTCTTTGTGAACTACACTGACACAATCTCTAGTTCATCTGATATAGAATCAAGCTATCAAAGAATTACTCACAACGCAGCTCTGGTTCATGGTGAGAATTTTATGTTTGAATTTCTTTTCAAGATTCACTCAMTTGTACTGTATTGGATGTCAGAAAGAAAGTATTTTTCATAAGAAAAACCTTTGCCTCCTGCCGCATGATTTTGATTTTATTTATGATCTAAGAAACTCCCAACAAAACATTCATACATAAAAATTAAATAACACAAGAGTTTACAAGCCTCAGGAGTGCAAGTTTAAAATATCTACCTCTGATTTCAGGAATCAATTCTTCCTGTAGAATACAAGGGATCTTTGTTACATTAACAAATCTGCAAAATTGATTTTTTTCACATCCAGCCATAATTTATTACCTTCAAAAACATGAAGCCACACAGCACAGTAAAGAAAATCCTTTTTAAAATGGCCATATATTTCAAAAAGGTATTTTAAAACATATCTTCTTCCTAATGTATCCAAGCACAAGATGGGAGGAGAACMATCCTACAAAATCAATTGCAAAAGCAATTAGATTGTGCTGTGGATGTAAGGCTCAAATTGCACACAAAGCCCAGAAGATGAGGCTCACAAGGACAGCAAAGTAAGGCCAGGTGAGAACATTTCCTGTCCTGCTTTCTGTGACACAGGAACAGCCAGGCTGTCCCTGGAGCCAAGGCAGGGCACATGCTGCTGCTCCCAGGTTTGGGGATTCGGGCACTCTGCAGCACTGGGGCTGATTGTGGCACCCCAGAACAGGAGGYGCACAGCCCAAGGCTTGCACTGCAAGGACCAGACTGTCCCCAGGCTGTCACTGAACTTGAGCACATTGCCAGCAGCTCCAGCCATCAGCAGGCTGAAACTTCAGTTCACCTTTCCAGGCACACGTGCACAATGAACCCCTGGGTACAATGAATCCCTGGGTACAATAAACCCCTTTGTACAGTGAACCCCTTTGTACAGTGAACCCCTGTGTACAATAAACCCCTTTGTACAGTGAACCCCTGTGTACAATAAACCCCTACCCCCGTGTACAATGAACCCCTAGAGGTTCCAAGGGTCCTTCAGTGAGGAAGGAGAACTGGCCAGAGTGACTGCACCTGAGCCTTGCCCTTCCCCCTGGAGGCTCTCAAGTGATCTCTCCTCCACAAGCTGGCTTGCCCACATCTTAGACAATCGTCAGGATTTAATGACCTCTGTTCTCAGCCCTGTAGCATACCTCACATGGATTTCTAGCATTTTGAAGATAAAAGTGATGAAAGATGGCAAAAAAAGCTACAAGTGCAGCAAAATTATATAGGGTTCATAATGTCACCTAGAGCTAAGGAGTTAAGCCATGTTACCCCAAATAGCACTCACTCCTCCATCCAGACAGGTCTGCTTCTGACCCTACAGACAAACCAGGGAAACAAGGTGGATAACACACCAGCCACAACTCTGACAGGTCATTATGCCCCCTCGAAGTATTTTCAGCATATTTCCTCTTATTTGTCACTGGCAAAATACAAAAATACAACTGAGATATTGCTATGTCCAGCAGTACCCATGCAGCTCCCAGAATAAATCACCCTTTTTCTCCCCCATGTATTTTGATATTACTCAGTATGATGCAGTGTATTAATTAGGACAATATACAATGGTATTAGTAGCTCATTTATCAGTTGCAATATTTAATTTGAATATGGTTACCATCTCTAGTTCTGAATAGGAATGAAATTTCCAATTCAATATCTTTGGTCACTAGGAAAAGGAAAGCCAAAGTCTCCTGAGCTTTTCTGAGTATTTTGCTGAGTAGAAATACAATGCTTGCTGTTCAAACCATTCATGCATACCTGATGTATATAATGAAGAAATGCAGGAACATTTTAAAGGTTATAGATATGTTTTGATAATCCCAACTKTGACAAAAATGTAATCAATACAGTTGATGCATTAAGAATCAAAGCAGCTAAAGTATCTTTCTGTCGTGATGTGTTGCTTTTGACATTAGGAAACCATAACTATAAAATTTGTATTTATGTACAGCCAGAACGAACAGATTTAGAGCTTTCTTTTCTCCCAGACAGCCTAATTTATATTTTAATTTGCTGGAGGCAATTGATTATCATGGAGTAAATGCATTGTACTGAAAACTCTATTAAATCACTGACTTAATGGGAAAAGCATTTCTTTTCTCTCTTTTTGGATAAAAATGTAACCTTTGTAAGCATTTTAAAACTAATGTATCAGCCTCTAAATATTTTATGGTCTGTATTAAGCACTGTTTGGGGTTCATGTCCCCTTAGTCTCCAGCCCAGTACATTACACCATACAAAGTAATTTGCCCAGAGTAATGAGTCTGTAGTAGTTTCATGAAGACCATTATCAAATTGCTGMTGCTGCAGGCAAGCATTTGATCTGATATAAAGTGTAGTGGGAAGAGGCTGGTCATCCTGTTCCTACTGTAACCAGCAAAAACATGAATATCCTGGAACTAATAGGTGCTGCTGTCACACAGCCCAGAGAAACCAATCCAAATTTACAGACCAGAGTGGATAAACTCATCTCTTTAAATACTCAGTATCAATATAGCTTTAAAGTGCAATCTAGTGGATAATTAGACCCAAAAAATCAAAGGAAATTGATGAAGTGTAAGGGAAATAGAAAAATCTATGCATTTCTAGCAACCAATACCCTCAAATTGAAGACCAGAATTAAATTAATAAAACCTGGAAATTTAAATCAGATAATATCTATGTTTTGTTAACCTTGTGCCTCTGTGTATCTGTGTTTGCTTATACTGGTCACATTTACCAGAGTAATTTTTATTTTATGAGGAGTATAATTTTTTTCCCTAGGAGTAGCTGTCCAGGTTTTTYAGCTGTTTGGGTTTAGGTACACATAAGATACACTCAGTTTGAAAAGGTTCAGGTTTTTCTGAGCAGTGAGACTTTTTACAATTCAGGAATATTCTTTTTCTAGCAAGTGGTGTCTTCTCTTATAAAAAAATATCTGCTTAGATAATGAAAAAAAAGCCAGAACCAACAATGATTTATGGTGATTCTTCTCCAATTTTTTAAATTCACATCTGTCGTATATTCCATACCAGCATTTTGTATAGCATATAACATATTCTCTGTACACAATGAATTAAATCCATGCCTGAGTAAAGCACTGCTGACAGTGGGGTTACCTGATAACTCATSCACAAGCTCACTTGTGGAACTCCATAGAGAGGGGCTGAAACCCTGGAGCCCTTTCCCCAAGCTGGCCATGCCACAGGGCTCCCAGACTGGTTCTGTGGCCAGGTTCTAATGGAAGGGGCAAGAACCTTTCATAGGAGAAACGTTCTTGAGACAGAATCATATCATGGATTCCAGTTAATATCAGTGGAGCTGATGTAATCATTTTACAGCCCTGGTGTAGTGCCAGCTGTAGTATGAATTACACAAAGAGAAGCTGGACCTGATCGTTGGTCTCAGGGGCCCCTTGATTTCTCTTCCTTCTGTGATGGAAAATGCTTCAAAGAAGTTCCTCCAACACGTGCCTTACCTTCTGTCCTGCTGCATCCTTTTTTTCTCACCAGAAATAACATCATTCTGGGTTTACTGACTAGCTGTACTCTAACATGCTTCTGGAAATCATGGTCATTTTTGAAGGAAGTAACTACAAGGCAAATAATAATGACAGCAAATTTCTGGGCAGTTTGGAGAATCCATGTTCTMTAACTTCCCCACATCAGCTGAAAGACTTCGCTTTATTTAACTTCCAGATTCAAAAACTGAACTCTCTTGAACCAGATGGTAAATGTCCACTGGTTTTTTTTAGCAGATGTCGCATGCCAAATTTTCTGTACACCATACTGATAATTTAACTGCTCTTATTCAAAAAGAGAACTATTTACAAAAGGAATTTTCTTTGAAAAAGAACAGATAGCTGTAGCCCCAGTGCAATCTGTAAAGCTGAAAGTCTGCACCTCATCAACTCCTTCACCCTAAACTGTCCCAGATACCTCTGGGAGTACATTTATGAATTTTATTGCAAAAAGCAGCTGTGATGCAGCCTGTTCAGAGCTCTGCATCGTAACATCAGTGCTCTGGATGCCAGCAGTGGCTGATTCACCACAACTGATTTATTAACAAATCCACAAAGGTGGCTGCAGCACCACAACCTGAGGCAGGGCTGAAAGAACCTTCTCCAAGCACAGCCTGACTTATTCAGAAAGAGATTTGTTAATGTACAGATCAGTCTGAGCTGTTCTAATAGATCTCCTCTGAAAGAACTGAASAGACCAAGCCCAGAAAACTACAAAAACTGTATCTGAATATTGTTTTTTAAATCCTCTGATTTTTTAAATCCAACCTTATTTTAGTGCCCAACTGTTGAGCATATCAGACAATAGCAGTTAAATAGGAATAAAAGCAGGGCAGCATCCAGTTTACCCTGATAAATGCAGAACATTAGGGCTTTCTGGGGCTCAGAAATCATTAAGCMTGGAAATTCATCATAGTCACATGCCCTGAAAAATCTAGTCTACAGAGAGTTTTGCTAAAATTCAGAAACAGATTCTCTTTGAGTTAAAAGCTTTTTGTACACTAAAATTAAGAAACAAGCACAGTAAATCTCAACACCAGTGCCGGATTTGTACTCTGCAGTTACCAGTGTTTGTTGTGTATCAGCATCTGTGTTGGTGCTTGTGTTCCTAGATACATCTAGATCCCAGACAGCATTTCAGACATGGAAACAAAGAGTGCATTATTGCTGCTGAATTTATGCAGTGTAATTACTTGTTATCCCATTCACAAATCTTGCTTTGCTGTCATATCTGTCAGGCCTACCCAAGTGCTGGAACACCAAACATTACAAGGAAAAATGGCAAAATGTGCTAGTCCAAAGCTCCTGCTTGCTGTGACTGAAAACACATTCCCTACTCATTTATCTGGTTTATGTACTAACTCTGCTCTGGCCTGAGTGGTTATTTATTTGCATGATTTTCCCCTGGGATGCAGTTATCAAGTGGACAGAAGTAATTAATACAGGAAGAACATATGGCAATAAAGCCCTTTGGAAAAGCAAGAGGGAGAAATTCACGTGGATATTAAATGTCTGAGAGGAGGCAAACCAGACAGATGCATCAATTTTTATACACATTTGTCATGTAAGGGTGCTGGTCCTACCAGCTGGGAGTGTTCTTTGATATAAGCATGTCTCTGAAGAGAGAGCTGGGAATCTTGTGCTGGTAGCTGGATTATGTGAGTGTACTGTCAGAGTAACTCAGGAAAAAGCTCTTATTTTGGGAAAAAAAAAAAGAACAAGGGAAGGAAAAGGGATAAGTTTATGGTTTGGTTCAAGAATTCTCTTCTGGAGGCATAACATAGTTCTTAAAWTGGTAGGAACCCCTGCTTAGAGGTATCTCTTAGTAAGAAAGAGCTGTAGTTTAAAATTGCAGTGCTAGAAACTCTACCCTAGAGAAAGTCATAACACGGTGATGAAAGACTGAGATGCTTTTCTGCAACACAAGAAAAATTCTACCACGGCTCTAAACCAGTGCCATTATAAATCTAGGAACATTTGTGCCCTAACAACAGATGCTACTACAGCACCACTTACCAACACAACTGTGGAAATCTAGACATGGCAGCACAAATAGAATATCCTGAAAAAGAATTCATTCCTCCACTGAAAGCTAATAAAGATCTGTGCCATTTCCCAATTATCACTGCAAGCCTCACCATCAATGTTTGAAAGTTGCTGTATTCTTTGCTGTGCTTGTCAGTGAAGCATTTCAACACTCTCCACATCATTCTGTGGTTTAGTCAGATGTGTTATCCCTTTCTTTGTGGCACTTKGGAAACCCACTGCTCCTGAATGGCAGGTGGAAGGCTGGCTGCCTTGCTGCTGCCTGCATTTGAGATTCCTCAGCTAGGAGGAGGCTCAGGAGGAGTGATGAATCCACAGTTCATGATGATTTGCACTAGAAGTCAGCCAAGGAAGCTACCTTGACATCAGAACTAATGGCATCATGCCTTTTCTAGACTGAGATGRTATCTGCAGAAAGGTTTGACCACAACCAATAAATTAATCATTTTACCACATCACACCAATACATCTCCCTCCTTTATCAACGAACAATGGGTTCATGGAAGTGAGAAGATTATTGTGAGACAAAGGTTAAATCCATTCAACTGGAATATGTTAAAAACCTATTTTAATTAGAAAAGTATAGTAATCATGTAAAAGAAATACATTTGATAGCATCCTTGTGTACCTTTGATGGCATGTCTGCAATCTTGTCTGTTCTATTACTACCTGTTGGTCAAAGAAAAATTAATATTCTCTCTTTTCCCAGCCTTATTCCATTACATCAATTCAATGAATAAACTGGAATTATATTTTAATTTCATACTAACCCCATGGGCATACTTGACCAAAGGTTCACAGGCTGGTGAAATGTAGCTCTCCTGACATGGGATGACTCTGCCTGGGGTGACTTTGTGTGCGTGACTGTGGATGACCATAATGAAAAGATGCAAGAGGTTATTCTGAAAAGAGTCTGATTCTGCCAAGCCTAAGTAGGTTTCACACTCTAAGAAGTGCAGCTACCATTTGGTACAGAAAAACTGTATTTTTTTTAATCTGACATGCAATAATGGATCATTCTTGCTCAGCTGTGTATTTGCAATTGTACCTTCAAGGACAATGATTACACCTCTGGGTGCCTCCATTTGCAGGTGTTTGAACAGCACCCACATGAGCCTGATTACTGCTTGATCCTCRTCCCCCAGTCCATTGCTAAGCATCCATGGCTGATTTATGCAGCACAGTCATAGTGCCAGGTCATTGTCTGAGACTGCAGAAACTCTTCAGACATACAATTCCCTTACCCACTGTCACCTGGGCAAACCCATCCACTCCACTGTGGGATTACGCTCCCATTTCARTGTGGATATGACCCAAATAACTCCTTTAGGGTACACACACACTTTACCTTTTATTTCATTCTGAGAACTTCAAGAAAGGAAGAGATTGCATAGGATACTARGAATTAGTGGCAGTGTAATAATGAGAAACTATCAAATAGACATGGTAATTACAATGCTCTCTGGGACAAGGTGTTTAATGGGACAATTCAAAGTACATCCAGGGTGTTTAATCCCTTGGAACTCATTTTACATCTGCTTTATTACAATTGAAAGGGGAAGACTTAGGCATTTGTCTTGCTTTCATTGTTCAAGAAATAGAGCCTATAATTATCTCCATAAAGTAGGAAAGTATTTAAGCACCCTGCATTGTATGTATAGCAACAGGGTACAGTTCACAATGCAAATCCTGCAGGAGTGTAAAATGCAGGCAGATCAAAAGGAAAATTGTGAAGTAATTTCACAACTGAGATGTGGTGCAGTATTATATAAAAAAGCTTATTCTCTTAAAAATAAATATTGCTTTCCTGTCTAGAGAAAAAAAATATTAAAAAAATAAAAACGGCCTCCTCAGTTTCAGGGAAAGCAGCAGTCCTTGCCAGCAGAATAAATCAGACAGTAGGAGACAAAAACTATTATAGTTTCACTGTGTGAAAAAGTGACCTCATTGAAATTGGCTTTAGCATTGTGGATGAATGCCCGATGGCTCGAGACACATCCAGTTTAGTCAACCTTATCTTCTTCAGTGGGAGAGGTTATGAAACACCCCGCTGATAAGGTCAGCACTGCAAGGTCAAAAGCACGTGGTGTCATGTCCCAGGCACTGCACTTTTTAATGCAAACAACATCAGAGGAATAAAGGTGTTACGGCAGCTATTGAGCAGATAGGGACAGTTACATAAGACAAGGATGGGGGGTAAAAAACAAAAACAAAGGGAAATTACTGATTCAGATACTAGCTGAAATCAAGGAGCATGGATCCATGCCCCAAATGTTTCATGTTGTATTTTGCCTCCTGAAGTTTTGTTTTAGCCTGGTCTACCTCTCAGAGCCTTTTCAGGCAGCAGAAGCCATCACAGATGACTGTGTTCAATTTAGTAAATTCACCCACACTGCTTCAGCTCCTCTCCTCTGTTATTTGCTGGASTGGCACTGTAAATCAGGCATGGCCAAAGTAGCTAAAGACTGATGGACAGGCTGCCAAGATGCACCCGTGTGCCTTCAGATGCTAAAGTCTGCAGAGGAAATTCTTTTCACTGGTACCATCTGCACCCTTATGAAAAGTGGAATGACAACCCAGCTAAATTAGTGCCTTTCTCATTTTTAGCACTCTTCCTGCCCCTGACTATTGAACCACAGCCCAGTACATCATTTGGAGTATTATAGATTGCATTAAGAGAAAAGGTAAAGTGAAAGAATTGTCATGAATGGTGTTCCAACTCCTCTAAAAAAAAGACTGGAAAAACAAAAAATTGCCATCATAATGAAGAAAGGAGAAAAATTAAGTCACTTCAATCACATAACCCAAAGGCTAATGAAGTCACCAAAATGTGATGCAATAGCAAAACACATGTATTATTTGGTAGAACACTTTGTTCTGTCCTTATTGACAGAAATCTGCATCAGCTTTGGCATAATGGAATTCTCTTCAGCAGCCACAATGTCCTCCCAGCATTTGGGAGCTTGGTGCATCTAACAAGGGCCCCTCTTTTCAGAACCCTCACAATCCTAAAGCACTCTGCTCAAAACATCTGCCTGGCCTCAGACTTCCCAGGAATGAAGCTTGTGCACTGAATTTGCTCAGAGCAGGTTGCTCTGCCTTGTCCTTCTTGACAGTTTGCAAGGAGAAATGGGGATCTGAAATTTGAGAGCAGCACATGTAGAAACATGACTGGAGAGAAAAGTTGAACATGCTTCAGTGAATTTTTACGTGCCATGTTATCTACATGACTTCCTGGAATTCTGAGCTAAGGGCACCCCATGGACTTGTCACCACCTGTTATGAAGGAAAAKACAATCTGAATCACAACGCAGGAGAACAGAACATTTCCAAACAGAAACCAGTCTAGCAGGAATTCAGTCAGCCATCCTCCTCTAAAAAATACCAATTTTGAATTCAGTACAGCCAGACATGCACACTAGCCTCAGGCTTGACAATCTGTCAGAAAACAATGCTAGTCTCTCATGCCATCTTGCATTTGGAATATGAAATAAGTCATGAAATGGTTTTCCAGGGCTGAAAAACCTATTTGTGTTCTAAAGCTTCTAAAAAGATAAGCAGATTACATTACTGATAACATTTGTCCAGAGGAAAGCAACTGGATGGGTACAGGGCTCCAGGGAATAAGCTGCACTCCAGAAATGCTTAAGAGCCCTGGAAACCCTGCTGCACTGTGCTCCTGGGGTACATCTAAAGCCTGACTTCTGAGCTCTCCTGGTACTTCCCATGTCCAAAACCACCTTAACCTTACAGCATCACAGTCCAGTTCTGTTCTCTCCACGTCCCAATGAAATTGAGTTGCCTCACTCAGAGGTATGACTCAATTATGAGCCTGGAATCCCTGGCTCTCAGTGTCTCCTTCCCCTCTCCTTCTGGCAAGGGTTTGCTTCTCTCCTGCTTGAGCCTGGCTGCTTGACAAGACTCAGATCCTTGGAAAATGTTGCTCAGTGATAACATGACCAGGTTACACTGAGGAGAAAGTAGGACAAGTAAGAGGAGAATGACATTTATTATGCAGCAGAGTCATAAACATTTTATTTAGTAACTAATCCTCCTTCCTTTTGGATAGAGCATATGAAAGGTTCCTCAAAATAAATCATCCTGATGCTAAAACCTTTCTTTCTTGTTTGGAGGCTTTGTTTCCCTGGACTATGTCCAGCAGTCTATGCCAGCAGGCAGAATATCAGCAGTGCACAGGAGCAGTGAATGTAGGCTGGAAAGCAAACTGCAAAGTGAAATGTGGCTTCAGATTAATATTGGGTCTGTTCCCTCAGGGCCTAAATACTTCTTTATGTTCTCTCAAGCACCACAGCCAATATGTACTGTCTACCACCACTCCCAGATTTGAAGAAAAATTCATGAACATAAACATGGCAAGAGCAGAGCTGTGAAAGTATTTTCTATTTACTATGAACAACAAAAAATATTTTGGAAACATTGCACCAATAGACCAGCACCAAAGAAAGCTGCTGYGCCTAAGCAGAAGTCATAAATCTCTGCACAAACTGTGAAAGGCAATGTTTGGATGCAACCACATCATTTCCCAMACTAAAGTTCTGTAAATTGCCATATAGACAGAACAGAGATCCTTAATCCCAAACTGTGTGTACATGATCMCTGTGTATACAAAAACATTTACTTACAGAAAACTCCAATTTTTTATATTCCTTATCATTATCACATTATCTGTGACACAGAGCAAGGCCTTTACAAATAACATTTGTAATATTACCCTGAGAAAGAGCTATAAATGAACAGAAAATTCCTACCAAAAATATCTTCCAAATTACTTATTTTTCATTCTCTTTTACGTTAGCATCTCTAAAGTTATCAAAAAAGATTTTAACAAAACTTCCTATGTTGTCAATCAKAAATTATGGCTTCTTGTTTGCTAGCTTGTTTTTAATTTAAAAATATTTTAAAAGACAAATATATGTTTGATACTTTCTGGATTTTCTAGATGCCTTTTTCAGTCTATATTTTTTGCAGTAACTTCTAAGTTATTTCTTACTTCCTCAATCACTAAAAAATTAAATATTAAMAGGACAGTCAGAAGATATTTGTGCATTGAATCCTAAAGAACCCAGGTTGCATCAGAAGAATTTCGTGGTTTAATACCTCATAGCTGCAGCTAAGGAAATGCTAGGAATGGCCCAACCTATTTGTTTGTGTCCCCTTCTCCTGCTTGTTCCCGTGGCCTGGCTCCTGTCCATGCACTGCTCCCACCAGCTGCAGTCCAGCTCTCGTTCTGTTCTTGCTTCCTTCACATCCTGCCCATATTTCCTTCCACAGATTCTTTGGCTTTCCTATTCAGCACTGTTATCTGTCTTGCCACCCATCATTTATTTTAGTTTTCTGCTCTTATCTGCCCTTTCCTTCYCCAGCAGGTTACTGTCTGTCTATCTTCTCTTGCCATTCCTTCAGTTCAGCTCAGGCAGGTGTCTCCTGGTGTCTCCTGCTGCCTCAGCCCAGCACAGGCACTGCCCACCCTCAGGTGCTGTGCCATATACAATAAATTTGTRTACAGCAGCACAGAGTTGCCCCCCTGATAGCTGATCCTGCATGTTGGAGCATGTTTGCTGTCTCTCAGCCCCGGGATGCTGTAGTGCTAACCACACTCAGTAAAGACAAAATGTTCCAGAGTCTAGGTAGGAGTTGTTAACAAACTTGGATGGATCATGTTTGGAATGATCAGAAGTTTAAAGTTTGTCTAAAACATCCAGAGAGGTTTCCCAGGATGTATCCCTCCTTGCTGACTTTGTGTTCCTTAGATTTAAAATTGCCTTTCAGGAAAAATGGTTCATTGTCTTTGGGAGYTCTTTTTTGGTGATGCACAACTTACAAACATTTCTGTGTGTCATGGGGAATGCTGGGAAAGCTTCACTCTCCCCACTTCTGTTGCTTTCAGCTGAATGTGGCTTAGCCCRTCCRCCACCTGCTTCACTTCCCAGGCAGSATTTGACAGTTCAGAGCTTTTTCCAAAAGAGCCCTGTCAGACAGGCTTTTGGAATCATAGAATCACAGAACAAGCTGAGTTGGGAGAGACCCACCAGCCCCTCGAGCSCAGCCCCTGGCCCTGCACAGGACACCCCAGCCATCCCCCACAGGCCTGAGAGCATTGACCAAATGCTTCTTGAGCTCAGCCAGGCTTGGAACTGTGCCCACTGCCCTGGGGAGCCTGTCCAGTGCCCAGCCACCCTCTGGGTGARAAACATTTCCCTGATGTAGAACTATTTAATTGTAACTGTAATGCTTTTTCAGCCCTTGGAAAATGAAGATCTTATTCACCCAGAGCTAAACCGCTACAAAAGAATCCAAGAGCATCAAAATCTCACTCTGAGAAAGAAAAAAACTARAGAAAGGAATAAGTAACAACTCCTGCATGCACCAGGTCAAGCACCTCATTCCTAATCACTCAAATGCAAGCCATAAAATGGCACATTAGAAGTGAGAAGAGTCTCAGCACACCTTCSCTCCACCTGACACCATGCAAATCCACAGGCAAGGCAGACATCCCTGTCATTTGTACACAGTCTCCAGAGGCTCCAGGAGTCTGGATCTGCACATCAGAAGCAGATTTATTGGACTGTGACTATGTGCTCTGCACAGTAAGAACCAATGAATTTTGTGTTGGATTGATTAAAATTGTAATTGTACAATCTCTGTGATCCAAAGAACAAGGAGTCATTTTTCACACAGAAACACTTAGCAATAGGACAGACTCAAACTCTCTGCCTCATGGCATTTGTAGCTGTTCTTTACATTGCCACATAAATCAAAGGCATGTATTTTGACCCTTCTACACATAATGCAGCCAAATAGGAAGGAATACAATACAAAAAACACTGCTAGTTGAATTTAGAACAGCTTTTCAGGAAGAAAAACAATGGTGGATAAAAACCTCTTACCATTTCAGAGAATTTGATACTATCTTCATAATAAAAAGTAAAAATTATACACAATTAAAAATTAATTTGATTAAATTGAACCAATATTCCATTTTAACAACTGCATATAAAGAGGAAGAGAGAAAAGAAAATGCAGACAGAAAGAGAACTAAGGTTAATWTCAAAATTTGAAGGAGGGAAAAAAGAAACCGGACTAACCCTGACTTACTTGTTTTTGTTTCTGTAAAAGGTGTTCATAAGGCCAAGAACTAAAAAACCCTTGATCTCCAWATCAAATAAGGTTTTTAGGGAATTGAAATCAAAATAGTTTTGAAAGACGGTGTAGAGCCTGCTTTGTCATCCATTATTATTATGGAGAAACATAAACCATGTAAATCTATGAGATGGGTGAAATAACCTGTGAAATGCCAAAACTTCTGCTGGACTTGCAGGAATTCTGTAGCTCCTGGGCTAAGAATTAGGTGCCAAAGGACTCTTGTTGCAGCCTTCAGCAGCTGTGCTGGGTGGCACCTGCCCAGCTGCCACCTCCCCAGCTCWCTCACTGCCTCTGGAATCAGTCCTTGACTTTGAGTCATCCTTAACAAAGTCACTTGTACAGCTCCTCACACCTCTTGTCAGAAGCAATGAGAGCAGACAAAAATTGTATCTTGTTTACCACAATTAATGTGTTTACAGCAGGTGATGCCACAGTTCTACCCAATTAGTGATAGCACATATTTTTCAGTGAAAAACAGASTGGCTGTATTTAATCACTTCCTCTCATTTCAGGTTATTTTTTTAGATTTAGAAACAAATTGGTGGCTTTTTTCACAGCACAATTAATTAAAAGTGTGTGCACAGAGATCTGACCATTCAGAAGGACAAAACTCAAACCCAACAAAGCAAAATATTTTAGCTAAACTGCAATCTAAGATCAAAAATTTACCTTTAACCCCTCCTTAATAGCTTCAGGGTGTATGTGATCAGTGTAAGTTCTTGATGCAGAAGGAGAGTCAGTCAATACAGCTGGTATTAAAGAAACCCATGTGCAGCCTCTGCCCAAGAGCCCAGTGTCAGACCTGTCTCCAAGCCTTCAGCTGTCAAGATCAACGTATTTTAAACTCTTTGTAAGTGGTAAGGGAAGGGATCATCATGGCCCACAGCATCCTTTTCCTTTGGAAGTCTACAGAACTGCTGCTTCTACTTAGAAAAGTTGTAGAATGAGAAGTCAAGCCTCAGAGCAAAACCAAGACTTCAAACTTGACCTTGACAGATTCTGAAGTATTAAAAACCTGTGTTGAAAAGCCTCTCTTACAAGGTTTACTATTTTTGTACCTTAGCTCAAGTGGGTTGAAGATACAGTTCAATTTTTCATTTCTCTTGAGAGCTCTTCCAAGTAGTGGAAGAAAAGGACTACTGCATTCCTAAATCACTGAATCAATGTCAAGGTCGCGTGTTTATTTGATAATCTTTGATAGCCTGTATGAAACATTTCTTGAGATAAATGTATCAGCATGACTGGGGTTCTGTACCTTTTTATCAGAGACAGCTAGTCCAGAAGAAAAAGAAACAAAGGCATCCTTGACTTGTTAAAAATTTGTGTTAGTGATCTGTTTTCTTCATTTGAAGCCTCCTCTGTTGTTATTGAGAACTGGGGTCAGGCTTGTCCTGCCTGGGCTTTGAACAAGGTTTGTTTTAGAATGTGTTGGTCCAGCTCCTGGCACTGGCTGGTAACTTTCTTTGCCAAAGGGACACCAGGCAGTCCTTGTCCCAGGAGTTCACTGCTAGGACAGTGGGGAGGGCTGCAGGGGCCATCAAGGGCTGGCTGTCCTGTAGGTAACCAGGCAATAAGGACAGGCTGTAATTACAAAATAAARCAACAGCCGTGAAAGACTGTGGCCAGCCAAGCAGGCTTTGGTTTTCCTCATAAATATGTAGGAGCTGTTTCCTTTTACTCTTTCAGTTAATGGCCATAGGAATTCTGCCAGTTTGCTGTGTCAGGTATGTCAGTGCTCATTTGACTTTCCTAACGAGGCTTTTCCTCCTACCACTTACCAGAAATACACTAAAAAAACAATTAAACAAACCACAGATCCTTTATCATCTGTTGCAATTACAAAAGTTTTCAGAGTGCTATGACAACATTTTTACAGCACATTAACTGCTTTAAAGGTGAATGGTCAGTATCTCAACACACCCAAATGGACCAGTAGAAAACGCTGTGATGAGTCTGTACCAGCCTCAGCACTGACATTCACTGCTGTCCTTTCAGATGTCACTGCAGTTGACTGCTGGCTTTTCTTTCACCTCTGCTTCCTGAGAATGACTTGAGAACAGAAAGGTCACTGCTGGCTTTCTTYCACATCAATAAAAGCAAAACCCAATTTAACAGCAGAGGGAAGGTAGCTAATAAGAAACACCATCTCCCAGTCCCCTCTCTGTGCACCCCTGGGAGGCTGCAAGAGCAGAGRTGACTTCACCTTTGCAGAACACTGRTTTTGTTAGCAAATCACCACCAGCAGCCCTCTCTAGTGAAAACTTCTCCATGCTGCATTTGGGGCAGTCAGTCAGACACATGGCATTGTGGGGTTCTAGAGGTTTTCATTTTCCTAGGACTCCCCAAAAGTCCCATCTGTGCAGGTCCAGCCCTCTACATCCCATTCTCAGGAAATAAATGTACAGCTAAGAAATGTGACAGCAGCTGGACTTTTCATGTAGAACTTTTTCCTTCTCCTTTTCTCTTTTTTTGGTGCTTTTTGTTTTGTTCTGTTTGGGATTTTTGTTGTTGTTTTTCTGCTTTTTTACCACTCAAGAGAAATGCAAGTGAGTCCTGGACTACTGTCAAGGATCTGTGAGAGGAAATAAAGTTCAAAGCAATTTACAGGGAGCATCAATCATTTGGTTGAATGCCCACAGTCAGTCTGCACTCCATCTTCCCTAAGGTACATTTAAATATGATATGAGCAAGTGGGAGTGTGTGAGAAAGGGCAAAACTGCCCAACAGTGAGAGCAAAGCAGGAGGGGAAGCGTGAGGAGCAGCATTAGGAACGGCAGGAGGAACTGGGTGAGGAACTGGGGTGGAGGCTGGGCAAGGGGGTGACAAGGAGCTCTGGGGCAGAGCAGGGAGGGAGACCATGGTGGAGCAGATCCCCAGGGCAGCCCCTGGAGAGCCCCAGAGCAGCCAGGGCAGGTGGAGAGTCCCAGAGGAGCTGAGCTTCCCCAGAGCAGCCCCTGGAGAGCCCCAGAGCAGCCAGGGCAGGTGGAGAGTCCCCAGAGGAGCTGAGCTTCCCCAGGGCAGCCCCTGGACAGCCCCACAGCAGCCAGGGCAGGTGGAGAGCTCCTAAAGGAGCTGTGCTTCCCCAGGGCAGCCCCTGGACAGCCCCAGAGCAGCCAGGGGAAGGGGAGAGCTCCCAAAGGAGCTGTGGGACAGCCCCACACCAACCAGGGCAGGTGGAGAGCTCCCAGAGGAGCTGGGCTGTGTGGGCAGGACTCGCACTGAAGCAGGGAGGAAAGTCAGGAGAGGGGGCAGTGAGGAACCGCTGCAGACCAAGCACAGCCCCTGCCTGGCTGGGGCACAGCATCACCCTGGGTATGGCTCCTACATCCAGCTGGYATTCCCACTGCTATCAGAGAGAGCTGCACAATCCTCACAGGAAAAATCCTGCCCACAAACAAGTCTAGATAACAGTAATACAAATCACCAGTTCTTGTGAAGCCAAATCTCCCTTTGCAGGCAAATACAGTGAAGGAAATTGTGATAGGTATCATCTTCAATCTAACTTATATTTAATTCATTCTAAAAGGCCTAATAACTTTGAAGGAGGATTATATCTCTAAAATACACTTCTTTCAAGCAGTTTCTTCACCACTAAAATAAAGTATTGGTTTTCCTGCACAATATAGGCATGTGCAGGTACACATACTCCAGGCCTCAATAAAATAAAGCATAAATTATACTCTAAAGATGTACAGAATATGCAAAAGATACATCCTACCTCTTTCTGTTCATTACCTTTTACTGCCAAAATAGAATTCTGGCAAAAATAAGTTTTTTKGAATAGCCTTCAAGTTTTAATACAAGACACTAATCCTAGACTTTTCTAAATCCTCTGACTCACATGCTAATTAAAGYGACTGCCCTTGTTCAACATGTACAAGCCAAAATAATGCTGAAATCTCCAACTCATAACACAGCAACTGTATTTTAAGGATCCATTTTGACCATTCTGTTTATTGCTGGCTGCATTTCTTTGAAATCCACATTTGCCACCTCCTACTCAGAGAAAAAGAAACAGCTTGATGCTTCTGGACTGCATTCCAGTACATGATCCCTTCCTTGGAATTACTGGTTAGCACAAAGCAATGCCTGTTCTCACAATGCTGCTGTTTTCACAATACAGTCTTATGAGTCAGAGATGGCCATATTTCCAGAGATGCACCATGTAAATTATGGAATTATGTGCATTCTAAACTATTTCGGCATAGGAACAAACATTTAAATTCATTAAGCAGAAGACTGGATAAATTTACTGAATTTCAGTATAAGCATTTGTTTCAAAAAAATTTAACACCAGATGGAAATTCAGTCTTTAATGGCTGTAAGATAGGCACCTCAAAAAATTTACTCCGAAAATTAAAGCCTTTTGGAATGGTTCTGGAGGTAGAGCAGAGCTGGAGGCAGGTGAGTGTGTGAGGGGTGCTGGGTGCTCAGCACCAGCTCTGGCACACAGCCAGGGGCACCCCCTCGGTGGACAAGGCAAACACCAGGTTAAAGCCACCAGCACGTCCTTAYCTATCCCTCAGGCATGGCTTGCTGCACCTTTTGGAGTAATTACATCTCATCTGCTGAAAATCCCCACTAGTAGCTCCCARTGTGCCCCTCATTCCAGCCCATCAGTGGGTAATGTGGCCGTGCTTGGCTGGCCAAGGCTTTGTTCTGGCCAGAAGTGGCTCATTACTGTACAAAAGCAATTTTGCAGCTGAAGTCATGTGTATATTCCTGTCCTAAGACAATAAACTACRAGAGGTGAGAAGAAAGGAGCGGGATTATGAACTATTTCACACGTAATAAAACCACTTATGTGAAAAAGTATTTGTGATGTGCAAAACCAGGGAAGGGTTTATATACACAGAGTATCATTATTATTGCCTGTAAGTACTCCAATTTGACTGTTTCACCTCAAGATGTCAAGGACAATAGTTAATTTGTACAAAGTAGATAAATGAGGTGGAAACTAATCAGAAGAGGTTTGTTTATCTGTTCTTTGATGATATATTACACTACAATAATAAGACAGTAAGTGTGTGGTCTATCTGATTGAGAATAGCTTCCAACATCATTTCTCATTTTTACATATCAGATCTGAAAGCACCTCCCAGTCTTTGAAGTTCTGCAAAATTCAAAAMCATTAATTAAGCCCAGCCAAGTGGTAGCAGGGGATTTAAACAAGAAAAGTAACAACATTAAAATCCACCAAGCCCATAACACATTCCTTCCCTCAAGTGACTCCTGTGCATGTCATCTCMTGTCTCCTTTGAATTTAATGGCCACATTGCATTAAAATGGTAATTTTTCTTTGTACTGGGCAACTGCAAACGCATATGTGGTTATAATTGCACTTTACTTGTTCAAAAAATGTGAAAATACTAATTGTCTTTTGTTAGTAGATTGTATTACAATGTAAGAAAACAATTATTCCAGAGCACATTAATATCATACTTTTATTTAAAAGTCTGTTTGGCTAAACATACCCATGACAAGCCACCACAACCTGCTTGCATTCTGGGGAATAGGAGGACAGAGAAGGTGTTTAAAAGACAATTTTCTGTYTTATGCAGAAAATCCAGGGGCTACCAAAGAGCTGATGTGGCTCAGCAGATGTCACAGCTTCCAGATCAAAGACAACTGAGAAAATGGAGTGGCCCACAGTTTCAATTTCCATGTCCAAGAGCAAGGGCCTCTCCCTCTCTCCCTTCTGGCAAGCACTGACATGAAGTGTGTTAYGTGTTCTGGTTTGTCTAGAGCTCACAACAGCAGAGCTGCCATTGCCCTCCARAGGCCGAGGTCTCCAGAGCTGGAACAATGTGACTGAACACACCAGGCCTGCTTCATTTTTTTCCTTTCCCAATTATAAAACATTGCTATTTGGTTTCCATTAAAGATGATCATTAAAAGCTGCTTATTAAAAAAAAATAATTTACAGGATGGAGAAAGTTGATGAGAAGTTCTATTTCTGACAGCAGATTTATCAATAGAGAAAATGATAAAATAAATGAAGAGGSAGAAGAAGTCCATTTAGAAAAGTCAATGAGACTAGATATAAAAAATAAATTTATGTTGTGAAAAGTGGTAGGAATTTGATTTAACAGAATTTATAAACCATGCRTATGGTATTTCACAAATGCATAAATGCAAGTAGAGGTCTAATACAATCCCATTTCCTCCCCTGCCATCTCACTTTTATAAATATAAAACGCACTGACAGCCAAGTAAAAATAATGTATTGCTTCAAGAGTCTTTAAAAGAAAAGAAACTGAATTATTGTTATGCAGTAAAATTTATATTGTCTGTGAGTGTGCTCTGCCTCCTTGTTATAAAACATACATAAATTTTGAAAGGAATGGATGAGAGCCTTGCCTGAAACACTGAGAGCTCCTTCTAGAGTCACATCAGGAGACATGGATTCACCTTGGGCTTTTAGGAAGGCACAGAAAGACACCAAAATATCTCATTAGAGAAAGATTTTCCTCCTCATAGGTTGTAGTCCAATTTTGTAGATTGCTGCAAAATCAGAATTGCTGATAATTTTAGATAAATGTAAACGTTTTCCTTTCTAATACAGTGTGATGAATGTGTGGGATTTGAACCCCATGGACAATGACCTACCGTGTGTGAACTGAATTTTTCACACATGGGAATAGCCAGGGGCAGCCCTAAATGGGATCCAGACTAAGTGAACTTACATCTTAAGCTGAGCAAAGGCCATATGTGTATTTTGGAAAATCAGATTTTGAAAGCAGATACAAACATACTGCCAACAGATCATGTGGCAAAAATGAGGAACACAGGGTCCAGCTGCTGACAAAACCATAAGGGTTTAAAAATTCTTTTCATGGCAACAACAGATTATTTTTGTAGGTTTATGACAAATATACACAAGGCTGAAACTCTAAAAATGGGGACTCTATTTCTTAGCTTGTTGGTTTTTTAAATTTATCTACAGCACAGCTTATTTTTCTAATAAAAAAAACAAAACCACACGGACAAATTCCAAATATGGAGGGTCTGGTCCCGATTTTTCAATTTCTTCTGTTTTTTCCAGGAGAGACAAGTATCAGGCCAGCAGTGATGGCTGGAATGGTTCGTGGGAATGCTGCTTTCAGTCAATTTTAGCCCAAGTGGCAAGTCCTTCAGAGTGCCACAGTCATTCACAAATAATCCAAAGTGTCAGATGGGGAGGGATTCTCTGCTGTGAGATGAGTTATATCATGAAAATGCTGACAGTCTTTTAATTATCAGTGGCACAAGCGGGTGCTACTGTAATAAATCTCTCTTTCCTAAACACAGATGAATCAAAAAACTAATTAGTAGCTTCATCAAAGCTCTCTAGGATCAAAGCTGGTCAAAAAGATTATATAGGAAAATGCTACTCCAACAGAGTTTAAAATGAGGTCAGTCACTTGGGCATACCCAGGCATCCCACACTGGGAACCAAACAAGGATGGGCTACAATACTCCACATGAGGAGATACCAGGTAACATCACGTTATGGAGACAAAAATGCACATTTTAGTTTGGGATTTTTCATTTCCTTATTCCTGAAGGAAAACATGAAGCACATTAAAAGGGTGAGTGAATACCACGGAACAATTATAATGATGATTATGCAGCATTAAAAGATCTTTTCCATCAACATTTTATAGTAAAATCATGGGAATGGACATTGAACACTGGTAATTTGGATACCTATTTCTGTCTCTCACATGAACAACCATGATGCACAGTAAGGTCATAAACCAAGGCAGGCAGCTCCGACAGCAATTACAAGCTCTCATACAAAACAGCAAATCAACAGTCCAGAAAGAGCCCTAAGACAGAAATATGTCCAAGTAAAATATTTGAATCRTTCTGAGCATGTTAATTATAACACATTGTAATTAACATGTTTGTTGATGTGCTACAAGCATGAAAAATACATTRCTGTTAGAAATCAACCTTTGTACCTTCCCTGGAGAAAGGAAGCAGAAATGCAGTGCTATCCTTGGAATTCTGTAAAACACACTCTGAGGAGCTCTAAAGCTCTGACAYTTATCCTATTTAATGGCCACATACATTTCTAGAGTTGGGTAAAAAATTCTAAAATACTGCCAAAAATATTATTTCACATTTATTTCACAARCTGTTGTTCACTGCAAATGACTGACAACAATTGCAAGTTATCTTCCAGTCTTTCATTAATATCATGAAGATAAAATAAATGCATACTGCTTGCACACACAAAACAGAAAAAATACTCTTGTGAAAGAAAAATTTCACAAAGAATCACAAGCCCCACATAATAAACAAAATATTCCAAGAGGGTTTCTGTGGAGATAAAGCATTAAGGAGGAGATTTCAGAAACATTAATGGCATTATGGTAGAGGGAGTTGAGTGCCAGCCTACCCCATCATGACTTCAAAAGCTTTGCATAAAGCACAGGATAACCACTGCAATAAGGAAACCTTTAGTATTGCCTAAGTAACTCTACAGAATTTTATGGAAAATACACTTAGAAAACAAAGGTGATCTGACAGAGAACCACAAAAAAAAAAGGTTTTGTGTTGAGTATAAAATATATTGGACTGAGAACTGAAGTATCTTGAAAGTCCTATTAAACCATAAATTGCAAAATCAGTATGTATTGTTATTCACACAAGAAATTGCTGAGGATTCAGTTCCTACAGATTGCTTTTGAAAGCATTTGTGTAGCATATTATAATGACAGCTTTCAAAATGARGCAAATTRTCACAGAATCCCAGAATGGCTTGGGCTGCAAGGGACCTKGAAGATGATCTCAACTCCAGCCCTGCTGCCCTGGGCAGGGACAATTTCCACTGCAGCAGGTGCTCAGAGCCCATCCAGCCTGGCCTCAAAGGGGTTCTCCTAACTACAAAGAAAGAATAAGTAAAATTTATTTTACTTAATACTTTTAGTCTGCTGAAGCCCTGMCTGAGTTACAGTGTTTGGTGGCACTTTTATTCCTTGATGCCTGCAAAAGCTATCCCATAATACAAACACAACAAAGCCTGGGAAGAGCAACACCAACATGTTGTTTGGATCCAGTTCAGTGAAATGTTTCCATTTCTTTCTCTGGTGATTCAATCTTGTTTCTTTTCTTTCCTAAGAGCTGCTGTACTGCCAAACTTTCTCACTTGAATTACCTTTCCAAGTACAGATATTGTATCAAGTTACTTTTCACTTTTGGAGTAAGACATTGAATTTTCACTCATAAAAAAAAAAAAGACAAGCAATAGAAAAAGTGAAACCTGGACACCAATGGATTTTCATCAAGTGAATGGTTTTTTGGAGAGTGAAAAGGTACAATGTCATCTGAAATCAGAACATCTGTTATGTTCTCTGGTGAAACTTGGTAAAAATGATGAAGCAGGGTACAGAATTCCTATGAAAGCTACTTTAGTTCAGCATCTACATGCAACATTTACATGAAAGCAGAAATATGGCCAGAGCTCAGTTTTGTGAAATCAAATCACAAAAGAAGATATTTCAGTTCCGGTACAGCATCTGGGCATTGATCAAGAAAAAAATACCTTCTGAAATATTCTTTTTCTATCTTCTTCCTGAGCTTCATTTCCTGGGAGCAGCATCTGAGAACAGCTGAAGTCATTGAGGTGCTTAAGGATGTTGTAACACTTGCCACTAAATCACAGGTTTAGAACATTTGTTATRCTGCAAAATAACTGGATTCCATTTTATTTAGAGTTATGTGTAGAGGAAGGAAGATATTTAGTCCTTGTAAGGATAAATGAAAATTTGTTAAAAACAGTTTACTATCACAAGAGTAATTAAGGTCAGTACTGATACCACCAAAAGCCAGCCTCCTAAGAGAGCAGTAACCTTCCAAGTAAATACAACCTAGTAGATGYTTCTATACTTTTCCAGACCAGAAACTTTTTTCTGATCCTCTGAGGTAAACATTTCACTTAAACTTTAAAATAAAACTATATCTCCAGGCACTAAACCATTTATCCATACTGTAGTGACAAAGCTTTTAGAATTGTTAGACAAATAATTAAGTGGTGCTTAAAAAATATATTTGGTATTASACAAACATTGCCTGAGTGTTTCCATCCCTGCCAAAGATCCAGAGGAGATATGCAAGCTGGCCTAGCTAAGAGCCCCTTTAATGCCCTCAGTCTGCTGCAAGCAGCAGCATGGTCAGGCATGATTAAGCCACCATTATTAATGATTGAATGGGATCTCTCTGCAGGAGGTTTATGCCTCATCTGTTTTGCTGGATACATATTCATCAGCTCTGATCACCACCTAACTCTGAAATACGGATATGTTGAAAATTGCCCTAATCTGGGCTTGCATAACTTTCTGTGATTCCAGGCTGGCTGTCCTGCAGTACCCAGGACAAACMGCTGAGATGAAAAGAAGTTGAACTGACATGTTTGTTCCATTTCACTTCCTACTTTTCCCTGTTTTTTTTTTTTTTTACTCTGAGTATTTTTAAAACATCAAATAGCATAACTTAACAGGATGAGGGAAGCTGTGAAAGGTGATATCAGCAAATGGGAGCACAGGTAGGAAAAGGAATCTCAAGGAGAACATAAGAGACATAAAGCTCAGAAAAATAAARTTAAACTGCTGTTCCAAAACAAGCCATGGGCTGTCCTGGGGCTCACAGCATATTTTTCTGGGTTGTGGGGAAGTCACATCCTAAACTCCTGTTTGCTCAGTGCCCACAGAATCCAAACCAGGAGCGAGACAGAGCTTCTCTGATTATGCACAAACACCAGCTGAAGCTTATCTCCATGGAAGGGAAATTCAASTTATCTTTCACCAGCCTGCATTTTCTCAAGTTGTGCAGGAATTACCTGCTGCTAATCACACCTGTAAGCTGCCAGGCTTGGCAAAATTCACATCTATCACCTGCTGTCTTTTGGTTGCTACTATATCAAGTAAATACTTTCTAGCACCCCATGGCGCTGCTGGGACATTATTGTGCTGTTTAATAATTTTGAGAATTTCATATTTTGTCAAATGCAGCTGAAACTGGTTTGCAAGCAGAGCTATCCAAACAAAGAATGACACAGTCAGCATTGTTTAATATTTCAGGCAGAAATATTTCTAGATATACTGTAAAAATTGTAAGGACTGCACATCCTCAGAAATCTTGAGCTGCACATTTGAAACAGTTTAGCATATATATGCACAGAGTGAGCAAAGATGCAGCCACCTGRTCATGCACACATTTTTAAAACCAATTGAAATGCGTACATTAACACTTTCAGTGGGGTATTGCTAGCTCAAAATCCACCTGTGATATTCAGAATACTTCCAGGTTTTCTGGAGCTCTTTATTAACCATCTCCTTAGCAGTACTAAAATGGTGCAGAATAACTTGGGATGCATCACCCTTTGAGTGGAAACTGAAACTGGACCACCCCAGAATTCCACAGACAGCAGTCATAGCCACTCAGAGCAAGTCACTTTAGATCAGGGAGAGAGAGAAATCACCCACACACAGTCTAGAGAGGAAAAAATTCTAAACATCACTACAATTGTTGAGATACTGATTGGCCATTTCATTAAAAAATGTATTACAGACAAATTGGCTTTTTACTAATTTGCTTCAGCTTTCCTAGAACTCACCCCTGTCTCTTCAAGGTAAGTCATCTTTCATTCCAAAGCCAAATGCTAGATGGAAGGTGCTGAGATTCATTGCTTTTTCTGAAAATAGCCTTTCTGATCTTGCCTTGGCTGCCCACRGTGCTGCACTGGCTGTCAGTGTGTTTGCATAATGCAAACTCAGCAGTAAATGGATTCCTGACTGAAAAGTGTAACATTTTAATGTCTGTGGAATTTGTTGCAAAGAAAGCAAGTTGTGCTGGGACAGGCTTCAGATGAACAGCTGAGTAAATTGACCAGGAGTTTAAAAAGACCACTCTAAATATCCCTTTRAAGTCATCAGTACAACTAAAACTGCATCCCCAGAGGCAGCCCTGAGCTGAGGGGAAGGAGCCCCAAACCTGCACCAGGACTCTTCCCATGCATGGGGAGAGAACCAGAGCTGGGTTTGGGAGATGCTGGGGACAGGAGCCACAGTGTGGTGAGCTGCTGAGCCCTGGGTCCTGCTCCCTTCCCAGCTGGGAGCTGCCAGGGCTTGGTCCAGGGTCAGCCRAAGGAGGAGCTGCCTCTGGCAGGCCAGGGCTGGCCACCAGACCCTGTGGCTTTTGTTCCTGTGAGAAGAGAGCCACCAGCAGGAATGGACTTGCCCTCATCAAGTTTTAAACACCACCTTGTCCCCATTAGAGCTCCAATGCTCCAAACTCAGAACTCAAGTTTCTTCCCAACGCCTCAGCAGAGTTTTCAGTTAAAAAAATTTAGAGGATCAGAATTACATTTTTCTCACCATGATACAGAGAAGTTCTTGCCASGGGAAACTCTTTGATGCCTCTAGTGAAGAGGCACTTGCCCTGAAGTCAAGCCACACAGATTGCTCAGGAAATATGGACACAGGACTCCAGCTGAGACATTCCTTTGCTGTCTGTGCAAATATTAACATATTCTAATAACCTACTTCTTTTAAAAGCACATGGTAATGATGAGCAGTATAACCACTGAGACTTCAAAGTTTAGGCAAAGGCCTAATATCCACTCACTGGCAGAGGGCTTTGAGCTTGCTGTAAGTGCAAATTGTGATTCCTTTTGCCACATAGCTCCTATGCCTCAGTACTGGAGGATTTTTTTAAAAGAAATGTGCAGAAAATTTTAAGTAAGGACTTCAGACCCATATTCTGTTGTGTATCCTTGCAAAAAGGAAAGGGGAAAAGAAGATATTATTCTTTTTGTGCCTAAGCCTTTGAAGAATATGGTTAATTGAATAAAATACTAAAAATAAACACTTAGTCCCTCTWACCCAAGCTTATGTAAGAGATTAAATAGTGCTGCATTTTATGTAAAGAATCCTCTAGGAACACCAGAGAACYGAATATCCACACATTGTTGACCATGGAATTTTAAGCAGCGGTTTTCATAAGCGAGTCAAACTTACAAGGTAGAGAAATGCAAGAGGATTTGAAGGGCAAGTGCATAAGCATATCTGAAGGAAAGTCATTAATAGCATAAAATATTCGTCATAATAGCCTGATAAATGAGCTTTCATACATCCTCCTCAAGATTCACAGCATTTCAATATGCCTTTTTTTAATTACCAAATGTAAATGAATTGACCTTGAACATAACTTGAGTGCTGGCTCATGATTCTTTACACRAAGTCTCAGTTCATTCAGCCATGTCAGTGGAGTAAATTTACAGTCATTTTCCCTCTAATGCACCAGTCAGCAGAGCAAGTTCAGGGTTTTTGCACAGCAATGTTCCTGCCACTCAGCTGAGGATACCTTCTACTTTCTGTTTGCAGCCTGTGGATGACTATTCTAGCTACATATGAGCATCAGAAATGCAAATTAAAATTACTTTTGTAGAGAAAAGAAAAGGGAAAACTTACAAAGAACCTTCAAAAATAGCTGCATTTTGCTTTGTTGAGATACACTTTCCTCTTTTGCCACAGTAAATTTGTAATCAGGTAGAATTGATTTACCTTGGTGCCTGCATGTTCTGTGAGTGGCACAGCCTGAGGCAGAAGCTGGCTTGTTGTCCTTGAGACTCAGACCATCAGAAGTTGTAACATTACACTCACACCTATAACTGAGAACACAATTCTGCATCAGTTTGGAAAAGCAACTTCTGCTCCCAATGTCCTTTTTATATTTCCACTTCAGGTATTTTCCAGTCATTGCATTACTGCTGCCTGACTTACAACTACTTGCAATGCCTTCCCTCACTTCAGAGTAATGCCATAAAATTCAATGCACCTGGGAAATTAACTTCTTCAGATGAACACAGGATTCATCTTCATACCCACACAATGTGCCAGACATAGAAAGGCCCACACCTTCCTGAAAAATTACGTTTCCCAGGTCAGAATTGGCTTGTCTTGACCAGAGATCAATCTTTGGTGGCCCTTGTGGCTCAGCATCCCCTGTTTCCACAAAATACTTCTCACTCTATAAGAATAAATATTATCCAACACAGAAAGAGAAAACTGCAAACTTTCAGAAAAAGAAATTAAAATACCCCAGAAAAGTTCAGATGTTTAGATGTTTACAGAATAGCGTGTGTATTATCAAATTAGAATAAACATAATAATAGTGAGATCATTGCGAATATGTCATTTTGATTTCAATAACTGTGGCCTATTGCAAATGCTCTTGAAATACCCTCTCCTAATTTGCTGGTGGTGTGAATTTGGGTTTGGAACAGGTCCATATATCTTTTCATTATGAAGCAATATTCTGATCCTCTGCATTTATTACAGCTGTAGCTCTGACAGTCTATACCTAACCTTGATTATCAGTTGATATTTTTACAATGCTAACTGGAWTCTTCTGCATGAAGCTGCCACAACCATCACACCTAAAGATGCTTAATTCTGCACAGGATTCTTGCTTATTRTCTTCATTTACCTTAAATTTTAAAATTTACTGTAAAAAGAAAGACAGATAGGGAGACACACAGGAGAACCATCCAGGAAGTAAATGAGAAAAGGGACCTGTCAGCTGTAATTACTGTGTAAATGAAACATAGAGCCTGTCTCAGTAATTGACACCCACACACCATTTGTGTTTGGGGTTTTTTAAGAACACAGCAGGCTTATGTTTACATTTCTTATGACAAATGTAATGTCTTATTTAAGTCTTCTCCTCTTCCAATGAATTCAGAGGCTGAAAACTAACATAAAATATTGTCTTACAGATCTTTTCTTGTAGAGCTTCAGCTCAAACCTCATTTTTCAGTAAAGTTTTATGACATGTGTGACATTTCAGCATCACTGTGTTATCTCTCCGGCTTCAACATTCTTTTCTTCCAGATTTCATTATGAGTCATGGTTCATTCATTATTCTCTGTTACTTCATTTTAAGGTGCTGTTACCCACCACAATTTCCTGATGTGCTAGACTGAAATATTCCAATCCATCTGATACTTGCATTATGTAGCCTGCTTGGGTTGCTTCTTTGAAATTTGTGGTTTTTCTTGAAAGTGGACAGGTTAGATTGCTGCTACATGAACAAAAGAAAATGCTGGTAATCAGTAGTAGAAAGGCAAAGTAGAAAGGCAAAAATACATGAGGAAAATCAGACAGAATAAGTGATATGGGGAAGATGGGAAGAAAAAGCAAGTTCTCTGATGACAGTGGACTCCATGAAAATGAAACTGAATSCTCCTTTCAGGAGAGTCCTGCAGGTCAGAGACAGAGCTGGCTTGCAAAGTCCACTTGCCATAGATTCAACCAACACTTTTGAGTATAATTTGATTTTTGAGAAAGGAAGAACGTTTTAATAATTTCCACTACACTAGCAGCATCCTTTCCAACATATCACTCTTTTCTGATGCRTACTGCCAGGAGTGTCTGTTCTACTTCTGCTCTCCATTCCTCATTCATCTCTTGCCTCGCAGTTACAGTCTGGTCCTTCATCCATGAAGAATGAAATAATGTCTGTCCTGGTGGTGTAGTAACAGATCAGGCAGCCTAGAAATGAACTGGCTGTATTTTGAGTCAGAAAAACCAAAGGTTTTGTCTCTCTGGGGTCCAGATGCCCAGGGAGAAMAGGTTTTGGTTGATGATCAGATGATAAGGAGCTCCATGGAAAGTCAAGTGTGCACCTGCAATGGGCATCTAGTCTAGTCTACACTGCATCATGGGATCAAAATAATGCTGGAAAAGGTAAAAATAAAAACCTTTTGATTGTTATTTGGTATTGGGTTTATAACTGCAAGAAGAATATTCTCAGGAACACATGAATTGGAATAGCATCAGTCTATAAGCATCTGTTTCAAAGCTAAAGTGCTGCCACTCCTCAGGACATACTCCTCTGTGCTGGCTATTCAAATAGATTACAAATCTACATTCACAGCCTCGGGCAATTCATGGGACTAAGAATCAGGACATACTCCACTCTCAGTTTTGAAGCTGACATAGCAGCACGTGCATTTTTGCTCACACGGTCACAGCTCTGAGTATTCCTTCTCTGTTTTTTCATTATTTAACGACAGTTAAAATATAAATATACTAATATATTATAAGCATTTTTATGTTAAACACATTTTCCTAATACACACGTGTATCAGGCATRTATATTACATGCCTGATAAACTGGCTCTTTGAAAGTGATCCCTTTTTGCATTATAATAAATACTCTATAAATACTAGAAGAAAACCTACTGCTTTTATTCTCTGTAATATGATCTGTTTCCTGGTATGCTGAATAACCTGAGAAATGGCTAGATAAGAAATTTTTTTTTTCTTCTTTGGGAAGCAGTGGATGTAATACGTAATTAAAGGTTTTTTTACATGACAGGGTACTCAAAAATCATTTTGAACATAAAGTCATCATTTCCCAGTTCATTAGCTTTTCAAAAATATCAAAATCACCAGTACCAAAMAAATGTTTCCTCTTAATATGATCAATTTTTAGTATTTCTGTATGTTGCTTAGTAAAACAACAGTTTCAAATTAAGGGTCGCTTTGAGATGTGAAAGCTAAGCAATTCATACTTTAAAAACTGATGGTTTTATTGGGGGATTCTTAAATTTTTATTTTTATTTTTTTGGGACCGTTTGTCAAAATCTACAAAGATCTGGATCAGTAAACCTGCCTGCTTCACCAGAAATATTGACTATTTGCATATCCTTCACTGAGTGCAATTCATGAGGAACTCRGAGGATTCGTCCTGAAATTACTAGCACAGGTTCATAAATCCATTTCATTCTGCTTTATTGCTAAGCATTATTCTTTTGTTTCCTCCATTTATGGCAAAATGGTGCAAACTGAAATACTTCTTGATAAAAATGTGAATCAAGATACATTGCTGCTAGCAGTCCTGGTATAGTTTTGCAGGGTTCTGCAGATTATTTTAAGTGAGCATCAAGCCATGATTTGAAAACAGACTGGTTTGTGTCTGAAATAGCAGACAGCACATAGCAAGTCAAAGCAGAGTGGGATGCAACACTCCTTTGGCCTCTCACAACTGTTCCTTAAATTGATGGGATGATTTTAGTCCTGTGTGGATCTGACCTCCAGCATGGAGCTGAAAATCTCCCAGGCCATGAGTACCATCATTGCTGCTCTAGACAATTTTAATTTCTGCCTGTATCAATCTGAAGTAAGGAGCCCTCCTGCTCCATCCCCAAAGGAAAGCGCAGCGATCTCTCTTCAGGCACCTGCTTCAAGCTCCAGACTTTGTGCAGAGGACTCACAAATGTCAGTGGCCACCCTGCCCTTCTGAGATACTGTTAAAGCTCAGATACCAAAAATATAGAACAATCCTGTACTATTTGATCCACAAGTGAATCAAAGAAAACTCTCTTACATCAAAAGGAATTTATGATATCTTCCTGGACAGAAAATAAACCAGGCAGGGTGACAGCACCCTGCAGAGCATGGCAAGGAATGAACCCCTGGATGCAGCAGCCACTAAATTACTGAAATCCATCACAATTGAAGTCATGGATATGCAACTCCAATGCTGTTGATTCCATRGCACCCTAACAGAAACATTGGGACTTTATGTACTCAGTTATGGTGTTTATTTTTGTACTTGTTTTTTCTGTACTTAGCATGGAGGGGCTTTGCTGAATCATGAGACTTCACCTCAACAAATCCCTGATGCCAGGACTGGGGTGTTTTTAATAGATGGGCTGGAATTCCATGCAGCAGATCCTTGCTTTCCTGTTGTACAAAGCTGAGAAGGGCACAGAGCCACCCACCCATGGCAGTCAGCACCAAACCTGCACTGCCAACACYGACCCCAACTGGGCTCACACCATAACTATTCTGGGATCCTGACTGAAAGTACAATTACATATTCATTTATAAACTATACAGAAACAAATTTGAAGCAAATATAAAAAGCTCTATTTATGTGTGAAATATCAAAGAGCTATTAGATTTGGCCTTCACATTTTCTTGTTTTGTGCTGTGGTTATGCACTAAAATATTTGACCTGCTCAGGTATTTGCGACTCTGAGTGAAATACCATCTGTAATTCATGATCAYTCAGTAAATAACTTCTAGCAGTGCAGTTAAAAGGAGTCATAAACTGAGTGATTTATTTGATAATGGAATAATGTTCTCCTTTGAAAACCCAGACTTGGATTTATCTGCACAGAATTTTTACCAGCATATACAGAGGAGATTGATCATATTTCAAAGACACTCTGAAGGAAAACTGGGGTGGGGCACTTAAGAAGAAACTTAAATTAGAAACTCAATTTTTAAAGAACAAAATTTGGGCAAATATATGATAAACTGAGCAGGAGAAGCAGAATTTAAACTCCACACAGAAAAAAACCTATTCAACTCATCATATGTGAAATGACACTGATTGAGCACTGCAATGGTTGTATATGCTGAGAAGCTTCCTTCATAACTCACATAATATCGCAGATAATTAAAAATCTGATAACTTATTTAGTGACAGGGATAATACTGAGCATATAAAATGGTACAGATAAATCAGTCTCATGCTACAGATCAAAWTATAGAAGTCAATTGAATGGCTTTTATTACTACATGAAGATAACTTTGTCTGACTCATTTGAATACATCTATATTTACACTTGTATATGTATTGTGCAATTTACAAGCAATTTAATAAAAGAATAAGTTCCTAACAAATTAATATCTGAGTACAGAATATCTAAAACTAAAGATGCCTAAATGTGCAAACTATCTAGATAATTCAGGATATGTGTGATGAAACAGAACATTTAATTAATAAGTCTCTCTGTTCTAAAGCACACCTCTCAATGTTTACATAAAGAAAAAAAATAGTTTGACAATATAGAATTCTCTGGCCCTGACAATACACAACTTCCTGGGAATAAAAATAATTAGAATATTTTTCTAATTAAAGATAACTGAAGACTAGGAAGTACACTGAGGCATGGTCTACTTCTGATATGTTTATGATGAAAATTCACAGTAATTAAATTTCTRTTACTTAAGTGTTTCTCATTCCCTCTGCCCCCTTCACAGCTGGTTTCCATTTCACCTCTGTGAGTTCTCTGAGAACAGACTGGTGTACTTGGGCATGATTTTTTCTCCCCTGATCCCATGGTGCAGGATCACTGAAAGCATGCAGTGTGCAGACTCCCCTTGGTGCCTAAACTACTCAGCCGCCCAGCAAAGCAAAAAGGCCAATTCCACAATGGCAAAATTCATCAAACCTTTTCTTAATCTGCTATTAAATRAACTCTGGGAAGGGATTCCTGCTTATGACACTTTACTGTCAGCTCATATTCAAACTCCCAAACCAAACTGGAGTTCTGTAAGGACAAATACCCTGCCGCAGCCTGGAGCAGCTGTGCTAATAGAATTCTCTATTTCTAGGAGTATCCTCATCATGACACCAGGTTTCTAACTYGTGTCCTGTGGGTCCAAATGAAGAAAGAATTCAAACTAAATATTCCTGTAGTTATTAAAAAGCCACCACACAGGCCACCCTTCTTTCCAGCTCACATCCTGCAGGTTTTCCATGGTCTCTCACCTTGGAGCTGCTGCCWGGTTTGTTCCTCTCCAGGGTACAGCTGTGTGCTGTGTGTGAACATAAAACTGAATCAGGCACTTCCCATTTCACTGCCACTCTACATGGAAGCAATTTTAACTGATCATTACTCTTACATTGCACTCAGCTCATCCTTCTGCTTATGCCATCAATTTTTATTAAATTCTCTGTAATACCTGACTCACCCAGAAAAGACACTTACTGGTTTGTGTCTTCATTGAGGTGGATGGACACTTTCAGCCTCAGTTTTGTCATCGTGCCAGAACCTTCCTGCCTTCATCCTCCTCTTCTGTCCAGCTTAGAGCTGAGCAGGATGGGCAGCAGCAGCCCCTCCACCCAGTGTCCTACACCTCACCTGCATTCATTAGCAAACCCCACCGCCGTCAAGTGCTGCCGACAAAATCTACCAATATTGCTCATAGTCCAAAGTGTGCTTTCACAGAAAAAAYACCTTGCACAAAACCCTGAACTGCCACTAATACAGTCTATTTGCCTTCAATTATCTTCACCTTTAATACAGAGCAAGTTTCTGCCAGCCAACAAAACCAGCACAGTCTAATTGCAATTTACCAACAAGGCTTTTATTTCTAAAATATGTTATGTAGATAAGGAATACTTGAAAGCTTAATGACTTTTTACTAGATCAATGATAACACATAAAGGTGTTTGCCTTTTTAAGGGGAAAACCAAAGGTTTTTAGGCTCCAGTCTCACTTCCTTTGAACAATTTTTCAATAAATTCAAAAAAAGGTAGAAAGGCTTTATTTAGTTTTAACAAGGTCAACAGACCAAAGGAAAAATGAAAATGAAAAGAAACAGGTGGTACCAGAGTGGGGGAGAAAGCAAACCAAAAAGCAATGTACACTTGAGAGTCTTAGGATTTTTRCTGTTTGAAACCTCAGTATTACCAAACTCTTTGCTCAAAAATCACACCTGTTTTAAAATTCAATGTTCATTTCCCTTCAATGGGGTCTGAACTCAGCCTAGGCTCAGACACTGCTTACATTGACCAGCCCAGCACCCCCTGCAGCTGTGGCCAGGGACTGGCTGAGCTGGACCCCTGCATCTCCCATTTTGCCACCATTTCAGCACATGAGGGATTCATAATATGACTCTTGTCAACCAAGTGACAAATTCTGAAACAAGAAGGTCAGATGATCTCAGAACCATCTCAGTATCGAAATAAAAATTTATTTCCATGCAGATCTTTATGATAGCTGTCTTTATCTCTTGAGGGACTTGTCCCAGCTTGACTGAAATGACACTCTGAGATATTCAGCAAAAAGTGAATGTGACCAGTTCTTGTACTGGGGGGTCACCCCTGTCAGAATGTCTTGATAAAYAGAAAACTTTGTCAGCACACAGCAGAGGAGATTTCTTTCAAACTGAGAACCCCAGAGAATACTTTTTGCCTGAAAGTTACTGATGTATAAGTTATCTTCTTCATTAACAATGCAGAAAATTTTACTGGGARTTGCAGAAGGAAAGAAAATAAGAGTATTACATTTTATGTGGTTATAGAATCTGGCACATCCTCTCAGWATTATCCCAAAATATCATATCAATTAAACACAGAAGTGTTTCCTTCAGCTGCAGCCATTATTCTGACTCCTTGGGCAAGCTCAAGAAAATGTTTCTCATAAGGGTTTGTCACATTTTCAGAAATGTGCAGCTCACAACAATGCACAGATGGTCAACATTCAAATTTTAAACAGTTGCAGGTAAAATCTTTTTTAAAGGCCTGAAAATACAGCTTAGTGAAACTTACATATTTCTCTACCTTTYCCCCCAAAATATTATAATACTCAAAAATTCTATTAAATTCAACACATTATGAAATTTTAAAAGTTATGATTCAGAATTAGCATTGATCCCTATTTTTAATAGCTTGCTCCTACTCATTTTAGTTCAGAAATGGAGAGGGGATGTAAGAAAATACCATAATCAAAGACACATTGAAAGAAGTAAAATTATACTGAATTTAAATAGGTCGTGTTGGGTTTTTTATCCAAAAAACAAAAATCTTGTAACTTTTCCCCTCAAGTTTGGACCTTGAAATGCTGGCAATTTTTTTCAGCACAGTTATAGGATGAAAAAGAGTAAGAACTGGAAGTTATTCCACATTTTTGATTCTTAGAGTTCACCAATGGTCAAAAAGTCAGAGAGACTGGAATGAAAAATAGGATTTTGKGTCTTTACCACAACATTGTTGATGTCTGTGAATAAAGGTCAGTGCATTCCAACATCCCATAGTGAGAGATCACTGCAGCATCAACAGGCTGCACTCTGAGCCCTTTGACTCCAGCACAGGTGTGCTGGCAAACCAGAAGGAGCCACTGAAGGTGACTTTTCCCTCTGAGCCTGAATGCCAGGCTGCCACTTCAAAACCTGRATTCTAAAGCCATCTCTCAGGTCCAGAGGGGAAATACTGGATTTGGGCTCTTAAATATTGAATACTGCTTTGGGCTCGTGRACAGGCACAGCCAGGCAGGCACCAAGGGCAGGGGTTGGCCTTGGGGTTTATTTCAAACAGGTTCTGGTGCTTTGTGAGAAGATCCCAGCTTTGACTCCATCCAGATTGCRTCTCCAACTGTCAGGACTTCCCATGGAAAGACAAAACAATGAAACCCACASACAATTTGGCAGAATGCTTGGAGGAAAATACCTCTTTGAGGTCATCACTCCTCCTTCAGGTGTCACTGGAGTAACCATGCCATTTATAAGACTTGAGTTTAACAAGTGGCAAGTGTTCTGGTTAACTGCTGGTTTATCACTTGCTGGAATTGTTTTAGTAACAGTCTCTATAAATTTATTATAGAAGTCATCTRGCAAGATTTTAATTTTCACTGGACATGTTAGCTGTAAAACAATGAGACTATCAGACTTTTTTGTTCAGAAAGCCCGCACAGAAACAAGATTACAAATATCAAAAAGTTGAATTTAGTCAGGTTAGTGTAACAATAAAGTTTTCTGCTTTATGTAAATTCCTATAAAAGCCAGASAGACCAAGTAATCACTGATGATATTGCAAAACACTGGCACAGAAGCAGTGTCATATTAATAAAGTGTTTCTGAATTGCTTCATCCTSAACATAAGTGGTGCATGGATGAAATAGATATCAGCATTTACCAAACTGGAATACCTAATCTCATTTTAAAAAATCACACTGCTAATTCACTTTTCCATCTAAATAAGCAGAGAAGTTAAATACAAACAAGGTTCTCTGTACATAAAAAAAATGCACTTTATACAGCTAATTCCTATCAATCAATTTCAGACAAGGATAAGGGGTTTTGAGAGTCTATATGATTTTATCTAAAAGAAKTCCTGCTGGTTCAGAGGCAATTGTTCTCAGGATTATCTCTGATTATTATGGATCCAGCAAAAAAACACATGGAGCAGAACTCAGAAAAATGAATTAATATGAGTGAAACTGAACCAGCAGTTGCCAAATGAAATTCTGTCAAAATATCCTCCCAGGAATGTCTTTATGAAGTATTAATAGAGTGTGCCCACTGTGGCAATACAATAGGTACTTWTCCCAGAGGAATATGAAAAGGGGCACCTTCCCATAAGAGGGAAAATCAGCCTTTTTTCTGTCTTTTTAGCTCCAATGAAATTGCATCCAGTGGTGAGATCCCAGCCATCAGACCTTTMCTGAGGGAATTTTGGTGGCAGCCATTGTTTGSGAGGAATCTTTAAATATAAAGAAGYAACAATATAAACAGGGAAGAAGGGAGAGTTTCAGAGCAGCCTTGTGTGTGTACTTGTTATTCTTGCCACTTGCTGTGAAGATCACCARGAAAGGTCACTTGGATTTAGCAGTTCACAGCATCATGAACTGCTGGCTCAGATAAAGGCATTAGCCTGTGGAAGAKGATAATATGTTCTTCCTTCTCTAAGATATTAATCTAAGCTACACCTCTTGATCTCTAGACAAGAATTTTAATTTGCCCAGCAAGGAAAACACTGAACACAATCAAAACATYTTCTTTTGGTAGAGGAGCACTGTCCCAGAAATGCCTTTAACGACCCATTTCAATCCCACTGTTTCCAGCCGATTAGTGCAGGCAGCTCTAAAGGCACTCACCAGCCCATAATAGTGTGGGTGCTRCCAGAAATCACCTCCACACGACTGTCTCTGGCAGAAAAATGTCTGAGAGCTGCTCACTGTTCTTCTCCTGACTATGAAAAACCATCATTATGCTTTTCATTAYTTGATGAATTGTTATGATAAATAAATTGCTGGATTTCAGCTTGTTTCCCCTTTATCCTCTATTGTTCTTGAAACAACTCATTTGAACACCATCTGCAAGGAGATGATGGTGACACCCCCAAAAGGGTGGGGAACCAGAGCCCTGGCCTGTCTGGGGCATGGCTTTGGGAAGGATGTCTCCCTTCTCCCACAGCTCCTCTCACAGAAATTCATGATGTAACAATACACAAGCTTCCTACATTTCCATAATGCTTTCTGAAAATGAGGCTCAGGTTACTCACATACCCTTTAGGAATGTAAATTGAACCATATATTAAAATTACTATTTGTTTCCTGTATATTAGCTGCAAAGTGAAATATTTTAACCCRAGGTATTTTACACGTGCATCAACATTCAGAATGTGTGAAGGAAGAATTGAGGGTTTGATAGACACCTGAAAAGAGTWAGCCAAGATTTCTGTGTACATTTACCACCCAAATTAGCACTTTTCCTACCAGCTGCAATATTTTACATGCTCTCAAAAAACCATGCTTCAGGAACAGCAAAATTATATGGGGTTGTGTGGAAGCATGATCCTTGGATATTAAAAAAAAACAAAACAAAACAAAACCCCAACAAACAAAGAAAAGAAACCAAAACACAAAACCAAAAAATAAAGACAAMACACAAAGAAAATATATTATGGTTTTCCTGGCCTTACTGCTTTTAGATTTAGATGATTATTCCATCAATATTTCTCAAGTGAAGTTCCAAGAAAGAAATAAAATCAAAGAGACCTATAGCAGAGCTACCTTCTGTTCACCACATGTGAAATTTTCAACATTTTACAACTATCAAAATGTGTTGTAACTATTCTTCAGTTTTTTCCCCAAATCAAGAATAAATAATGAGAAACATTTTGAATTTTTCCCTTTAATCACTGAAAAATCAGTCAAAAGCTCTAACACTATTTAGTATCTGGCTGTAGGAGTAATTATTATCTCAAGCAATACCAAATGCAATTAAAATGTGCTTCTAAGCATTCACATCATGTAAAGTAATTTCTTTTCTATCCTTATATTCTAATAGGAAAGAAAAAGATATTTCTGTGCCAAAAAGTACCAGAGGAAAAGCAAATTACTGCAAAGCTGTACAAATGAGAAACTTTGAAATGTGTTTTAGCATTTCTAAATTAACTTCTTTGAGCAAGGTCTGGTTACCAACTGCAAGGTCAAATTGTTTTTTGTTTAGCAACATACCATGTTAGATAAATGYCACTTCAATGAAATGTGAGCCAGAACTGGTTTAAAGGATGGCTATCATTATTTCCAAGAATATTATAGAAACTATTCCCTGGGATTTTTTATATCAGAGAGATGGCTTTAATGGAAGCATTTCATGGCCTTTTTTGAACAATTATTTGCATCAAGAGCCCTTATCATGACTAACACAGAAGCATTTGCTGGACTTGAAATCTATATCATAGGAAAAACAAACACCAGAAGCTTTCCAGGATTCCCAGTCCCACATTCCAGCAGCAATGGTCAGCAGCAGGAAGGAACTGCACAAATAAGGCACAGCCTGAATTATGTTTGCTTGAGATGTATCTGTTCACCCTGGGCAAATCTGAGCAATGGATTGTTAAAAGTTAAAATATTTAGAATTCGCCCAGAGTAAATAGCCAAATTTGACAACTGTATCCTGCTCCCACCAATATTTCAGTATTTACAGACATCTGGGAAATCTTTTTGAAGCAGAGTTCTTTCTCACTGCATTTCCAGGGCTTACATGCACAGTCCAGCCAAACTTTATCATCAACAAGAGGAAAATAAAAGAATTCATTTGATGACATTATTAAATAGTTTAGGACCATATTTCTAGAAGTACTACAGTGCCTTAAAAAATTGATTCTCTGTGGGGAAAAAACAAACAAACACCCCAAAAGCTGACAGGGCAATACAAAAGAGCTTTGCAAGTCATAAGTATCCAAATTAGAATCACTCCCCAAATATCATGTGGCTCTGAAAGCAGAAGGAACTTGCAGGAACTCTTGTGTGAATCCCAGATTTGGGTAAGAACAGTGTGTGTTTTACAGAACTCATGACYCTTAAGGTAAAAACTTATTGAATAACCCACAACATTTAATAAAAGGTGCTGAGAGGCATGTTTCCAAACCAGTAGTGAATTTGGCATTTACCATATGTTCACACATGGCTTTCTTCACTGCTTGAACAGTGGGGATCTGAATKAAAAACTTCCCATGAAATTTCACAAAGTAAATTAAAATAAAAAATGACAAACAGGATGAAGAGCTGACAGTTTTCATAAGACTAAACCAGGCTAAGAATTTATCTTAAATCCTAATAGCACCATCTGATGGAGGATCACCACAACACTACAGCAGAGACTCAAAGTGTGCTAGACATTAATTTGAAAATGTTTTAATAGATTTCCTTACTTTGTGTATTAAACTGTAAACATAAGTATACAGAATAGTGGTGATCTGCTAAATAAACCTAAAACAGATTATGACATTTTAAGTCAATAAAAGTTTTGATTTAGTAGAAAACAAGCCAGTCTAAGGTTAAGCTGAATAGAAAAAAAAGCAATTTCTTTCCAGATACCTCTTTTGTAAGCCTGGATAATAAATTTAAACACATCTGGTATCCAAGTCAAGTCTTTATTGCCCTTAAGCACACAGGTTGCCCACACAGGATAAAATACAAGTGAAGAATAAACATTTGTGCTCTCTTAAAGGACACCAAGTAGAGCAATATTTTTAATAYGTGATTCACTAAATACCAGATTGGTGTAAGAGAAGAACACAGGCATCACAAGGGCAGCTGGAGGAGAAATCTGAGGATCAGAGAGCTGCATGCAAGACATAGCAGAYATCTAATCAGGAGGATGTTAAACAACAACTAAATTACATGAATGCAAGCAGTTACACATTTAATTTGGTTGGGATTACAGTTCCAGATAAATAGAATTTACTCTGCTTTGCTGTATCAGATGAGACTCCAWCTCAAAGGCTCCTCATCCCAGCTCATCCAGGAAAAGCACATTCACAAAGAACAGCCCTTCCCTTTGGCACCCTAAGTGCCTGCAGTTTGGACATTCTCTCTATTGTAGGATCAGTTAGTTAATCCTTAAATTTCTCCATACATATGGAAAACTTGGTCCAATCCTTCAGTTTTTCTACTTTCTGCCATGCCTGGGCAGTCTCCTTCAATCCCTTGCTTCTACTACACCTGAAGAGATTCCAGATATGATCCCTTTTTATTTTAACACAAATTTCCCCCCTCCAATTCTCTAAAAATGCCAAGAATCTAAAAAGTTACTTCAACTTTGAAGATGCACAACCTCAAAGCTCTTTTCCTCTTTACTGTAGTGCAACCCCAAGARTAAAACTGTGAGTCCAAGCCATCTGCTCCACCATCAGCTCTGAGAACCAAGGATCTGCTGCAGGACCTCATTAGCATAATGCTGTTAATCATTAGAGCAGCACTAAATAACAGCAAAAGGGGGGAACCAAAAATACAGTGACAGGTGCTTTAGAGCAGAAAGTGGAAAAKGTAGAGGAACCCAGAAGAAAGGAAGTTAAGGAACTGTTCCTACAAAGTCAGATAAAACCATGTGCCATCAACCATACAAGGGTTCTATTGCTGCTCTGCAGAAACAGGTTTGGTTTTAGCTGCCCTGGTAATCAGACTAATATGATCAGGAAGCATTTGGATCTGTTGACTTCTGTGATTAGGAACACCTTTAGTTCCTGGCATACACCCTGAAGATAAGAAACCTACACCGTGCAAGGAAATCTGATATTGTTATTGATCTGCTTTAATTCAAACACAAGAAGTGTCCACAGMGATTGTGGGCAGCTCACAGGACTGGATGAATACAGGTTAGTTAGGAAGGACAGGCCAGGAGGGCAGGGAAGGAAATTGTCCTGAGTGTGGGACAGCAGCTGGAATTGGAGAGCTGTACCTGGGGCAGGGGATGAGCTCCTGGAGCAGGGGAGCTGTGCCTGGGGAAGGGGATGAGCTCCTGGGGCAGGGGATGACCTCCTGGAATTGGAGAGCTGTGCCTGGGGCAGAGGATGAGCTCCTGGGGCAGGGGAGCTGTGCCTGGGGAAGGGGATGAGCTCCTGGGGAAGGGGATGAGCTCCTGGAATTGGGGAGCTGTGCCTGGGGCAGGGGATGAGCTCCTGGGGCAGGGGCAGAGCACCATGGCACAGATAGTGGGGGGTGCCTGCTGCCCACAGCCTCGTCAGCAGGAAGCAGGAGGTGARACCTTCTTCAGACGACTGAAACTGCCCCACATTTGCAGATCTGGGCTCCCCCTGGACACTTTCTCCACCCCTGCACCTGCTGAAAGGCAGAAGGGCAGCAGGAAGCCAGGAGGAGTTGATGATGACTCCCTAGCTCCTCTGGCTGAGGAGGCAGCAGGGGCAGGGTCTCTGCTGCACCTGGTATTTGCAAAGGTCTGCCTGGGGATCTGAATGAAGTTAATTTGAAACAGGGCCCCAGAGATGCTGCGGAATATCTGACCCTGGAGAAACTCAAACCTGACTGGACAGGGCCCTGAGCAATTAGATCTAATTAACCTGTCTTTGGAAAGTGGTTTGGATTAGAGAACCTCAAGTGGTTCATTTCAACCAGAGCTGATCTTGTTTTCAGATAAATCTATTTTTAGAAATGCTTTCCAAAGGCATTTCATTTTTCAATAAAGTAGAAGTCTCCTAAGATATGCTTTAAGGAAAAAAAAATTACCAGCAGCTTTTTGTTAGAATTATTTCTCTGAATCTCAGGATAGACAACAAAACAAACAAGCAAATTTCTTCACAGTTGTACCTTTCTGAAACCAAATGCACCAAATGTTAAGAAAGGAGATAACTGATTACACAYTGCTGGCTTCAGAGAATTGTGCAGCATGGAAATAAATAACATACATGAGAGTGAATTCTGAAGCAAAAGACAAACATAAGTAAAAATAATGGAGAGGAAGGAAAGGGAGATCAGGACACAAAGCCTGAAGCCATTGCAGTTATGCCTGTTTTGAAAAGCAGAATCCTCCAGTGGGAAATAAAACCAGCCAACAAGAAYAGACCTTGGAGGCCAAGGGTTTGGAACGAGGCACACCTGCTGCAGGCAGCTCCTCTCCCAGCCTCCCTCCAATAAATGCTGCCTGCTCTGCATTCACGGGACAAAGGAAAATGGGACATACTTCTGTAATAAAAATTTAAAAGCCTTGTTACRGCTTTTTTACTGCCTTTTGTATGCATTGATGTTTATGCTTCATTACTTTAATTTTTGGGTTTTTATTACTGTTAGTGCCCTGAAGTTAAGGTGGTAAACTACAAGCTTTTAAAACAAGCAGATGCTTCCTTGTGGTTGAAAAGGCTGAAGCTATGCTTTATGCCAAGAATAAATTTTAACTTTTAATAGCTTTCAGAAAAAAAAGGTCTCTTTGTTGAAGCAGGTATAAAATACATGAATTATTTAATATCTGCAATTCATTTATGAGAATGGAAATCCTTTCCAGACTTGCAATTAGCATGGTCACTAATGCATCCATATGAGCATGAACAGGTCAAAATCATCCTTGTCATGAGTCTATTGAATTTATTGCAGTTCTGTAAAAAAGAGTATTTATTACCTGCATAAGTGGAGGAATTTAACATTTTCGATTTGTTTTCAGCCTTTACACAGAATACAATGTATTTTTAATTTCACAAAAACATTGAAACAAAAAAAAGGAAAAAAGTAAAACCAAGGATGATTAAAACAACACTGTAAGTTAACAATGCTTTCRCTTTTTAGCAATTTTTCAGTTGTGGTGGAGGTTTAACTACATCACAAGCACTGCTTGCTCCTATTGTCAGGTTCTGCTCCTTATGGCAATGCTGCAAATATTAATACTATATTTGCATAAACTAGCTGTTAGTTTATTTCTTTATTATATGTTATGGTCTGTAAAAAAGGTTGCTTTTAACAGATATTATGAAAAATTCACTACTGAAGAATATTAAGAAATTACAAAATTATAAAACTGCTTATTCTCTGATAATTATTTTTAAAAATTATTGCTTACCTGCTTCCAAAAGCCATTTGACACTGGACAAACAAGATTTACTGACTATCAATATATAAAATGTAGAATGACTCAGTTTTGGATAACTTTGTAGATTGTTTACTTTACAATTTGTAATATGTGTAAGATCGATTCTTGAAATTAATACTATCAGAGACAAATTACCTCAAATGGCCCTTTTTGGTTATGTGGTGAAATCAGGATAAATTAATATAATTGATTTAAATAAATTACAATCTGCAATGAGAAAAATAATTGCATTTTAAAAAATGAGTAAGATCAGAACACAATGATGTTACAAAGCCAGAGAGGTGAATTTTGCCCTGCATTACCTACTTCAGACCATTCTGCAGCTCAGGGCACAAAGGCTGCCTTGACTTGTTTTCAAATAAAACACTTTATTCACTGGTTTTTTTCCCCATTATATCGTTCAGCTGATTTCAAGTCCACAATTTTTCTTTCATGCAGCCCAGAATGAGTTTAGGAAAGATTGACAATAATGATAAAGAAGCATTTCCCTCAGAACAGAAAGCAAAGGGATCTAAATGATGCAGAGACATGAAAATCCATCTCCCAGTTTCCTCAACTCCATAAGGCAACACAGACATCAACCCACACACAGAGAATTGTCATTACAGAGCCTCAGTTTCACCATCTGGGACACTAAGGTGATATCKGGCAGTGCTCCTTTATAAGATAATTTGATTTTTTTTTTTTTAATTTTCCTAAAAACTACTATTAGATAATAGTATAGATAATACAAAGATACACAACTTTCCCCCTGAGATTTCCTAAGGACAGGAGAATATAGTGAAATAAGATATCAATCTGTGGTTAAAAAGTAATAATCATAAATGCAATTATTCCTTATGGTAGACTAATCAATTCTGTGCATTTTCCATTTTCTTTGCATTGTACATTTTGCATGTATTCTAGGTTTTAATATGGGATTAAGATATATGACTGTGAAATGCACATATTTCTATTTAGAACATWAATCCATACAATGCCCACTTTGTGAAAAAAAAAAATTTAAAATAACATGGGCATGTAGGAATTTACCATTGAAGACTGAAGTATCTTGAAAAAGTAGCCAAATTTTTTTTAATTACCAAATTATCTTTTAARATTACATTTGTTTTGTCCATTAGAGTTGTCTGGGTATTTACTTCAATATTCAAAACCAGAACATCCCACAAGTCAAAGTAATTAAATTCTCAYATTATTTTTTTCATAAATGTTGGTTTATTTTCATAAACGTTGGTTTATTTTCATAAGTTTCTACCCTGTGGGCCCCCCTGACCCCATACTGTAGGTTTTGTATCACTCATTTAATGCACAGTGGCTGATCTCTGATACACATTTATCTGCCCTGCCAAGATGTGTGAGAGAACTCATCCCTCAGTAGGTATCAACTCATACTCAAACAGATGGAGCACATTGAAATTCCAATGCATCTTGAGGTACTCAGGTCTTTAATTTGGTGCATTCCACAGTACAGTGACAAATACTGAAAACTGGATCCTAAAACCAGAATATTTTCAATTTCTTCAAGGCTGTAAATTTCATTTAGTTTTTTAGAACAGATCTATTTTCAGTTTGCAGCTCAGGGGAAGATAAGGAAGCCTTCAGAATATATAACACTGTTACAGAAAAGAAATTGCTATTTATTCTTAAAACCCTTCTGCATTTTGAAAAAGACTAAAAAAAMTTGTCATCATTTTAGAATTCCTAAAAAAATTCACCTGAATTTATTAATAGAAGCTGTTCTGTCTGGAGGCAGGATCTTGATTTTGAGTCAAGTAATTGCAGAAAACATTGAGGACAAGGCTGTGTGAATAAGCCCCTGTCACTGGAAGTGGGGTGCCTCTGCCAGCCACACAGAACAGCACAGTGTGCTGAAATTTTCTCTCGTCTGTCACCCTTAGATGTAAATCCAGATGGGAGTGTTTCAAAAGCAAAGACAACAAGTAGGAAAATGAGATAGGAAACAAGGAACAGATCATAATTTGAACATTGCTCTTCAAGCCTTCAGCAGTTCACAAGATAAAAATGAAATGTGGATGCCTTGGTGACACGGTTCTATTTTACTTGGAAAAATTGCCCTGAATCTCTCTGATTAATTTACATGTCAGACTACACAAACAGAAAGATGAGATTTTAAGAGGAGGAGCAACATATCCTTAACAAGCTTATAGATCAACATATTTTATTTCACATGAAAGATCCTTTTTTAACTTTGACTAATTAGTACTGACAACAGCAGAGATGAACAAAGAGATTAAAGTCACCCCTTGGCCCGACTTTTAAACAATGACAAGGTCAGAACTAGCAGAGATGTAGGTGATACATRTAAAAGAGGCTCAATCTCATTCACACAAATTACCTCAACATTGTTTTCCTATTTCCAATATGCAACTAAATTTCATTTGTTATGATTCCTGCACAGCATCAAGAAAATAAAGAACACTGATTATAAATTCAATCTGTTATGCCATTTACTTAAAGACTCAAGGAAATGCAGAGAAATACTGTTAATGTACTACAAAATTCAGAATATTTTCTGTTGGGCTACATAAGCTCTCAGGCATCCATTAAATCTGCAAAAACAGAAAACAACTTCATTTGTGGTCACTTCAACCTCAGCTGCTGTACTAAAGCTGAAAATAGGTCCATGCTCCCACAGCCTGTCCTTGAGATAACAGACAATAATCAAGACTTCCTTAGTCTCAGCTCCTTAGGTTTTCTCTGATCACTTCCACTATAAAAATATGATTACTCCAATTGGTCAAGGAGATTCCTTTCAGAAATACCAGATGCAATCAAATCAGTTCTGGCAATCCACCCTTATTACTCAAAACTAAATTCTTGAATGGATTATCTTTCTGTACTAATTAATTTCAAACTGGAAGAGCTATCAGCTGAAGGGAACATTTCTCTGACACCACACCCAGGTGTTTCCTGGCCATGGCAGCAGGTGACACCCAGAGCTGCATTCCCTGGAAGCTGCTGTGCCTGGAGAGACCTGGAGAAACAGCTTCCCAATCTGCCTTTTGCACAGCAAAGTTGCTAACAACAAAAATCTTCTGTGAAGTTATAGCCACACACAGCACAACAGACAGAGCAGAAAAAAGCTCCTGGTGCTCATTACTGATCATTGCTCTGTCTCCTGGCCTCAGACGTCACCTGCTGCCTAAAGCCACGCTGGCTGATTTCCCTGGRGACACAGGAGGATTTGTCAATGAGTCTGACATTTCTTTGCTCCACTTTTACCCATTCCAAGAAAAAAGAAAAGATGAAAAGATCCTATTTCCCTGAGGAAAAAGTAGCACAATCTATTTCCCTCGCTGGCATTTTTCAAATCTGCCTGTCTCCTTCTGACTCACTAGTGGAATTACCAGTTGAAGTTTTTCAAAAATTTGTTGTTAATTCTTTATGATGGCTGAAGTGAAGTACAAAAATAGCTCACAATAACAGAGATTGTGATTCTCCTACAAGCAGAAAACATGACAAGTAAATTTTTGGTCAAATTTATAAATTAATTTGACCACAAGTAATTCTTTTGAAGATATGAAGATTTAAATTCAGCTCACTCGGGATAATGCTAAATACAGCCTTTTTCAATGTGATATTTTAACCCCCACCCCAGATTCTCCCATATTTTAGGATTATTTCCTCTCCAGATCTTCCTTTGCAGTTCCTATGTGGAAGCCAGCAAACCTTTCTTCCTGCTGAGCCAAAGTATTTCTATTTGGCCCTCCTTCAGACATACTTTTTTTGGTCACTATAGTTTTATTTTCTTTGGGGATAAAGCAGTGACACCCCTTAGCAGCCCTGGTGACAAATTGCATTTTCCCTGTGTTCCCTGGCTGCCAGCTCCTCTGCCCTGTGTTACCAGAACAGGTGACTGCTCCAAGCCCTGCATTTCTACTCTGGTCTCCCTCCACCTGCCTTATTGCTGCTCAGTCTTTGCTTCCTGTTGGGTGGTTTTTCCTGTTTCTCCCATTGCAACAATCATGCATCACTTTATTAACTTCATCTCCATTTGTCAACATTAGGAAATAGGCAAAGCTGAGAACAGCAATTCACAGCTCATAGTGCTGAAATCTCCYGGCTCAGAAGAGGGAATAATTAAAGACTGAATATTCCCCAGCATGGCTTTAATATCCAGTTGTATAGAAACACACAGAGAAAGCTCTCTTCATCTTTCCCCCATTTAAAATAAATAAAATAAAATAAAATAAAAAAATAAAATAAAATGTCCAGCACTGAGAACTCTATCGGTTTAAATAACCATCAGAAGACTCCTGCAGAGCAATCTCAGTGGAATCCTACGTTGGTGATGCCCAAGGATTCATTCTTTGAGCACATCTTCTGATCTGAAAAACATTCCACCACACTGGGCTGATTTTTACAAAACAGTAAGAGTAATACTCTTTCMATTTTCCTAGCTTGCTTTGATGACCTGTTGATTTACTCAGCTGGTTTCCTGGAACATCTGGGGCACGTAGATACGGCACCAAACTCTCTCATGGAGAGAGGATTAAAGCTGAAAGCCTCAAATTGATGTTTCGTTCCATAAGATCTGAAAATAACATGTAGTTTTCCTCTGGCAAAGGTGGCAGGGCAGCCCAGCCAAGAGGAGCTGCAATTATGAATCTCAACAGGACTCAGGAGCCCTTGATGTGATTTTATCAGTTATCAGCTGGGACTGACTCCAGCTGAGGGCTGGTTGTTAATCCCTGTGTGATCCTGAGCAGTTCCTTGTGTGACAGAATGTAGGAAAATGAGTGGTGAGTGAGGAGCTTGAGAGCTTTGTGATGAGAACRTGCCCAGCTAACACAGACAGCAGATATTCACCCACCAGGGTCACTGCCTGGGCCAGTGCAGCTCCTCAGTGCATCCTGTCAACAGGGAGGAGCAGCTCCCAGGACGTGCCAGGGCTCCTTCCACAGCAAGCCAGGGAAAAGCTGATTAGAAAATGAGCTGGGACTTGCAGGGACACACTGTGGGCTAGCACAGTGTGGRCATAACCTACACAATAGAGACATAACCTTGTCTCACGTGCCAGGACTAACCAGTGCATTAAAACTACATCCGGCTCTGTGTTCCTGGTGCATTGAAATTAAATAAGAAAATGTAAGTCAGACCTTCAGGAGGAACAAAAAAAAAGAAAAAAGATAACAGAACCATATATAGACTGGAAAAATGGGCAATATGTGGGAAAGAGTCCCTGTCTAGAGGATTACAAAATACAGCACAACTGTTTCAGTGCTCACAAGAAAATTACTTGCAGGGTCAGTTAATGAGACTTGTCTGAAAGAATTTCACGAGAAATACAATGTGTTAAGAACATACCATATCTTTATTTTGGGGCAGTTTCTTCATTGACTGAGGACATTTGTTATATTTGGATCATTGTCACCCTTCCCTATGCTTTTGTTCTCCCTGCTCTCTCAGGGATAAGGCTAAAWGGAGTTTCAAGATTTTTTTTTTCTCACCATGGACACCTTAGTTCACCTTTGGAGATGCTCTTCCTKTCAGAGCTTGTTAAGTTATAACAGATTTTATATAGGCTTACTTTCTCTTCAGATTTAATTTGATGACTTAAGAATTTCCTTCTATTTTGAATAGTAACATTCTTGAAAGATGTTCTCTCAAAGARCATTAATTTTTCCCTCCCCTTTGCTCCTGTTTCCTTGCTGACAGCACCACTGTTTGTCAAGTATTAAGCCACTGTAACATGCAGCCATTCTAATTTTTGAGCAGGTGATAAATGAACTAAATCTACCCTGAAGAAGCAGAAAATTTTCTGATACTCATATTCCATCACAGTGTGAAAGTAGATCAATCTTGCCACAGTCTTTAAATTGTATCCATGCCCCACTGAAACTGGGGTTTACATTAACATTTGCTTTAGCTTAGTTTGCCAAATCATAGATTACAAATTACTCCTGGAAGTTGAATTATACTTCACTAACCTTCCAACACTCAGCATAAGGTTCTGAAAAGCTCTGTGCAAACTGTGCTCCCACCCCAGCCTGGGAGGATCAGCCTCAGAGACCCAGGGCCTGCAGTTGTACACTGGCCCCTCACAGCCACAGGAATTATAAATTTAATGAATAAGTTAATGAATGAGTTTAATACCTCCCATTCTACCAACACATCTTCCTCCAAACGGTAAATGTCAAGCACATCTGTACTTCCTTCAGGTTTTGAGATCTCTGGGGTAATGCTGAAACACTAAAACCAAATGATGTTACTGTCACCCAGCAATGTCTCTGGGCCACAACCACAAATCTCTCACTGAGCACATGCAGTTTATTCATGGTAAATTTGTGGCACTGGACCATTTGTGGCATTCCACCTGTAACAGAATGTACCCAGCCCCTGCCTACAGCTGCAGCTCTAAAACCCGAATCACAGAGATGCTGCTTTGTCCCACAGTTTCATTCCAGGAAAAAACACCCCTGGGACTYCCAGTGGAGTTTTGCCAGATAAAAAAGAGCAAATAAATACATCTGGCAGAATCTGGCAATGCAACGTGTACTATCAGCTGAAAACAGTGGTGAGAGAGGAATATGTGTGATTGCTTTTCAGGTTCCAGGTATGAGGTTCAGAATGATAAAAACTCCTTGCCCCTTCCCAAGAGATTATGGAAAACATACACAGCTGACTGCTGCACTGCACACCTTTCAACCACTCCGTGGAAAAAGATAAGTTGTCAGGTTTTACTATTTACATATAAATAGATATTTTATGTCCAGATAGTGAAGTACAGGAAATCACCTCTGAAATGCCTATGATCAAGCTCCATTTCAGAATCCAACAGCCTGGTTCAGATTTTCTCTATTCTGCTGCCTGTTCAGTCAAAAGCCTCTCTTTCATGCTTCAACACTTTTCAGCTGCTCAGGCAGATCTATTTAATTTCAGAATGTGCACAACAACACAGCTTTGCTAAAACAATCTGGGTCTTGATCAAAGAACAAGTCCTGGGATGCATTATTACYCAGTAACAGGTTGAGTTTCAAGAGTGAGGTTTCAAAACTAATTCTGCTTCTCTGAATTTAAATGCTTGTGATCACRTGCAGAAAACAACAGTGCATTATTACAGCCAATGTCTGCTACATTTCACACTGTTCCCCTGCTCCAAAACAAGCAAGTCCTGTGTTCAAATGGCTCAGGTGACAGTAAATAGATGTTTAGCTTCTGCCAGATTCAGTGCCAGAGCATAAAACCAGCATGGSTCAAAATGGCTGTGCCTTCTTTAAACGCCTGCTAAAGGAGAGCTTGTTGGGTACCACAGAGGGTGGGGTGCAGTGTGCATGCCCTGCTCTTTTCCAGAATCACTGAGGAACTGCAATTGATGTCCTTWTGTGTTAACATAATCAAGGCCACCGTGTCCCTAAAGTTTGTCACTGAACTTTATAATTTTTGAAAGATACACAAGCCCCCAGACTGTTCTCAGGGCTGAGATTACTCTGTTCAGACTCCAAACCATTTCTATTTCAGCAGAGTTTCGTGTTGAAGCAGCACTTGCTGCTGTCCCTGACACTACAGAGGGCTGTGATTAGCACAGATATTGGTATTAAYTGCTTTGGTAAGCATACAACAAATTAAAATAGAGGTCCAGCTTGGCACAGTGCTAAACCAGAAACTCAGTGACTCATACCTCACCTTTGCTAACCAAACAGTCCCTCCTTTCATGAGCCAATGAAATKATAAAGATTAATTGTGAAAAACACACACGTCATTTTATTTCCTACCATAAATCAATGATAAAACTCTCATTTACAGCTTGTCAGAAGCAAAGTTTGTAACAAGTGGATGTGWTGTTAAATCCACATGTAAGATAACCTAACCTTTCCTGTCACTCAAAAAATGTTGTTTATTATTAGATGTGATGCCACATCCAAGAATATAATCAGTTTGACTGATAGCTCCAATTGTGAAAGTTGAACAGARGCATTTAAAATAGACCTTAGTCCTCACTGTAATTCTCATCTATTGATGCAAAAAGGAAAAAAATCCAACGGTTCAGTAATAGGATAGTCCTGGTGTTAAACAATTCCAGATGCCCAGAMGAACCTCTGCAATGGGTGCCTTTGTTTCACCCACTGAATTTCCTACATTTACACAAAGCAAGAATCAGAAATGCAAAAAATGCTAATGCAAAAATGCATAAATGCAAAAAATACCTTCAATCTCTGTTGGGCAATTGGTATTGTAAGCCAGATCCAAAAATATGGGTCTAGATAGTGCTTAAGCCTGATGGAGCACCTTACTGGTGGTCACTGTAGTGGATTTCATGCCTGGTTCACATTCACACCTCACCCTGTTGTGGGGGGCTGTATTTTATCTGAACCTGACTTTCCAGTGGGGCATTGTGATCATGCAATACAGAAATCCATTCCTCCACCCTCAGCTGGCATGAACTGCATGGCTTCACTGAACAAATCACAARCAGCAAATGGAAAGGAGAAGGTCTTTTTAAAAATAGATGATTCTGCTCTTCTTGCTCACACCAGAACTCCTGTGGGGGAGAATGGGCAGAGCTACACCCTTGGCAGAGAAGGGAAAAAGGTGACAATGAATGCAGGGATGTCCCTGTGTTTCCAGCCAGAGCACAGCCCTCACCCTCACCCACTGCAATAAACTGCCCGCCTGTCCACACAATACACACTTCATCTCATCATTCACAATTAAATGAATATTTTTTGCCACTACAAAGCGCTTTCTGATGGTTCAGCTCGCCTCTAAAACGTTGTACCACATCTCCCAGAGCCAGATGCAGYGCACACAGTGAATGTGCAGGCAGGCAGGGTGTGAATGCCCCCTTTGCAGCCCAGGTTTGCTGTGCCAGCACAGGAGGGCAGTGCCAGCTTGGGGCTGTCCCCAGGGAGCTGCAGCCGGGCCTGCCTCTGCTGCRCAGGAGTGTGGCAGCTTTGGGGGCAGCTTTGGGTGAGCTGGGCACGTCCTGTGCTGTGGTCCAGGGTTAGAAAATGCCAGGGTAAGCAGTACAGGTGGCAATATTTAGGGTTGCACAGTGAGGATTGTGATTCCTTGGGTTTCAGATKTGCTGCTTGGCTGCACACTCAGGAGGATTTCTCACCCAGGTCCCAGCCCCTCTCCCTGGCACTGCTCTACAAACTCTGCTKAAATGCTTTTACTGTGTCCACTTAAGGATGTCATAACTCAGACTGAATATAATTTATTCATTTTGGTTCCAAATCAGATTTACAGTCACACGCTAAATGAAATATTTTTAGCCCAAATAAAACAACTACTGACCTTGGAGATGGACCTAACTGTTCCCCCACACTCACTGTCCCCAGTTCTCCTCTACTTAGGTACAGCAACAGGGAGAGACAGAAGGAATGAGAAGATGCCACACTAAGTGTTAGCTACCAGTGATATAAACAGAGCGACAAAAAAAATCAGATCTGAAWGACGTGATTGTTATGAATATATATTAAAAGATACAGCAGTGATATCAATTATTTGGACATTTTCAGAGAAAAACAACTTGAAATTCATCTTCCAAGCTGCATATCATACATATTAACAAAGATAAATTTGGAACTAATCTGAATAATTTGCTTTTTTGCTTTAAGAATCTTTCAGACATATAAAGATTGCAATAAGAAAAACACTAACAAGCCCTTTTCTGCCTAATCATTCAAAACAGGAGACATTTGCRGCAGAACATTCAGTGTCTTTTGTGGTTAAGAACATCCATTTTAATAACTTTTTTCCCCCCGATTATTTTATGTATGTATGGATAAAAAACATATTTGCTTTTATAAACTTTCTTTATGCAAAATCTTCTGGGAGAAAACCAGTAAGACAGAGTGGAATTAAACACCTATTCCACTGCATTTCTGCTTCTCTGGGCAAAACAAAAGCTGCAAACTCACCCCAAGATAACATATATAATATATATATATATATATATATACACACGCAGAGCCTCATAGAAGCTTGTATCACAAAATCCAGTTAGTTTAATCCTTTCCCAAAGAAATTTTGCATAAATACACCAGTGAGACCCCAGCAGAAACTGCTCCTCTGTCTGAGGCAACATGGCACAATCTTTAACTTCCTTGACTACTCCCAGTAACAAAGAAATAAAACATTTGAAACACAGATTATGCAACTTTTGACCTGTTTCTAAGAAAGGATGCTCCCCAACTTCATGAAATCCTCAAWATACACAGCTAACAATAAATTTTTAAAACATAACAACTCAGTAATTTCTGCTTTGCCTTCAGAAATACAGTAGAGAAAGGTAAAATGCAGACTGGGAACCAGAAATTACTGCAGTTCTCAGACACATGCARTGCATGAAACATTGAGAAGATCCATGAAACAAAGACAGAATCTACTAAACAGAGGAGAAAGGAACCACTTTTCTAGAATAAAATATAAAATAAACTTTCAGATTTGAAAAGGACGCCTGAATCATGGCATGGTTGTAGCTCAGTGGTCCAACTTACTGAGGACCAGGTCTAATTTAAACTGAGCTGTATTTGCCATAGAGCCAGACCACATTTCTGCACAAACTGAAACATGAACGGTAGAACTGTCAGGCAGCCCCAACAATTCTCTCAATTCAGACATAAATTGTGGCAGAATTTCAAAAAGACAGCAACTTCTAGATGGCAACTGASCCAAACTTGAGAAGTCTTTCATTTAGAAGAGCTTTCCAAAACCTGCTTAGAGCCCTCATCCCTCAGCAGAAGAGGGCTAAAGTTAAGTCTAACAACTTCTACAATTCTCATCAAAAAAGGGGAAARAATTCTTTTTACCCTGTGCCTTATATTCCAGTGTGGGTGTTATGCAGTTTCTACAACATTGGACGGGATCAGCAGCATTAAAAGAAGAAAAAAAGAAACAACAAAARTCAAACCAAAACATCACAGTCACTTAGTTCTAGTCAATACTTCCTGAGGAATTCTGGCAGTAAAGATCAGCAATGGTTCCATGGCAGCTCCTCTGAGCTTTGCCTTCCATCTTTTCAACTGCAATGTATAAAACTGCTGCTTCAGATTTTTCTGGTCAGAATAAAACTTCAACATATGCTTGCCTGCTATGGAAATATGCAGATGTCCAAGCACCTGAGATATTAAAATCATAAGGCTCAAAACAAAGTTGTGTATGTTATGGAAAAACATGAAAGGCTAAATGGAAAATAGCCTGAAATAACAACATGAGACTTTCAATTTCAGCAACTAAATTCCACCATGAATTGTAGGASAGTTCTATGGGGTRCTGAATGYAGAATAAGAGGGTACACAATTTAGAAACTTTAATGCTGGCAATATTGYTCTTCAAGCAGTTACCTCTCTTTGCAAAGGTAATACTTAAATTTACCTTCACTTACATTTGGGGTTCTTGTAAAGACCAAGACACAGCCCAGAAATGAGAGAGGAGGAAAGGCTGAGTAAGGCACTGGCTGAGCAGTGTAGGCAGTGCTGGTGCTCTGGCAATGGTTTTAAAACCCTTCTGCTTTTGTGGAACTTCCATCCTCTCAAACAGGAATATTTGTTTTCTAAGGCACTGGTCCCTCTTAGCTGACCATGTAACTTGATCACTAAAGCCCTGCCAAAGGTGCAGGTATCACATAATCATATTGAAGTCCATCRTTTTATTTTAAAATATCCTTCTTCTCTTTGTGTTAAAAATTACACATTTAAGATTTTTCAGTGTCTAAAATTTGCTTTTGGTATCACACTATTTTACAGCAATTTAATATTTTACCACRTTATATATGCCACTAAAACTTGTATGATAATCCATCTGTTGTAGGCACAGGTGAGCACCCAGCAGCATGTCAAATAGTTTGTACATGTGCATGAGTCTGAGCTTGAGATTAAGCAACTTTTCCATTTGCAGTTATTATTACTTTAAGTCTAACAGTAAATGGAAAGAATCAGACAAGTATTCACCAGGTGAAGATCATGATTTGACATTTCTGTAAGTACTTTCCTGACTTTGCCAGCCTTTAGAGACTTTGTTGCAGAATACAAAGCTGGGGATGTATTGAGTGAGGGTGCTGGAACTCCAATTGCAGCTTATTTCAATCGATATTTCTTTTTTGAAGCCAGGGACTCTCATGTAGTGCTCATCTGACAGCTTTGATGTGAACAGCATTAATAAATGCTGACATTTGGGTTGATTTTGATTACTCTCCCTCCACAAGCATGGACTAGTCAGGCACTGGCTAATCCCTCATTCCTTCTGCTTGTACTGCTGCTCTTTCTGTCCCACTTGCTGCTGCTCAGTTTTATCTGTAACTTTCAGTACCAGGAATACAGGATTAGAAAACCTGAGTGGTGGTACTTAGCACCAGCAAAATCTGTGCAGACAGGGACCAGAAGTACCAGCAGTGACACCTGTGTGTTTCTGATGTCTCTAAGGTCTCACAGCAGCACCGTCCTGCTCTGGGTTCAGCGGGATCAATCAGATATTTTTGGTGGCATTGGTGCTTTTCCAAATGATCTGCACAGGTAGAAACCACCAYGTGCCCTCCTGGGAGCAGTGCCAGGAGGGAGACTGCACAAAGAACTCACACCCACACTTTCAAAGGGCCATAGGGCATTGAGAGCAAACCAGAGATGTTTTCTGTGCCCTGGAAGGGGTCATGGCCTGGGAAGGTCATCCAGACCCCCAGCACTGATTGCCAGGTTTAGCTGTATAATTAATGAGAGCACAGCACCAGCTTCTCTTCCCCTTGCAAAGCCAGGGACAGTTTTTAAGGGAAGACCACATAATTTATTAGACAAGATGATTTTTTTTTTCTTTAGATTGTTAAACACATCAAATGTTCTCCCATCTTATGACATTCATAATTCATTTTCTATTGCAATTGAAAATGCTCTATTACTACATTTCTAACCTAGAAATGGATGAACAATTTACTCAGGAAAAAAAAAGGTACACAAAAGCCAGCAATGTCTTGGGAATCCTCCTTTTGGAATTGGAACTCTGAAAAATGCTCACCATTAAAAGCTGTTCACTTACTCACACTGATCTTCCTCCTGTTGAGCTGAAAGTCAGAATTCTATTTAGAATCCTAACTCAAATATTTGGCTATTCCAAAAATGCATTCTGACAATTCATGGAAATTTTTTGATGCTATAAAATAATAATTAGGAAATAATTTTTTTAAAATTCAGTATCAAGGACAACCACAATGCAACAGAGTAWTCAGAATACAAAACTGAATGAGGTAGCAGATAATGCACTGAAAGGCCAACTGATTAATTTACAGAGCTTAAATAACTTTCCTATAAGATACATTATTGACTGCTGCTCTGGCAAAAATTCTTTCTAAAGTCTAGCACATATGTTAACRTCAAATTACCCTCACATATATTAAAGCAACAGCAATTGCCCATCTTTTCTTACATTATAACTGRCAGCTCTTAGACTTCATCCATCAAAAGAGCAGATACCTGAAAGATTACCCATGAGTAACATTATATAAGCAATTCTTAGATTTCATCAGAAATGCTATTCAGTTAAAACACGCTTTTCTTCTGAAAATATATMATCTGATATTTATATTAACATATATAAATTAATCCCTTGCAAATCTTCTCCCTGAATATGAAAAAGCAAAAATTAAAATCCCAATGTATATGGGTTTTATTAAGATAGTGAAACAATCTTTACCTTGTCAGTTCAATCCTTTCTTATTCTGATAACTTTTAAGCACAATGATACTGGCTGTTCTGAAATCTAAATTGAGCAGAGATCTTAGTAAAAGCTTCCCCTAAGAAGTTTTTAATGCCATTTGAGTATTAAACAATCATTSCATACACTCCATAATCATTCATACAAGATGTAAAACTTAATTATCTCAGCTGAGCAGTAGCCTTATAAATTGAAATATCAAAAGATCAGTCCTGCTATCTTAATCTATACTTGAAATAAAAAAAAATAAAATTCACTGTGGCAGATATCTAATTAAATCTATCAAATTACACAATAAATTATTCAATACATCTCTCGAGRTGAATTTTCATTATTGTTTGTGTTAATGTGCTATAACACAGAAAATTTTACTTTTATTGTTGCCAAGAAYCCCATCATTTTACCATGATGTTCTATCAGATTTTTGTTCAATAAATATCCAGGGTCTTACTSAAAGAACTAAACATTTCCCCAAGAGATGAACATGCAATAAAATAAAGAGTCTGTGCATTTCCCCAGAAATTCCAAGCTCCTCTCAGGTCAGCATTTTCCCCAAAAGTGTTTTCAACTTTTTCTGAGAGCCACAAACTCCCTATTTATTCAGGTTGTGCTTATTTTCTTCCCTCTTTCTTTCTGCTTCTGTTTTATTATTACAGGAAATATTATAATTTTTATCATTACTATTTTTACATCAAACTTCCTRTAGGAACAGTGTAACAAATGCACTAAAATCACTCTAGAAAATATCTAATAAGAGATTCCACTGCAGTGATACTTTCTGTTTGTTAAAAAAAAAAACAAACACCCAACCAAAACAAAAAGCTAATGCCAAGACAGAGAATGCACTGAAATGAGTAATTATGAAAGCACAGGGAAAAATATTCACGTTTTAAATCATAAACAAATATTTCAACATATAAATGAACAGGAAAGGATAACAGTAATGTCAAGTTCCATTCCCAGCCAGCCTTGCTGCACTGGCACCTGCTAAAGGAAACCTGGATGGAATTATCCTGGCATTCTAGTCACTGCAGCCTATACAAAACCCCAAACTATGCACCACTGCCTTTGGGTGGGAAATGGAACCCAGCTGGAGCTCTCCCTTTCCCAGACCTGACTGACCAAGCCCTGAAGAGCACATAAATGGTTTTCAATCAGACAGTACTTTTTTCCCTGTTTTTCAGCACTTCACATCATTTAGGAAAAGAAAATGTGTACTGTAGAGAGAGTCAGCCAGAGCTCTGGTCAGCCAGTCTGCCTTGATGTCCAARAACATCCAAAGCTGTGTTTGCAGTTATTCTTCCACATCCTAATATGTGATGCCCCCATGACCTTCCTTCATCCCTTCTGCTCTGCACCATCTGTCTCAGCCCTGGTCTTGTCATTCCCCAGCCATTCAGAGCCCAAAGGCTTCCAGGCTGAGCCAGAAGCTTTATCTTTGTGTTAAACTCTCCTGCAAGGAGCCACAACATCTCATCCAGTGAGTTCTGAAACTTGGTTACATCCTGTGTGAAGAAGTGTTCCTTTTATTTGTTTGGAACACTCTCCTGATAATGTAATTTTGATGGCACCAGTTGTTGTATTGTGAAAGACAGAGAAAAATCATTCCCTTCCCTCTATTACTCATTATATCATTGGCCTTTTTCTTATCCCTCTCTGCAATTTCTTTTCCAGCATTAACAGTTCTTTACCTATTTAACCATTTCTCAAATGGAACACATCCTACTCCCTCAGGGACTCTTGTTTCTCCCCTCATGCATTGCCWGTTCATTGAATATTCTTCAAATGAAGATAAGCAGCACCAACCAAGGGAAAACTTCACACCATTACTGCTACCCCCAATGAAAGATGTTAACAGAGGATCCAGTGTGACACTGTTTAAATATGCTGTCATTCATATTGTTCTCAGCTCAAAAAATGATTTTCTGGTTCTATTTCCATACAAAGAACCACAGAGAATCTTCTACTAGAAGTAAATGTCAAAAAGGGCTGTCACTGTCACCACATTCATATGAAGCCATGATTTATTATGGTTATTGCACAGTTGCCACAGAGATGAGTTCTGTTTCACTTTCCTSCTTATCTTTACTAAGAACTGTAGGATATGAGATTCAGTAGAAGCAGGGCTGAGAGAAATCCTGGCATGAGCAAAATATCAGAAGTATGAAATCACCCCGCCACCATGATGTCATAAAGGCTGCAGATGAATATTCTCTGCCAGTTCCCAAAATCCCACTGGAACTGACTTCATTGCTTTGCAAAAAAATTCAATTGATGCAAGCCTGATGRCATTTTCCATGAAAATTTCATTCTAATTTAAATTCAGAGCACATTTTTCTAGTGCGTTAAGAATGCTGCAATACCCACCTCCTCCACCCTTCTGARAAAATTTAAACAAGTGCAGCTAGGACTCAGAACTGTCTAAGGCCCTGCAAAGTTACAGGTGCAGATTTTGTCCATTAGGACCAAACAGCATCAGCAGAGAACACTGATAAAAACTTACTGTCCAAATACTCAATGAACAATGTACATCCCACTGCTTCTGTGGCAGATTTATTCCCAATTAAGTGTGCTTATAAAGTATAAAAAACTTGCTTAATACCAAAATCCAGTTCCCCCTGGATTAGTTCTGTGCSTGCCAATATGAAAATAACAAACCAGAGCTCCCAAAGTTACACTGGTATTAACCAGATTTAATGAAATCATGAAGGTGACTAACCATTTATTTTAATAGGTTTATACACATATTCCCATTGTATTATAAGATTATTACACTATTTTTCCTTGTGTGTTCCTCTGTTGAAATCTCTCCTTTGTAGCAATTTCTCTCAACAAGAAACAAACAAATCTACCTGGTATTTTTTGAATTACACAATCTTTTTTGTTGTTGTTGTTTGGGTTGTTGTTTTTTATTATTGACATCAAGTACATTAAAATTATAGCATGATTTTATCTACATTCTTTCGTTCTGCTTTTTGGACAAAAGAATCTCTGTACCTTGCAGGTAAAATTAGGGCTTCAGGGACTGAACAGTTCCATCCTACATTCACAAAAGGAACTAACACATGAGATTCCCCAAGGTGATGCACTYCAAAACTATCAGAAGATGACAAAACCATTAGCTGGCATCAAAGTCCTCCCAGAGTTACAGTCAGTGCAATCAGCACAAGCAGCTTGCATTGTTGGCTTGTCAATACCAATTCAGACCACCCACTGCTTCTTACTTATTTTTTATYATTGATTCTGCATCTTTCCTGCCCGTATCATACAGCTAAATTCCTTCCAACATGACAAAGCCATGAGGATTTATAGACATTTCTCAAATTGCTATTCTTGTTAGGGTTCCAGCTACAATCCCTATTGGAAAAATGTTATGAGAGAGATACTATCAAAGTGAACCCTGGCTGCTGATGCAGAAATGAAGACAAATCATTTTTAGTTAAAATCAAAAAGGGCAGAAATAGTAGCAGAGTGAGGGTATTTACTAAGTTACTGTCATTTATCAGAAAGAAAGAAAGAAAATTAATTAAAACCCAAAAAGTGTTTAAAAGTTTCAAGGGTCTGTAAATCATTAGTTTGACATTGCAGTTAAGAATCCCTACTTATTAAAAATCTAAATGTGAGATCATCTTGGACAAAATACTTTGTTTTTTTCCTCCAGAAATTAAGCCACACAGAATCATGGGATAAACTTTATGGACTGAAATGATTTAGCATCTCAAGACTGCTCTCTTCTTTAATAATTGATTATTAAATTCAATATAAGCAAGAAGCATCAATGGACCTCCAGACATCAGAGATACACAATGAGGGCACAGCCATGGACTCAACATTTAGATGCTCCAACAAAAGACAGCAGAAAAAGAGAGGGTTGTTTTCACTTTCTTAATTTTTTTTAAAATAGTTCTTACTGAAAGGAAGAAAAAAATCGTATTTACACTCCTACAAATTGTTTTAAAATTATGTCTGGTTTTAACAGTGGAGCTGCTCTTTGCTAAAACCAAGATCAGTAAAGTGTGACTAGCTAGAAAATCTACTCTGACATGTATATTCTCAAATTATTGGCATGTGATTGATAATTGGAATGACTAACAAAGAGAGGACTGGGTTTTCTCACTTTGTGCAAAACACCAAAAGATCTGTCTGGTGAGRCTCAGTCAAGTTAACTGAGAGTCACTGGCCCCAGTTAGAGCTGATGATTMTGAAAACCGAACAGAATTAAAAAATGGAAGAAATCTCTAAAGGCATTCACTATGAATAGTGTGACATTTAAATCYGAGGATAGAGTAGGAATTTTTAGCCCACAGTAATGAAAATGCAGCTTGTCCCATCCCTCTGTGTAAGCAGAATGCAGGAAAAGCACACACTGTCTATGAAGGTGAAGGACTCCTCCTCTTAGAAGGAGCATTGTGCACTGTGAAGGGACTTGAGGCAGAATTAAAGAATTAACCAATCTATCTTAAGCCCTTTAAAATGAAACTGTAAAACAGAATCTTGCATTACAGACCAGGTTAGAAAAGGAGCAGCAGCAATCATGAAAATCAAGCACAAGTTTGTTTTTAATAGGAGATGTGATGAGCAGAGCAGAGGAGCCAGGAAGATGCTGTTAACAGCAGCATTCTCTAAGGAAGTGATGACAGAAGAAGGACAGCGAAAAACAGCCTGAGAGGAGATTACTGTTGAGAAGTGTAGAAACAATCAGATTTTATGTGAGAGTTTGGAAAGCTTAAACATTGCATGTGGAGCTTGAAACAGAAGGCTGAACTGAGATGCTCAAAGGGTGGTTATAACTCTCAAAGCTCATGCAGAGGAGAAATGGAGTGAGAAAAGCCTGCAAGAAAAATAAAAGTCCAGAGAAAATAAGAATTAAGACGCTGTTAAACCTTGGACTGATTTTACTGTATAAATCACATCTATTACACACACATGACTTCACCTGCCCCTTTTTTGGTACCTCCTTTACTACAGGATTCRAAATTTTAAATTTTCATTCAGGATGCCATTTTAGACTGAACAACACATCTCACATCTATCTGTGGTTTTATTCTTCATTAAACTGCACTCCCAAGGTACAATTSTGTTCACATGTGCTTGTTTTTGTTGGGGATGGCTCCGAGGCTGGGGCTAACACAACACGTATTTATCTCTGCAACCACTAAATATTGATGCTGCTCATCAAAAATTTCYAAACTGCAATCAACAGAACTGCTTGGGGCTAATTATATTTGTAACACAACTGTGCATTGCCTCTTACAGTCATATTTGAGCTTCCCTACTTGCTTTAGTATCAAGGGCAAGCTACTGCATCCGTTTGCTCAGGAAATGCAAACTTTACAGTCATTAACTTGGTGTCTTGAACGCTGCAGAGCAGATTAGCAAAAAATTATTTATATGATTCTTAAAGGACAACAAAATGTTTTCAACTAAACTCAACTATGAAACAAAACATCACAATACAAATTCTGTTTCAATTTTCAGAGTCACAGAATGGTTTGGATGGGAAGAAACCTTCATGATCATCTTGTTCCAGTCCTCTCTCAGGGACAGGGACAATTTCCACCRTCMSRGSGTGCTCAGASCCCCATCCAACCTGGCCATGGACACTTCCAGGATCCAGGGGCAGCCACAGCTTCTCTGGAAACCTGTGCCACGGCCTCAACAGCCTCACAGGGAATCGTTTCCTCCTAGGATCTAACCCAAACCTCCTCCCTGCCAGTGTGAAGCCATTCCCCTGTGTCCTGCCACTCCATCCCTGTACATTGTCCCCCTGTTTCTCTGTAGGCTCCTTTCAGGCCCTGCAAGGCCCCAGTGAGCTCAGCCCAAAGCTTCTCCTCTCCAGGTGAACAATSCCAGCTGTGCCAGCCCCTCCTCCCAGCAGAGCTGCTCCATCCCTCTGCTCATCCTGGAGCCTCCTCTGGCCTGGCTSCAGCAGCTCCAGGGCCCTCCTGTGCTGGCCCAGGGCTGGGGCAGCTCTGCAGGTGGAGTCTCACTTGGATTGGATGGAAAACATGCATTTTTACTGGTTTACTTTACTGTTGTAAAGACTTCTGAGTTAATAATTCTTTAAAAGAGCCACCATCCAACCATTCCTTAGGCTGYGCTACCAGTAAGGAAAAAAGCATTTCTATGCAATAACAGAAGCTATCAAAGGCTGGAGTGATTTTTACTAAATAAAATTACACAGGTTCTATATAAACACTTTAAAATAGAATAGCAATATAGCAATAATCAAATAATCCCATGCTATGCTGAAGAGGAGTTCATCTAGTTAGGCTGGGCAATATAGTTCATTTCCTCATCACAATTTTAAAATTAAAGATGACTGTACTGCTGTGATTTATTCTGATCCTTATAGACATTGCAATTACTGTAATGCAGAAAATGGTACAGTTAGTTGAAAATAATTATTAAAGCCTAAGTTATTAGCATATAAGAGAGTCAAAGAGAACAGGAGAAATGTTAGTTGCTATTGTTTATGTGGTAAATTTTTACCCTGGTTATTATGCAAATGGGAACAAATAGGGATGCTTTGCACATGTAATGAAAAGAAATTAAAAACTTGACTAAAATAAATCACACTTTTAACATAGCAGTTCTTTCAGCTGAAGCTCTGGTTGATACATTGCATAACCCTGTATGCCTTCRCCCTGACATACTCTTATTTGGAACAGTTTGTTACATTCCCATTCCGTCAGTGAAAAGACATTTTAATTGAAAAATCATTTGCCCATAAAATTATCATCATCAATTTACATTTTACAAAGGGACTGCATTATGACCATAAAACAATTTGTAAGTGGATTCATTCTACCCACTAAATCACTTTACATTATTCTGTGAACAGAATGATTAAAGCAGGTTAGCATTTTGCTGGCAAAGTAATTATGTTGTTATGCATTTCAGCCACACGGATACTTGTAATAGCTACTCCATTTATCTTGCTGACAGAACATCTATACTAAATGGGCAGAATACATTTTATTTACTTGATGCAATTCACTTAATTCACAAAATACTTTTAAACTTAGTTTTTGTCATCAGGAAAGTTTTGTCTATTTATTTATTTAACTTTCTTTTTATTTTATTTAGCCGATCAGAATTTGTAAGCCATTTTAAGAAAAAGAGAAAATAAATGTTCTACTAGAAGTAGCTCAGCTGCACAGACCTCATGTGTTTAGCTGAGGAAAAACCTGCACAGTACAGCCTCCACAGCCTTTTATTTGCTGTTACGGGTGAGTTAGAAAAGGGAAATGACAATTCCGTTCTGAGGGTGACRGCCACAGTCTGTCATGAATTCCAGTGGGAGGGAGAGCCCAGTGGCTCCAGGCTGTGGCCAGTGGCCAGCTCTGGCTGTTTGATCATCAGTGTGTGTGTGACCACCTGGACACATTCAAACCAGCACAGAGAGCAGCACCCAGGAAATGGCACTGCACATTTCCATCTCTGTACCACCACCAGGGCACTGCCCACTGCAATCCAGCACAGGGAGCAGCAATCAGTAAATGGCACTGCAGATTTACAGCTCTGGAGCATCACCAAGGCACTGCCCACTGCAATCCAGCACAGAGAGCAGCACCCAGGAAGTGGCACTGCACATTTCCATCTCTGTACCATCACCAGAGCACTGCCCACTGCAATCCAGCACAGAGAGCAGCATCAGTAAATGGCACTGCACATTTCCAGCTCTGTACCATCACCAGAGCACTGCCCACTGCAATCCAGCATAGAGAGCAGCACCCAGCAAATGGCACTGCACATTTCCAGCTCTGTACCACCACCAGGGCACTGCTCACTGCAATCCAGCACAGAGAGCAGCAATCAGGAAATGGCACTGCAGATTTACAGCTCTGTACCATCACCAGGGCACTGCCCACTGCAATCCAGCACAGAGAGCAGCACCCAGCAAATGGCACTGCAGATTTACAGCTCTGTACCATCACCAGAGCACTGCCCACTGCAACCCAGCATAGAGAGCATCATCAGTAAATGGCACTGCAGATTTCCAGCTCTGTACCATCACCAGGGCACTGCCCACTGTCCTGCAACTGAAAGGGTCTCTTGATTGCTGGATCMAATTGAACCCAGCATAGGGAAATTATTTATGTTGTCTGGATTGGAAAGCACGTGCAAATATGCAAGCCTGGACACTTAAATCTGACTTCCTCTGTTAGTGAGGATTTCAAGTCCTTTTACAAGAATCCTACTGGTGTAAAGCAACAAGAGCAAGGAACAAAGCTGACACACCCAAAAGATCCATCTCTCCATATTCTTTGGCTTCAAAGTAGGAAGAGTTAAATGTATGGGTCAGATTTCCAAATATGCTAAAGAGTGTTAAACTTTTAAAGAAATAGAGAAGGAAGTGTCAAAATTATTTAAATATCTGTGTGTGATTGTTTAGGCAATCTTTCTGCCATGATTAACTATAACTTACATTTAACAAAAAGAAAYTAAAATAAAAGCACAGAAAAAATCTCCAAATAGACACCTTTTTATGGTCTTCTCACACCAGAAGGGAGATCTGGACATGAGGGGGGAAAAAGAGAAAAAGCCCTTTCACTTCACCACAGGTTTGTTACATCAGTCCTGGACTTCCTCACAACACCAGTCAAGTTTTMCCAAGTTACCAAGGGCTCTTTGAAGGTTTTGTTGTTTGACTGGGCTTGGTTTCTTGGTTTGGGGTTTTTTGGGGYRTTGGGTTTTGGTTTTCTTTGGGGGYTCTTTTGGTTTTTTAGGAGTTTCAATGAAGAGCAAACATCAATTACTTGTTGACCATAATATCATGTTTTATTTGATGCTCAACCATTGTTTTAATCTGAGGAAAATGTGCTTGCAGTAACACTATTCCTGCTGAAAGAACTCTGAAACTGGTTTCATTCCAGCCCTGTGCAGACTTTGTAAACTGACAGCAGCATTATTGCTCTCCAAACACACTCCACTCTCATTAAATGGCTAATCTAAAACCAATCAACCAAAACATAGAGAAGAACRGCACCGAATACAAATCTTTTGCTCCCAAGATGGAATTCAAATTAAGGTAAATCACAGTTATATCTCAGATCTGAGTGACCACCTTTCAAAAATAATTTGCTACAAAAAGCAGTAGCTGGAAAAAACCCAAATCTTTTCCTTAGGAGCATCAGCAATCATTTAGTCATGTGAATGATTAGTACACCTTAAAATTTCAACACCACTATGTAGGCAATAACCTATATGCAGTTAACACATCTCTAATAAACAGTGGAATAAATAGAGTTTATTAAAAGCAAATKTCAAGACTGAATAATTAAAATTATTTCTACTTAGGTGGATAYTGTCAGAAGTCAAATTTTATCTAGTCCCTAACAAAGTACATATCTGCTTAAAAGTGGTGTAGCAAGCCTTAGAAACTGGTTGAACACCAAACATGTGCATTATCTTACACACCAAATTTGACCAGACAACCATTACTTGAAATTTTCAAATTGCTCTGCTCCTTGGTACCTGTGTGAATATTTCTGCCTTAGATCCAATATAATTCMTCTACCTAGGATATGCACTAAAATGTGCATAAATCATCATCACTCAAAAGTTCCAGCAACATAAAACTTGTATGCAGAGTTTGATGTTTTTAATTTATTTGGGGWGGTGATAAAACCAAATAAAAATAAMTAAGACTTTGAAATCYTAAAGGAAGAATTCTTCTGATTCCACTTTGGAATTAAAGGAAGAGTTKAAGTTCTCTCATTCTGTTATTGCCCTGCTGTAGAAACCCCCTTGGATAATTCATTTCAGAGCTCTTTGTGTATTTACTGGGGCCATAAATGATGTCTTTCTTCACTACTAAAGCATTTTGAAGTCCACAAGTATACACTGAATGATCAAACAAGATTTACAAAAAATAGCAATGCATAAACTGCACAAATAAATGGCTCAGGTTTTTGTCATGAGGATTTTTAAATTAGAAACCTACAGTTATATGGATCTAAATTGTAAAAACATTTCAAGGTACTTTATGGAAACAAATTGTAGTTCTATATTTGTCTTGCAAATTGATAGCTCATTATATGTTCCCTTTTTATGTGTCTAACTGGCCACTTAAATTGCATTGTGGCTGCAACAAGCAGTTCCAAATATTTGTTATTATGAAATCTTAATTGCCCCTTAGCAAATGYTAGAAACATTGCAAAGAAAGACAAAATTGACAAGCAGCATTCTTCAATTAATTATTTCTCTTCATTCTATCTGTTATATTTCAACAATTCCACTCAACAGATCCTCCTRTGACTTTTTAGGATGTTCTTAGAGTAATACCATTATCACTTCCTTTATGAAAGCTCTAAATTAACTCATAGATACAAAGCTGATGGAAAATATCTAAACTCCCATTAAATCAATTCAGCAAAGATTAATTCACATCACTACAAAGAAATGGAACCCACATTTGTTCAAAACAGGCTCCTGTTCTCAGCATGCTGCAAACCAGGTGTGCTCTAACAAWGCCCACGGTGGGATACCTGCCTGTCTGGGATTTCAGAGATCAAGGGAGGCTGGAATAACACCTGGGCTGCTTCAGCTGCTGCCTTGGAGGAAATGTGGTTCATGTAAATAATGAAGGAAGGGGGATAACAAGCCATGCCCTTGAACATCAAGGAAAGAAATGTAAAGCAGAGCATGGTCTATTTCTTTCCCATGGGTGCTCAAGAGCTGTGTTAAATCACATACTTTACAAAACTGATTTGGAGACTCATTTCATCAGTTATTTAATTACAAATAAAACAAACAGTGCTTGAGCTATGAAAAGCACAAACATGCTTGGAAGCCTGAACGGGTAAATACAATTATACACTGTAATAAAACCTTGCACAGAGCTTTTCAGCCAGGGCTTCAGAGCACTGAGATGCTCCTTTGGAGAAGYATAAACAATGCAAAAACCTATAATTGCAATGTCAGTCATGGTGTCCATTCAGAATACCAAGTACTAAATCATATCTTGATTTATTTCCATGGGTCTTTGGCAAAACAAAACCCTAAAAAGCCAGTAGCAGAAACACAGTGTCCTCTGCTGGGGAAATCCCTGACATTCCTTACCTGAACATCAGGGGGCCAGGGAAAAACATGGTTCTCCTAACCAAAATTGAGCCTGTTCAATCAATCACTTGTTCCAAAATTTCCATTTTTCACACCACACATAAAAATAAAAGAGAGAAGACCATCCTGGAGATCCTGCTTCAGTGACTTCCAACAATTCCACCTTGACTGATTGATAGCTCAATAGCCATTACTTATATAATTCACCACAAGTGATCTTAAAATCCTTTACTTTTTCATGCATACTGTCATTGTTAAAAATGACCAATTGAGCCATTTGTCAAAGTGAACTAAAAGGGCTCCTGAGCACAAATGTTCTTAATCTTTTTTTCTTTTTTAATAAGATGAGGATTCAGCTACAAAATGTGCCATCTGTAGTTTAGAATGGAACAAGAACTGCAGCTTAAGTCAATAGCTCTCTTTGATTACTGGATGTGATCAATTTGCCCATGCACCTGAAGAATCTGTAGCTCTCTCTGCTAGGAAGATAAATAAGATTTCTCTTTCTAAACTGAGGTACAGAGGAAAAGCMCACCCCTACCCTGTGTGAATCCTCTCTCACAGCAGCAGTCAATAATGCAAGGGTGCAAAGTTGTAAATTTAACTGAACAAAAAAGGATGCAACTATTAGAAGCATCCCTCCAATTCATCTGGCATTTATATTTGTAGGTTTAATACAGCATTTGAGGAGAAAAAATTAACAAATGCATAGAAAAAGTAAAGAAAATGACAGAAGCACCAACCACTAACCATGGCAAATAATTAATTTTTGTAAATACATGAATTCACAAGTCACATCCCTTATAAATTGCTTCTGTATTTTGTGATAAATCAATAAGACTGAACTTTTAGTGACAGGCAATATCTTATTTGCWCATAAATATTCCTTTATATTTAAGACAGCTGATAGAGTTACATTTTTTGCTTAGTTAACCAACATAACACCGAGGAAACCTCACAGCAGTGATGTAATGAAGTTGAATTAACTCATGGACAGAATGTATGGATGTGCACCTAGAGTTCACTACTGATGCAGGGCAAACAATCTTGGTTTTAATTTGCACTGTTAAAAGACCCAAAATGCACTGAATAATACAAACTGAGTGCATGCCCAGAGTGGAGACTCATCTAGTTGTGAAAAGGAATATGGACAGGGCAGAAGCTGGTRCTGATGTGAAACACTGCCACAGGCAGCATGGCACCAACAGGGTAAAACCAAGCAAACATCACTTGGTTTCTTCTACATTCATTGTGCCCCTAAAAACCTCTCTTTGTGACAGGCTGGCAGTGCTTAAAATCTTCARCTATAGTGAAAAATCACAGGAGCCTTTTCACCCTAATGTTTAATGACAAATGGATAACACAGTGAGACTCAAAATGTGTTRACTTGGCAAATATGTCTCCCTGGGAAAATCCACTCTACTCCAGCTCTCACCTTTCTAAAATCTTCCAATTTTTTTTTCAATTCTCTAATGGGCTKGTGGAAATCATCACCTATGTTGTATTTAGTTAGATTAGTAAGAAGCAGCTTTTAGAAACCATCTTAATTTGTATGGCTGTATCTTAACAGGAACTACAAATCGTCAGTGCTGTTGTGTTTGGAAATGTTGACCATCAAACAGTGTGGCCTTATCTGCTTTTTCAGTTCACATGGGCATAGTTTATAATCTCTCTTGAAAAAGATCCTGCTTTAGTCACAGGTGTGGGGCACAACGAGAGCTCACAGATCTGGATTTATTCACATTAGAGATTATCATCTGTCCTGAGTCTGTTCTAATGCACMCATGATTTTCATACCCAGGATCCTGTCATGCACCATTTCAAATGRTTTCTGCTGTGCATTATGCACAGCTCAGTGGCAAATGAAGGGAAGGCACTGTTGCCAGATCAAGGAGAAAATTCTAAGGCAGGCATTCTTAGACACTTCAAAACTCCACCAGCTCCTAACAAAACAAAATTCCCCAGTGACACCACTGGTGGTGGTGTAATATAGTATTTTTAATATTATTGTGCTCAAGTTGAGTGTCTGATTTACAATTACCATGWCCACACTCCATGTGCACATTGGCCAGTTCATTTCACCTGTGCTCATTCCATTTGTGCACATAAAAAAGCAATTTTTTGCACACTGGAATCTTTAYGTGCCTGAAGTTTCCAAACTCTGTWTCCTGATTGTTTCCTTCATTCAAAATATACTTTTCCTGAAAAGGACCCAACAACTCAACTGTGACAGTGCTCATGCAACTCAAATCAACTGAGCACAAAGGCAAAAATCAGGGATGTGCTTGTATAAGTTTACAGGAAGAAATATTTTCAGATGAAGACTTTTTCCCTAAATTAGAATGAAGTTTACCATTTCATTCTTTSAATGAAATGGTAAATTTAAAGTCTACAGGGGGGAAAGATAATTCTCTTTTTCCATTAAGAGCAGTTCMCAGTAAGATAACTATCAGCTAAATTAGATAGCAGCTAAATCAGACAGCCCAGCTAGATACAGCTCCAAGCAGTTTTAGAGCATTTATCAGAACTGTACTTGAGCCTAATGCCAACTTGACTATAGACAGCAGATCCTTTACTGTGGATGTGGTACAACAGCTGCATTTTTTGTCTTTACATACTCAAACACTTGTTCAGCAGGTTTGTATGGAAACACAGCCCAATCAGACTGCAAAAAAAAAAAAATCACAGTCATTCATTTAGCCGTTAGAAAAATAATGACATTTTTTCTCAACAAAGGAGACCATGGTTGTGTCTGTTCTTCTGCATACAGATCTTTTTAAGGCACTCCTCTCTAAAATGTTACTGGAAAATCCACCCCCAGCTATTCCCAGTCACAGCAGAGAGATAGACAGACAGACAGACAGACATATACACCTCACATAGAGCAAAGCACATATTAATGCAGTATTAAYTGGAGTAACATGCAGTAATAATTGGATCCAAATGCCATTTCCCTTGTCTCCTGATCTATTCCAAGAGCCTTCCACATTTTCCCTCTTTTCTCTCGCAGAGAACCCTTATGCCAGTCTCTGCTCTCAGTCACCAGACACCTTCCCAGGAACATAAAGCAGCAGAATAATTTAAAGCCTTGGATCTATGTCATTCCTGTAGCAGCRCTAAGCTTCCTAAAAATCTCATTCAAATTTATCATTGCATCTCTAATGTCAGATTMGTTCAGGCCATCAAAGTCTAGAACTATCTGTAATTGTTTAGTTAGTCCAGCAATATTTTCATTTTCTAGAATGAGCAGTGGAGAGGGGAGAGAAGATGGCTGAATGTTGCATAGACAGACAGGACTGCTGGGTCAACTTGAATGGACCCCACAGAAGTTTTATGTTTCCAAGTCTGCTGAAGAAGTGTGTCATCATTCCTGTCTACTGATAAAACTGAGGAAAAGCTGCCACAATCATTCAGCTGAATTCAAAGCACTGCCACTGTGATCCCCTAAAGCTGCTTTCTGAAGTTGGAAATAAATGATTTTTTTTCTCCTTTGTTTGCTATGCCAAGAAGAGATAATGCAGCACATTCAGTTAACATTTGTCCCTGCAGCACATTATCCCTCCAGGAGTATTACGTGGGAGTAGCACAGCCATAGTGTTTCAAATTAATCAGGAACGGGATTAATCATGCAAGAAATAGAAGTTAAAATGCAATATTTAAAAATAAAGTTACAGCAGTAGAAAAGTATAATTAAAATATTCTTCCTATCTAYAATTTCTGTTGCCATGTTAAGTTTGATTTTATCAGTTACTTTTCTCTATTTTTTAATTTCTCAGTTTTAATGCCTTAGAGAACAAACCTGGCATTTATTAAACCTTAGTTGRAAATGCCTGAGCCTTTCTTCCTATTCCCTCATTTTTCAGCAAGACATGAGAGCTTCACAAAGAGTCTGACGTGCAGGTTGGGTCTGCCTGGCCTGAGAGCAGCAGGTGAGGATGGGACTGTGGAGGGCCAGGGAGCAGCACTGAGAGAGGGGAAGGGAAGGACTGAGCAGGGGGATACAGGCAGTGTTGTCCCACTGAGAACTGACCGTGGAAACTAAAGCAGAATTTCAGAGTGCACTCAAATTAATGTCATGTGAGTGTCAGCATTAGGCACAAGAAAAGTGAATGCAATTCATATCAAAAAAGGGCAGCCAGCAGTGGAAGGGCCAGGGGCAAAGTTCAGCAAGAGCTCTGTGTTACCTGAACATGGAAAAACATTCACCCTGCAGAATTCACATGTCAGTCACTCGGGCAGGATTGCTCTAACTAGAAATACAGGCAAGCATGCTTATTCCCTCCCTCTCCTCACATGTGGGGTCTTAATTTTAATCAAATCCTTTTAATTTGCTGAAGTCAGGTTTTCAGTGAATTCTGCCAGGACCTCACTAATTCCTTCAGCTGCAATTTCCACCAACTATAGCACAGGATCGAGCATCATGACATTATTCGAAAAAGTTATGTATCTGAACTGCTGGCAGAAGAACAGAAAATGAAATATTTATTTCGTGTGCATGCTATGAATATCCTTCTATTTATTTGCCACAACATGTATTGACAAGGATTGCTCAAAACTTCAGTTTTAGCTGGTCAGAAGCAGTTTCCCAACTGGAATCATGGTATTTCCCATAAACACAGCAAAAAACTAAGAGTATAGATAATCAGATGTGTATGTAGATTGCCTGTATCAAAATTAATTGCCTATATTAAATTCAAGGACARTAATCATCTGTGTGTATTTTTACAGGTTCCAACCTTACTCCTGTGGAAGATAAAGAGACCAACACTTTATTTCTGCATGATCACACTGAAGCAGAAGGCAGCTGCTTCCCTGGAATCACATTTTCTCTCTCCACCCATTTGCTCTTCAGAACTTGATATCTTCCACCCATTGCAATTTTATCCACCCATTATCTTATAGCACCAAATGTTCATTTGAAATACAAAAAACCTTTATCCTTTTGGTCTGACAAGGATTTTTTTTTTTTTTGTATAATGATACTGATATTAAATATGCCAGATCAATGTTAGTTTTCCTTTCCTACCAAGAGGCCAAATGAAATCTCTTAAGAGACAAAGTGCTAAGTGTTTTATCTAGATCATGGTTTTAATCAAACACTATACTCTTAGTTTAAAATGTATAATACAAATCAATACAGATCCTAGGATTTTAAAATACCAAAAGTGTTGCTCAATTAAATTGCTGTCAGTAAAAAGGAAGAGCTGCAGCTTGTATGAATAAGGCATTGACAGTCTTCACATTAACATGCTGGGAATTAATCTTAAACATTGAAGAGCTCAGAGGTTTACAGTCAGCAGCATATTTAGAAGCTCAGTCAAGCCCAGGTTTTTTCCAAGTGGGAAGTGCTCCAGCACTTTGTCCTTCCCTGCTTGGAGCACCTTCAAGCCCAGCAGGAGCGGAGCAGCGATTTCCCAGTGACAGCAGCCCAGCCCAGCAGGCTGCCCCAGTTATCCCCCACACCCAGCACCCCAAACCATGCCTGGAGCACTGGGGCTGCTCTGGAGCTCCTCTTGGAGGAGACACCCTCCAGCAGAGGGTCAGCAAAGCTCCTGGGGTCTGGAGCAGCCCAGGAGGGATGGAATTGCACAGGCTGACAAAGGGAAGGCTCAGGACATCCCACTGCAGTGTCTCCAGTTACTGAGGCAGTCAGGGTTAGAGAGCAGGCACAGCCAGGATGCAACAAGAGAACACAAGAGTCACAACCTGCAAATGCMATTCTGACCAGACAGAAGGAAAAAATTCTTCACYRTGAGAACAGTTAAGCCCTAGAACAAAATTCCAGAGAGGTTTGGATCTCTATTCCTGAAAACAMTCAAATTTCAGTTAAAAAAAGATCCTGGGCAATTTGATGCAACAAAGAGTCTAAATAAAAATACATGTACTGGGGTTGAACACTCAAAATCTTTTTTGCTGATAATCAAAAGGTTTGGAGACCACCACAGTAAGGAATCACACAAGCAATGCAACTCATCCATGAGTGCACTGCCAAGCTCATCACTCATTTACAGGAGAATACTCAGTTCCACAGAATATTCAGCACTGCACACCAGACTGAAAGAATATTGAGATTCAAGAGAGAAACTAGAAACTCTAAATAAAGCTTGAGCTACGTGAAGGCATCCAAAAAGATTTTTGTGGATTTAGTAAATTATTCTTCATGTAGATTGCAAAATTTAGGACTCAGAAATCCCACTAAAATTCTGGACAGCTTAGTTATTCAAATAAATCCTCACACCAGCAGGTGGCAAAGGAATCCAAATCACACTTCATTTCCAAGGAAGCACAGCTTAATGTCAAGAAATTTTAAGCAGGGGCTAACAGTGCCAATTAGCTAAGCCTGTTAAACCAAAGGCATGGCAGGTTGCTCCAAAAAGTTTGAGGCWCTGCTTAATGTTAAACTTGCAAACCTTTAACAAGACAAAATCCAAGAACAAATTTGTCTCAAGCTGGAAGAGAGGGGCTGGAAGTAACAGCAAATCCCATGAGTTACTCTCCTGTATTATTTGAAATCCCCAGGTAATTTTGAAATCAGATCTATTTGCTTGAATCAAACTGTGGTTTGCATTACAGTTATAGCCCCTCACATCTATTAAAAACTGAACAAATTACAAAAATACATTTAGTTGCTAATAAAGAGAATTAGCTATATATATATATATGAAAACCTTTTGAGATTAGAGAAAAAGATAGACACAACCCTTCAAAATTGTTTTTTCATGTTTGATAACATTTTGAGGATTAAGAATTATTTTTGAAAGAAACTCTTGACATTCTCTATAGAATTCCCTGGCCAATAAAAATATTTCTATTCTGTTAAATTAAATTAATATTATTACAATTAATTTATTTTTAAATTTAATTTCTTATCTCCCAAATACCAAAAAGTCTCTAAGGAGCAGAGGAGGCAAAAAAAAAGATGGTCATTTTAAATGCCTTTCATTGCCCATTTTCACCTCTGATCCTTTTATYTTTTCATTTTTAATTAACTAAAAAGCCAGTTGTCCTTCCGCAAAACGCAAAATACTCCCCTTCTAACCTTAATTGCAACAATTTTTAGGAAATACAGTCATTTTGCAATGTCCCTATAGCCTGTTTATAGACAGAATAAAATAATGATAAGTTCTGACACCACATTTTAAGTTAAGTATTTCTCTAAAATTTCTTTGCATCCCTGACTGAACAGTACCTCATCTAAGCACATTTGTCAAAARCTCCTCAACAACTTCTTATGCTGTTTTAAAACTGTCAAATGAACATACTTAGGTCCTCCATGTAAACATTGTATTGAATATCAGCTCCTTTTGTGTAATTGCTGTTTTATTCAGCTGTCTTTTGATTTCATTTCAGAAGCCACCACCCCACAYCCCCTTTGCTATTCCCAGCTCCCATATTCTGCTGGAAGTCTCACATGCAGCACCCTCAAATCACAAGTTAGCACGAGCTGCCAGATCTCAGCAGCAGCTGGAAAGTACAAATGGCAGGGAGCAGCTCCTGAAGGCTGGGCTATGCAAACACCTGGAGGTTTCCAGGGTGTGAGAGGTCACTGGGAAGAATTTTAGGGGCAGCTGCTGACGTGTTGTGCTCTGAGAGCTGCTCTGAGTCTGTGACTTCTGCCCTCTACAGGAATCAATCTCATTATCCTCCCAAAGAAAACACAAATCTCYCTCCAGACTATGATCTCCTCCTGCTTTCATGAATTATAAAGTACAGAACTGATTTAAGGTCTCCCAGTATCAAGCTCTTCTGGCATCAAACTACACACAGAGATTCCTTAGTTATAAACAMAAGTCCCTTAATTATTCAAGGAACTCCTTAGTCGAGCCTTTGATTACTTTGTGTTTGAGGAAAATAAAATTGTATTTATCCTACCATTTTTTTGCATATTTCTGATGGTTGTTTAGCCAAACCTACAAACTTTTAATGTACATTGAGCCATTGCAAACAGAGAAGGAACCTTCCTGACTAAAAATGATTCCTGGATAAATTTGATGAAATAGCACACAGGTATTAGAAATGTCTTGAGATAAATTCCTGTTTACCAGAATTTATAATTTCACATATTGTTTGCAAAATTTGCCAAAAGTTATTTCAAAGAACCTGCAGACACTTAACTTTTCCCAACACCTGAAAATAGTTATATAAAACAGGACTGACAATAATTGACAATAATTCTGTTAGCTGAAATACATAAGCTTTTGGGTATTTTTAATTTCAGAATAAGAAAAATGAGCTGCATTGTTTAAATAGCTGTCATCAGGTAAGTTTTGGTACAATTGGTCACTTCAGCTCTTCTAACATGTACAAATGAAATAATAAGCAATAAACAAAGATACCTGATGGAAATTCTCCTGAGTCCACCTGGAACAGGCTCAAAATAATGAGCAGGCTGCAACTAAAAATAAACTAAACACTTTTCCAATAAGAGGAATAAGCACATAGAACAACAACAACAACAACAAAAATCTGTACAATTCATTTAATTTTTTTTCTAATAGCTGCATTTCTAGAACTAACCACTGTTTCAGAGATGCATCATAATTGGCTTGTTCAGACTTATTAATGAACTCATGACTAATTACAATGCTTAATAGGCCATCTCAGGTAGGATTCCAAGAATACAAAATTATCTTTAATGGGTGAAGAGGGAAATGTTAATGGAGAGATGAAGATAAATCATGTATCAAGAATCAAGAATGAAGACMGGTGATCCAAAAGAAGAAATCAGTATCTGAAGAGAGAACAGATGTTGTCAGCTGACTCCAGAGCCACGTGGCAGMGCTGCCCCTTCATTAGAAATCCCAGCCCTTCCCTTCAACATATCCTTGTGTGGATGCAGAATTGGATTTGGGATTTTTGTAATTTTTTTTATAATCTAATCATCGCTCAGATGGCCAGAAGTGCGTTCCTAATTCAAATGGGCCCATTTGGATCCACTTTTAAAGATTAGAGATCCTTTTCCCATCACAAATTTGAGTTATTGAAGCTGAGGTTTTGCAGGAGGCTCTGTGGAAATGGCTCAGTTYAGAAGCCATACCCAGTGACCCCAGAACAGCCCTCTCAGGAACTTGAGACAAGCCTCATTTGGAAACTGTGTGCATCCTCATTTAGAACAGGAATTCAGTATCTCACCCAGCAGAAACTGCTCAGTGCAATTCCTGCTTGCTGCCTTTTGCTTGTCCCTCGCTGTGGCTCCACCCTGAGACCAAGGAAAGTCAGAATTCTGAGAGCATTCCTTCATCTGCTCACCTGCTCACCTGTGCTGCTGAGCCCCTGGAGTTGCATCCTCAGAAGTTTTACTGAAGGCTGCAATATGAGCCCAGCTCTCATTATACACCAGAGAGAGCCTTATGAACATCCCAACCATAGGAAAAACTTTAATCAGCATTTGCTGATTTGCCTTTTTACATAAGAGTCCAACCATGAATTAAAAACCAAGTCTTATTACTCCCACTGCTTTCATAATTAATTGCTTGTGAAAAAGTTAATAAGGTTTACAGAAATGTAACTCAATGTAGCACAGAAATGTCAGAACACTAACACAGTCTAAGAAATGGAAATTGCCTTTAAAACAATTCTGTTCATAATTTACCCGTAGTGTTTGTTGCTAGCATATTACAACTTACTTAATTACAAATGGCAAATTAGAAACTATCATGTCCAAAGTGGGTTTTAATCAAAAAATAGAGATACCTTTAATTAAAAAGAAACAAGCTACCTTCAAATGAATCACCAAACCTTTGAATAAGCCACAGAAATAAGCAAACCTCAAATAATCCACAGACCTTCAACAAGAATTGAGACCATCAGAGAGAAAATAAATTGTCAAAGCAGACAAGAAGGAGAGTCAACTTTCCCCCTTATTTTCTTTGCCTAGATTTTTAATTGGAAGCCACTTATTCAATCATAGAACACCTTGTACTCAAAAGTTACTTTCAAAAATCTCTGTAACTTCAGTGAGGAACGTTACAGTTATGGTCAAAATGACTTTAGATATCCAAAAGGCAGAAAGCAACCKAACAAAGGTGAGGGAATATTTTCAATAAAGTGTTACAAAACCTCAGCCTTTCCCCATTTCCCATGTATGCACTGTAGATTGAAAATTAACATCAGTATGCAGCTTGATAGAAGCAGCCTCATAAATGCAYCACTCATTTTTCATAGAATCACAAATTCAGAGAATCTTTCTGATTAAGGSAATCTCTGTGTAGATCATCTGGAATTTTTGACCCTGCACAGTTACCACGGTGAGACCTCACAGTGAGGTAGACCCAGAGCTCCCAAATCTCTCAAGGCACCCCTTGATTGACCTCAAAGCAGCATTTTTATGCTCCCTGCAGTTTCATCACACAACAGAGAGCTTTAAGTGTTATTCATTCTGCTGTGGTTTGGGGTCTCTGTGCCTAACTGGAGTTTGAGCAGCTTGTCCCTAGCTTTAGCAGGGACTGAACAAGGCTCTGCATCTGGTTTGTGCATGTTCTCTGGGTATGTGATAGAAATTCATCTTTAGTTTCAGAATCCTTAAAATATGACATTTATTTGATAGATTCAGCCTTCAATTTTAGCCAAACCACACATAAATGCAAACAAATCTCTCTGGGGTTTACATTTTACTGGAAGTAGCTCTCTTCTATCAGAAAAGCCAAAGTTAGAGGAATGCTGCTCTTTACAGTTTCACCTCACACATGAATAGTCTTGCAGCTGCTGGCAGAGGTGACATTGCCAGCAGAGCTGTGTCATGCTCCTCACACTGAGCCTGCACAGCCCTCTCAACGCTGGGATCACACCACACCGAGGCTGTGACACCTGACAGCCCTGCGCCTTCCTTGTGCTGGTTCTGCTCCTGGTGCTGCTCAGGATGGTTCATTTCCCACTGTGGACACCAACACAGCTGTACTTCACAGGCCACAGAGCCAACAAATACGATAAATATGAGAAAGAAAGACTTTACCATGATTTATTTGACTTTTGAAAGAAACTAACCCAAATGAAAAGCAATTTTAATTGAATGAAACCTATCCTGTTTCATCATTAAGTCTTAATTTTATATTAATTTTATTTTCCATGTCTGCAGAGCACATTTATGCATAGAAACAAAACACATGAAAACTAAAGATAATATTCTTTTCTCTCGACCTCATTTGGTCTGAAGCATTGTGTCAATATGAGTTTCAGTTCACTCCTGCAGCAGCACTGCCTTGGTGGCTGTGGAACAGGAATTCTCTCTTCCCTTGGGTCCTGCAGAGTACTCATGTGCCTGTTCAAGTGGATTTTTTTCCTCTGTACATGGGCAATTATTTCCAATATTTAAAGACCAGTCCAGGTCACCTCCCCCAGGGCCCTGCTGCTGCCTGAGCTGAGCTGAGCCTGCCCCAGGGGGGTGGAATCCCAAACACCAGCACAGGCTCACAGCCCCCCAGCGCCCCAGGGCCTTCTCCAGCCTCCAAACCAACTGTCCTAAAGAGAGACTGTCAGATTTGTCCCTCAACATTCAAGGTAAAAACCTCCCATTCAGTGTTAAAATTGTCTCCAGGGTATATTTCGTTTTCCCTGCCTCTGAAATATAACACATCCTTTAGTGAATCCATGAGCATGACCACAATGTCCAGGTATCTTCTGAGTTTTTCTTTAAAAAGGGCAAAAATCTCTGTAATAAAATCATTGCTCCTAGCCAAAAGTAGTTAAAATAATACTTTTCTTTTGATATTGGAGGGTAAGCATCAATAGGAACTGATATAAATTAGGGCCTGTGAATAGGTACATTGTACTTTTAGAAGACTTTATAATATAAGTGTCTCTTGACTTTTTCATTGTTTGAATAAATGACTACAGGAGAAGGGTTTTTGAGAGGTTGCTGATTAAAGTGCCCTTTATTGTTAAAAGCATAATTAAGTAATACTTGAATTTATAACTCTCTTCAGGGAGTCCACACTCCTAAAGAAATTAGAAAATGGCTCAGCCAGAAAGTCATCTAGTTAATAATAGCTTTTAATTATCACAGCTAGCCTGTGTGGCATTCACATTTGCAAGGTTTCATTTTATTTAAAGAAATTAAACTGCAGATCAAGTCACGAAACCCTCCTTTTATGCACTGTCCAAAGTCCATTAAACAAAATATAATTTAAGAACAGCATGGAGTTATAAATAGCCTGCTGTTTGCAATAGCCTGTCAGTCTGTTCCCAATTATATATGTTTAGCTAACAGCTCTCTAATTAGCAATCTCTTCTTACTACATAGCTCCTAAAATGTTTACATTGGAAGTCACAAATTACTGTCTAATTATGCTGGCTACATTATTGTGCATAAAACATAAATAAAATATCAGCCTATGCCATAAAAACAAAATGTGCTGTCATCACTGCATGACTACAAGACACACCATTGATATTCCAAGCCTTAGAACTACCATTGAAATATATAATCATATAGAAATATACACAAATAGATATTTATACAGCCAAACTTGTATCAGATGATGAAATCTGTATCTCATTTCCACAGCTAAACCAGAGCCAGCAGATAACTGMCATCTTCTTCTCCCTCCAACTCTAGGATGTACTACACAACTGTGAATCAAAAATAAAAATAAATTGTCACTGTAAACCTTCCCTTGGGAAAGAAGTGGCCAACATCTCAAGTATTGGGATACTTCAAATAAACCAGCAATTTCCTCTTCATATCTGAGCTACTGTAACCCATGTGTGAATTTCTTCTTCATTAATTATCATGAAGTGGCCTCCAGATTGTCAAATGAAGAGCACCAGCCTCTCTCTGGAGCTGCTGTATCTAACCAGGACACTTTTGTCAGACATGCTGCTGTGTTTCTTTGCTGTATTTATGAAAGTTGTCATGCTCACTTCCAGACAGTGCAGCAAACATCTCCATGCCCATGGAACACAGCCCTTCTTCCAGCCACCCATTGGCAAAGCACATCCTKCAGCACAGAACAGCTGGCAAATATTTTATTTCTCATCTCCTAAATGGGAAATGCCTGATTAATACTGAAAATATGAATTGATTTCTGATGAATATACATAGGGCAATTCTTCTTCTCCTTAAAGAAGTTTGTGTGGGACGAACAAAAAAAAACCACAAGACTTTCTAGCCTGTTATTGGGAGCTGAAGGAAATGTGAAATCAGGAAACATTTTGCTCTTCCCAGGAGGATAAAAGCTGGCAGAATATACTGGCAACTTATGGCACCACTGAAGCTGGGTGAGGTAAACCATGGTGGGATTGCTTCCATCTTGTGTTTAACTGCAGGGATCATCAGACTTTGGGAAAAAAACTGTGCATTTCTTTTTGTTCTCAATTAGGTTACTTTGGATGCCAAAACCTTTTTAGCCAGATCTAACACCACAGCTTGCTGAYGCTTTCTGGAATAAGATGGTTTTTCAGACCCCAAATAATTTCAGTAGCAGATGTATTATAGACACTTGAGAACCCCATCCTGTGTCCTTAAGGGCTGACGCTGAAAAGTGAAAAAGCCAACCAGGTTTGTTGTGCATTTCCTCTAATAATAGCTGACCTCCACTTGTGAATTATTCTCCCTTTAGAAAAACAAGACAAACYCAAAATAGCTGTTCCCATTTCCTCCAGGGCCCTAAACTATTTTTTAATATATTCTCACATCTCAATACCTTAATTATTAATTTGTTCCCTCAGCTGACTTGTTTTGTGAGCTCTCCTCACCAGCATAAACCTACTTACCAGGCTGCAATTTTCAACTCATATATGAGCCTTCATTTTATTAAAAATCTACTCCCTAAACACTTCCCTATCACTCAGAAAACCACCTGTCACACATGATTACATTAATTTAGCTTAAAGCTCAGGAAAAATGTGCACATTATTAACAATGAAAGCAAACATATGGAGCAGGTGACCTTGCCTCTGTCAAAGAATAATGCACTCCATACAYTCAGCATTTGGTGGAATGACCTTTACATGCAGTTAACTGACCAGCTCAGCTACAGTGAGAAATAGAACATTTTTACTGATCCTAAATTTATTTTGGAAAAGAAATTCCCATACTTTGTTTTCATGGCACTGTTTTATTACAGAGGATTCCACGGGCCCCAAGGCATTAATCCTGAAGCACTATGAACAAACTACAGCRCATTGCAAGCAAGATGGACAGGGAAAATTCAGTGGCAAAGCTGAACTGGGCAAAGATAGGTAAATCAGCATTTGATGGGGGGCAGGGTGGGGGTGGAAGAATCAACTAAGCACAGCATCCCATTTTTCAGGTGCTGGATTCCATAGTCCTCTTCTGCATGAARTAGCTCTGCTTGTTTCAAGAGGCTCAATTGCTTTCCGTGTGTCCACTCACAGCAGACACATTGAGCATTAAAAGTTTCCTTCTGGCCTTTCCCACTCAAACCTACACACAACKTTAGTGTATAAAGGCTTAGTAGTGGTGGAAGCACAGAAATGAACTTCAAAAAGACACTAAATTTCAGTCTCAGACCTGAGGAAAGTTTTTCAGCCATTTCAAGGTTCCTACAGAGTCATGCACCAAGAAATATGCCCAGGGTTAGCTACCAAGACACTTTKCCTTCTCAGGATCCCCCAGAAGTCTACAGATAGAATTCCAAAAAGGGGAACATACTGAAATTACAATTACTGCAAGGGCTGAATACCCAACTACAGGAGAACACATTCTATGGGGTGGGTTTTTTCAGAAAATAACATTCTAATAAGGACTCTCATTTGAGCTCCACACGTTRCCAGCCTAAGCTAAACCTACAGAGAGATTTCAAAGTGAGGCAATATCTGTTCCACATYCATCTATTTCATTTTTATTTGCAGAAAAGCAGAGGGGCTCATCATTTGTTCACCTTCCAGGACACAGCYTATGTCTTTTAAATAACTCTGCCCCTCCAGGAAAACTCATGGTTTTATGGTTTATTTCTATTATATAGAGGATCATCTAGATCACTCTCCACAGAYGCTTCTCAATTTTTCTCAATTTGTTTGAGAAAAATTTTCTCAATTTCTCCATTTTATTATTGTAAATAGTCAAAGAGTGTCTGAAATTTCCCCCCCAGTGAAGGACAGGCCACTTTCATGTAAAAGGAGTGAACCTTTTTTTGTAAGGTACTCAATAGCAGCATTGAAGAAACCACAACAAAATATTTATGACATGGGGATAATTATAATCACATCCAGAGAGCCTGCTAATAAATCTAGTAGGACGTGAAAATGAAAAGGAATTTTATTTTACCCTATCAATTTCATTTTGTCCTTTAAAGTAATGTAAGTAAATGAAGTAACTTAGTTTTGAGACACACTGTTTAAGAGCATCTCTTTGGAGAGCAGAAAACAACAAACAAGGTTTTACTTCAGAGATGAGATTGAAAATTCCAGCATTTAGTTCCCATGGAGAAATCCATTTGAAGAATTTACCATAGATTAAGGTAGGAAATATATTCTTTTCCTAATTTTTACAGAACTTACCTCACTAAAGGAACACAAAGTCATTTGTTTGGCAGGCTGGCCATCAATGGCAGGAATTTGACATGCTSTGAAGCTTAATTTTCATTAATTTTGGGGAGGCCATAACAGGTTAAAATTTTTGTCATTGATGATTAATGCCATAAATTAAGGATATGTTAGAGAGAGTATTACACAAAACAGCATTAGTCTGTAAGGAATTTTGCTAATATAATCTTGGACCTAGTGAACAGCAGCTGTAGAAGGTTAATAGAGTAATATTGAGCATTATTGTGTTGTCTTTTGTGTTTATACATTGGTGGGTCAAACAAACCTGGTCCTTAAAAGGCAACCTTGGGTTTTTAATAAGAAAAATTACAGGGAGGAAAAGAAATTATGATTAATCAATTCAAATTAATTCTACAAATTATTATCTCAGCTGCCTTCATGGTTTGTAATAATGCCTGTAAATACATTATCTTAAAAGTAACATTAACCTCATAGTAAAATTTTAGCTGATAATTGTCTAATACAGCAATAAAGAAAACTTTAGAATTCAAGCTACGTTAATTAAACGCTCACAAAGAGATCATCAGTTCTTAACATTTTTAAAAGCAGCACTTGACTTGTTTCAACATCAACCTAATTCCTYAGTGTTGTTTGGATTATCCAAAACATCCCATGAATGTTCACCATTTTCTACTGGCTTTAGACAGGCTGGAGAAGAACATATAATAATAACAAATAAACACAACTTCTAAATTCAATACTAGAAATACTTGTCTTCAACTTGGTWATTTTTCTATTTTACAAGTATTTCTGTTAAGTCATGTATAATTTGACATGAGGGGAAACACAGACATTCCTCTAATGCTTTTCTTCTGTATTTTTTAATATAGGATTTTTTAAAATTTGAACCTTAAGCTAAGTCAACTATTTCTACCATTTTACATTATGCACACAGATTTAATACTGCTTTTTTTAAATTCAAATCTGTCTTTCTATTTTCCCAGATCTCACTTAGATCTCTTTTCAATATATTTTTATTCCTGTTATTAACTTCATTTCATGTCTCACCTCCTTTTGAAAGGCATCATTTTCTCCTAAGCAACAGATGAAGCTTTTCATCTTTACATCACCTACTTTTTGCCAGAAAAGTTTTCTGCTTCCTTTTGTATCACTCACTGCACTCCAGTGGATAAGTCCATTTGCTCTATGATCACAATCACTTCCATTTTAAAATAGGAAAAACAACAACCCTGGTGTTTAGCCAGCAAGCAGCCTACACAAATAACCTTATCAACAGTTCTTGTCTTGTGCCAGCAGAAATAAAAATATCAGTAACATTTATTGCATTTGTCACYAACTTAAATAAACCTAAATAACCCAAGCAAACACACTTCCAAACTGAGCAGAAGATAATGCCACCTGCCATGCCTGTTTGGAAAAACAACATACTCCCCAATTTATACCACTTTACTTCAGATCTGTAAGCCAGCAGTGAAACACACTGCCATATAATCTTTCTTAGTTATAAATTATTAAATAGTAATTAATTGTAAGCTGTGAGTGTAATTGGGYTGTTAGTATGTAGGTTTTGCTCCTGGGGTTATTCAACTTCAGCTTTAGTGGAGGTCTCTGAACAATTTCCCATTACCTTATAATGACTTTCWGTAAATGCTTATCTGCATCCAGCAGATTGTTCTGCTTCAAAATACTGTGCTGCAAGAGAAGCTGAAGTATCATCACCATGAACTAATTATTTATGGTTGAAAATGTCAAAGAGACCCTTACAAGCTGCTGAAGCATAAAATTTGCCCTGCCTTCAACTTGCTATAGTCTGACGAGATTTCAGGTTAGAACAGAACATCCCAGGGCTTCCTCTGATACTGTTTTAATCAGATTTCTTTTTTTTTTTTCATAGGCTTCTGAGAGAATATTKTACATTGCACACATCCCTTCAGAAATGGTCTCTCACTGGTAATGAAGCACAAAATGGTTTGTGATTATTGGGTGGTTTCCACAAACTGCAAAACCCTGCAACGTGCTCAACAGACCTGGCAAGGCCCTGCTGCAGCAAGTCCAGTGTTTCCTTCTATACCAGCTGCTTTGCTTTGCATCTTACAAGGTACCAAAAGCAGTTAATTTTCCCAAGTTTATAACAACACCAAACACCCATCACAGGACAGACAATGTCATAAGAAAACAAAAAAAAAAAAGATAGTGAAATGTAGAAACACTCCAAACATTTATCTGAAAATTATATTGTCCCACTTCAAATCTTTCCAGTTTTGACCCACTAACTTAAGTTTGAAACCTTGGGGCAGATCAGCTGCTTGCTAAATTGCTCAGAGTTGCAAAGATGAGTAGAGGATAGTGGGTCACAGATGCCAGAAGGGTTTCTCCACATTCACCTGTAATGTCCTTTCCAGCCATGCCACAAGTTCCTGCAGCCCAGAGCAATTGCAGCAAAACAGGGAAAAATGTGTATGTGGAAACCAGCTCTCTCCAACAGAGCTGCTGAAAATCATCTTCCTAGATGAATCTTTCCAGTATCATTTTAGGATCTCTGCAATGTTGTAGAAGGCTGTTAAAATCAATGGATGTGTCAATTATTGCAATTTTGACAAAAGCTTGTTTAAAAAATCCCCAAGTAGAGCCTTTGTGGATGCTGCCTGTATGCTGTTGGTTTTTAAATGTAATAATAATAAAAAAATCCCTTCTACCATAGCTATTGTTTTAAAAAGGAAAATATACACCATGTTCCAGCTCAGGTCTTGATCCCAAATTGTTACTGAGTCAAATCAATCCCAGAGCTCCTGGCAAATTGTCRTTTATGTAAGTGAGATGCACAGAAAGATGCAGAAACAATTACTGTCAACTTTAGTATGATTATACAGTCTACAGGAGTACAGAGAGCAGCCTTTAGAGATCTTCAGACTTTTTTTCTCCCTCAGATCCCCTTGATCATTTCAGCACGTGTTATTTTTCTGACAGACRTTCAGGGAACTAAAAAGTTAACCCAGAAGTCCATGACCACAATATCTGAAAGTCTCTTTAATGTGTTCTTTAGATTGTGGATATCTTTTGGACCCAAAAGTTCTCAGTTAAATTGTTGCACAACCYAACTTTTATATGAAGGGATTTCTAACACATCATGCTATAATTGCTGGTGATCTGGTCTCTTTTTAGAAAGAATTGCCAAACACATGAAAAGCAATGAAGTTCTCTGAACTCTGCTGCCTCCTGAACAGTGTAAAACTACACCTGTGCTCTGAGAGTCCTGCTCCACACCGAGCAGCTTCCACTCCCTCTGCTGCTTTTGCAACAGCAGAAGATGAACCTTCCTGTGAGGACCCACTGGTGGGACAGGAGGTGATGGCAAATACAGATTTTAGGAAGAAATTCTTCCCTGTGAAGGAGGGCAGGCCCTGGCACAGGGTGCCCAGAGCAGCTGTGGCTGCCCCTGGATCCCTGCAAGTGTCCAAGGCCAGGATGAACCTRGGACAGTGGAAGGYGTCCCTGCCCTTGGGACTGGATGAGCTTTAAGATCCCTTCCAACCCAAACCATTCTGGGATTCAGAACTGCAGGGAACTGCAAAAGCCTTTTTCAGGGTCCATCCCTACTATCAATATGCAATAAATTACCAGGTCTTAATTATGAAAGCAACACTAGGCAATTAAGCAAACTGAGGTTTTACAAAGAGTCCCAGCTGTGGCAACATGTTTCTTTAAGATAACAGGCACATGTTTCTCTTGAAAGTGAGATTAATCTTCTACAGCATATCAAAAATCTTGCTCTGGGAAGTGTCTCTTCTCATACTAAAATGGATTCAGATTTGGTAGTGATCAGAGAAGAAGTGCCACTTTGGGCTCTCCACTCTCCAATCACAGCCATTTGAACTGTGGCCCAATGACTCCAAATAACAGCAAGAAGAGAACAGAAATTATCTCTGACCTACTGTGCTATGCCAGTTACTGCAACATGCAATACTTGGCAATCTCCTCAGTTTTACATGACAGTGACACAAAAATTTCAGCTGTTTCCTAGAACTTTCCTTSTATGTATAATAAAACTTTTTCATCATCTCATGGCTTGCATAGAAAGAGCCCAGTACATACATGTARATTAAAAGCATGGAAATTCATGCACAGCACTGAAAGCCCACTGAAGACCCAGCCATATCCAAACATTTGTGTCATCTTKAAGAATAAGATTTCTCTTCTACTTGTAGAAACCCCAAACATTAGGAGAGGAAGTTTGGGAGGAGTGTGATAAATACTCTGCCACGCYAGCAGAGATTTTTCACCTCCAGTTATGCAGGCATGTCAAGATAGCCTGAAATCCACCATGTTAAAATGTAACCAATTMAAAGGCAACTCTCTACTTTATACATAACAATCTTGTGATATTACTTTTTTCATTAATGAATTCTCTAAGTCTCTGCAAAATGCAGGCTTCTCTTGGCYGCAAAACTGGAGTACCCTGAGCCCTTCCACAGCAGCTGCTTGCCATAATTCCATGTAGTATTCCTGCCACGGATCAGTGCAAAGCAGGGCTGGTAAATGGCTCCTAACAGGAAATTATAAGTCTACAGACCRAACCCCTGCATACCTGTCTCATGAAAATACACTGCATTGGGATTGCTGAAACTGCCAGCCAGGCTTTAAAMAAACAAAACAGAGAAGGTATTATGAGAAGAACATTAGCATTAAAATATCARCTCATGCATTCTTCCAGGGAAAACCCTACACAAAATGAAGCTGAATTCCCCTCAAAACAATAAACTCAGAATGAAGCCATCACTTCCCCGGTATAATGTACATTTATATTTAAAATACAAACCAAACCAAACAAACAAAAAAAGCAACTTAGACCCATTTTAAGCTTCTTTACTCAGGAATTTTTAAGAAACAGGCCACCAGATTCTACTCAGTCTTCCTAGCTTAGTTAATTTTCCTTGGATTAATAATTAAAGGTACATCTGGTTTGTTTAAGAATAGTATTTAACATTAATATTAAAGTAGCAGCCATCATGCAATAGAGTGGAAAACCCTCAAATAAACCATCCCATGCAATGACTGCAGGTATTTACTTGGCTCCCACCTGCTCCCTTTGTTTCACTGCAATTACTCCCATGGACATAATGAAACAGGACAGGAGATGATTTCAGGTTTTCCCATCACTGCCAGGCCCTGTCTGAAGAGGCACATCCTGTGTGTGCCATGAGAGCCAAGCCACAAACACGRCCCTGAATGTCCCCTCCCCTCACAGCAGCTCCCGAGGCTGCCCAAAATGCAATTTCTCCATCTTTTCATTTCCCACACTTCCCTTTTAACTTGAGTGCTGCCACTAAGGACCCAGTCACTGATACCCAGCAGAAAAGAGCTTTTTATCAACTTGCTGGTTTATCAGCATTCTGAATGTGCTATTTTTGGAAGTTGAAGTTTGCAAACAAGCCTGATWTATTGAGCTGGAATTGATTTACCATACCTTATAGGCAACATTTTAAAAAGCTGTTCTGGGCTAATTACATACTCAGCTGATTCCCAAGTGATTAATAAAGTTCCTGACTAATTTTCTGTCTCTCTTCTGAGCTGCCAGACGGAGTACAGAAAACCCATGTACATCCCATAATGCAGATTCTCATAAAAATGGCTAAAGTTTGCAGATAGGAAAAAAAATAAAAACATGGGAAAATTTTATATTTGAACATTCCTAAAAGATATAAATATATCTCACAAAACAGGCTTACCCTTTCCTCTGTTTTCAGATCAGGTCAGTGATCTTTTTGTATCGACCTCTGTTTTTACAACAGTGTTATTACACCAATATCTTAAGGTGAATAAAAAGATATTTTTCATTAAACAAGACAGAAGGTACCACACTGCCTTTGCAGACACTTGTGCCATTCAKAGCTGACATAAGTTCCTCTGTTCTTGCAGTCTCTATTGTTTCCTAAGAATGATTAAGGGGAGTTTGTGTCACTTCCCTTTGGTTTTCTCACAAACAGAAAACACTCTGAAGGTGACCTTACTGTTCTTATTTTTTTCTTTAAATTTCATCATAAATATAAAAAGTAATCAGAAGATGTCCAGTGATCCAATTCTTTAGAGAGTGATTCAAATTCATTTGTCCCTTACAAGAACCAAAGGAAAAAAAWTTCATTATTAATTTAGGCAATTAAGAGTCATTTGAAAGCAATAACCAGTACATTAAAGAACCTGTCTCTGGGGTGCTACTTACAGTACCAAAAGTTCATTTTAAAGCATTTCCAGTGAGGAAAGGTCATTTCCTTGATGTGTTCTAGAGAATATTGTAATTTTTAAATGGTAACCTAAATGAGAAGTGGATTTTTTGTAAATATGGGGTGAATGGTTAAGAGAATTRGAAACAAAATTAAATATATGTATTATACTTATAAATTAAATCACTATAATTTAAATCACTTTAATTTAAACTATGCATGATAATATTTATCTTTTCTTCTTATTATCAAAGAAGGATCTATAGATTTCTTCCCTACTGTTACATAGGGTAGAGTCAAAAATGAAAATGTCTATACAAGACACAATAATGAATACTAAATCTTTCCAGAATCAACTGGTAGAAAGAGAATGCAACTTTGATTCTACATGAAAGGTGARGAACTGCCTTACAGTGCAAAGTTTAAATTGATATTCAGTTTATTGATAGTTAGCTCTTGCCAGYCCCAGTGTACAGGACCAGCAGCAGCCCCACGAGGCACACAGGACCTCCAGCACTAATCAGATTCTCTGGACTCATCTACAAATTACCTGTCTCACCTTTTGAAGTGCAGAAATAGATTATCTGCATGAACACTTAGTATTTACTGATGCCATCAATTCTATGGCAGTACAAACTGGGGAAGGGAACTGTATTAAACTATCTACAACTGGCAAGAGTTATACCAAGAAAGAGAGTGCAAGACAGGAATAGTAGAGGCAGATAAGTAAATTTCCCCCACAATAAAGTCAGAGAAATGATAATACAGTCACCAAGGCACAAAGCTGTGATTAAAGTTTCAAATTCTGTCTGCACCAGACTTTCTCTATGATAAAACAGTGCACAGCAGCACACCCACATTCCTCAGCTTGTCATGTCTGATAAACTATTAATCCTTTCCACACAAAGGTGGAAGTGCTTCATAAGCCCAACAAATGTATCAAAAAACACATGGCTGGTTCTCACAGTAATTAAAGGTTTGTGTGTGATATTGTTTGGCAAATACAATGTTAAATGCACTAAACCCTTGTGGAAGATGAGGTAGTGCTGTAAGGTAATATTCTCTCCCACCCTGAGTAGGTCATATTCTGTGATTTTTATAAAGGTATTAAAAGGTAAGAAAATGTGCTGATGAAATTTCATGCATGCTCATTACACCACAGAAACAAATACTAGCACAGAATCCTTTCCAAGTTYACTCATCTCAATAAAACAGCTAGATTAGATAAAAATCTGAGCTTTTATTTATTATTCTGTCAGTCTACAAAAAGTCTTTGGCCCCCATTTGAACACCCCTCTCAGATCTTGGCATCCATCAAGAATCCTTATCACAAAGCAGTCTTCAATGAATAGGAAAACAATAGAGACAAAAGCCAATAGCACAAAATAATAATGTGCTCTAACAGAAATCATCTTCACATGACATCAAAAAGAATGAGTTTGGAATAAAGGTTTCTTTCAATCAAAGGATTACAAGTACATATAATAAAACATATTGTGTTCTGCCAGACTGGAAAACAGCAATAAACTTTATTTTGATAAAGCAGAAGAGTTCTTGGGACTAAATCTTACATTTCATACTACAAAATATATCATTTTTGGACAAGTATACTAAGAGGCAACAGTCCCAGTAAACTGTATTTCTTATCTTTTCTGCCTAGTCTGGCATAATAACAGTCAACTGGCATTCTGAAATAGCTGCATGTGCCAGTTAGAAATTTGTTTCCCTCACACTCACAGACAGATATCCAGGATTGGGGAATGACTAAATATTTATGCATCATAGACTATTCCCTAAAATTATTCCAACCTCTAGRCATTATGATCCACCCCTTTTTAAAGGAGGACTAACACTAAACTAGCAACACAGACATGGATTACCACACTGGGATACATCCACAGCCAATAGTGGGGTTTCAGCAGGTGTTTGTGGAAGTGTGCCTTTCTGCTGAGGAAGCTACAAAAAATGTAGCAAAGAAGAAAAAGAGGCAACTTCAACAAGAACTTTAGTATCTGATAAAGAGGCACCTTTTTTCAGGGCAGCAGAAAAGCACAGATTTGCAAATGAAACATGCTGGAATAGAAAACAGATTGAAACTAAGGAGCCTTAAGAACACATCTAGGAAACGACCTTTCTTCACTGGAAATGCTCTAAAATGAACTTTTGGTAGACTGTAAGTAGCACTCCAGAGTAAAGGCTTGGCATTATAACCAGCTTGATTCCTGCTGTGCTCCAAGGAACCTGCTTTTGTGATTCTTTATTAAATAAATCAACTGAACTATATTAGAAATACTCAACCTCTCTAACAGAAACAATAACAACCCATTGGATAAGCCAGCTGTAGGAAAGGGTCAGAATACTTCTGCTGCCAATAGCTAAATTTGAGTTATGATAAGGATGAACAAGGTAAATTATGAAAYGGAGCAGAAAAGCAGATAAGAAAAATGAAATGAAAACCATAGGCTGAGAGGGCAGAACAGAGRAAATGTGGCTCAGGGCATCAGGAAACCACRGATTTGCAAATGAAACATGCTGGAATAAAAAACAGATTGAAACTAAGGAGCCTTAAGACCAGAACCTTGSTTAGAGATCCAAATTCTCGTGTCCTTCAACCTGCTGACAGCTCCTCCAAATACCCCCAGGACACTGCTGGCCCTTGTTGCTGCAAGGGAATATTGCTGACTCCYGTTCCATCCGTCACCGCCAGGGCTTCCAGGGGTTTTGGCAGAGCAGCTTCCCAGCTGCTCAGCCCCCAGGCTGCCCAACAAATGGAGTTACCCCTCCCATAGGCAGCACTCTGCCCCTCCCTTTGCTGGACTTTGTGAGGTTCCTGCCAGTCCTTTGCCCCACAGTTTCCAGGTTTAACCCATGGTACACTGGGAATGCCTGCAGTGGCCACACAAACCCAGCACCAACCCATGCCCAGCAGAGTGGACAAACTCCTTGCACCAGCCAGGCCTCAGCAGAGGGGCAGTGTCACTGTCAGATTTTCTGGAAAAACCCCTTTGCCCAGGATTTCTTCTTCTGGGAAGYTGGGAAGCATCAGAGAAAAATGAAAATAATATTATCTCATTTGCTTCTCCTGTGTTTGCTGCTTTGGAATGTGGTTGCAGATTGTTTATCCAACATGTGAATTGTTTTTACTTAATGACCAATCAGGGTCCAGCTGTGTTGGGACTCTGGAGAGTCACCAGATTTTCATTAGTATCTTTTTAATCCTTCTGTAAGTATCCTTTCTCTATTCTTTAGTACAGTTTAGTATAGCATTCTATAATATAATATCATACCACATAATAAAATAATAAATTAGCCTTCTAAGAACATGGAGTCAGATTCATCAATTCCTCCTTCATCCTGGGGACCCAGCAAATACCACAGGGCAGAGCAAGACAATGAGCTCTTAGTTGGCAGCTTTAGGAAAAGAGATAACCTTGGCACTCYTGAAGTAACTTACTTTGTTCTTGGAATTAATTGGTTTTTCACCTCTAACTTCTTCTAATTGTACCCAAGATTCGAGCTCAGGTCATTGTCCAGATGTGAATGTGCCCTTCCAGCAAACACAGTCTGGGAGTCAGAGTTTATGAACTTGAAGTTCTCCCCCTCTATTTTGTGATACAGCYTGTGAGGTTATGCACTGAGTGCCTCAGGACATGAGTTGGTTTTTAGAAGTAAAGCCTTTTGCTAGTCTTTGTCAGGAATGATTAGAATTATTCCCCATTTTGAACAACAAAGGCTGAGCCAAGGTCATTCTCCAGCTCCATTTGGGCATTGCTAACTGCTCTTGTTCTGAGGCCATGGCTACAAAGGGTGTCTGCTTCTCCATCCTGTCACTGTGCCTCATTTCAAACTAAACAAACATTTCATGGACTGTGCCTCATTTAAAACTAAACAAACATTTCATGGACTGTGCCTCATTTAAAACTAAACAAACATTTCCTCTCTCCATCCTGGCTCTGCTGCAGCTTGTCAAGCACTGCAGCCTGTGTCATCTGCTTCCCAAATCCATGTACATCAGCACAGCTCTAAGACACTGTTAAGAAATGCCTTGGAAAATAATTGAAGAACATTAAACAATCTGCAGTAGGCAAACATATGCAGTCCTATTTGATTTGCTTTAAGTAGACATTTCAGTATAATCTTTTCCACATAATAAATATATCTCTACAAACATTTTAAAAAATAACCTTGTTCCTTGGGCAACATCTTTTCAAATACTTCAATATATGARGCATAAAACCCCCAAGTGAACAAAAGCCTCAAAGGTATTGGTAGGAGAAGCATCCTCTTTGGAGCATCAGCTGGAATTTTTGCTTAATAAAGATAAAACCAAACACATAATGAGTTTGTCAACTTAAAGGAAAAGTAATTATTCCAAATGTTTTTCTAACCTTCCTTCTTTGACTGGGAACAGACAAGGTCACCAATATTCCCACTTGATAACTGACTTCAAATATGTTTATTTATCAAGAGGACAATCAGACAGGAAAAGGTAGGAATAAGGGTAATTTTACACCAAAGTGATTTCATGCAACTGAAAAGGAAAACAGGAACAGKTTTTTTATCATGTATCTCTGAAGCCAGCGGAGCACTGGACTTGACAATAGCAGTTTTATACAGGATACATTTTTCCGCAAAATAACCAGGAAGTTCTTCCCCTTCCCTGGTACATTAAATAAAATTAAAAATTATCTGGACTCAAGGGTTTGGATAGCTGAAAATCCAGGCCACAGTTCTCCCAGTGTGGCAAAAAAAACATATGCCACTGCCTCCTGGTTTTCCTTTAAAATTTCTATAAAGCACTGAAGATTTCTGCCTTTGGGTCTTCTCAAAAATCTCACTTGACTGTATGACAGAGAAGTATCTAGAAAATTTCATTTTCATGAGGTAACAGCTTTTTAAGTCTTCTCTGATAGGAAGTACATGAAGTACTTACCTTTAGACTGAGACAGGCTTTTCATACATCTGTCTACTTCCTTTCCTGACTAAATAAACATATCAGAAGGTTTTTTGTTTGGTTTCTTTTTTTTCCACAGCTGTTTATTAATCTAAATRGTCAAATCATTTCATTTGCAGAATTCTTTCCATGTCTAAATAACAGCTGAACAGTTTTTGGTGTTGTTTTTYCTAAGTGTTGTATTTAACTGTTGCAAAGGTGTGCACAGGCCCAGGGAGAAGCTCCAGAGCTCCTCTGAATTCCAGGATCCTGAAGTGAAAAGTGCACACAGGGAGCAGTACAAGCATCCACGTGAGATCACAATAGCTAATTAGCCACCTGCAATTTGTGGTGCATTGCCTCAAACTCCACTTARACTTCACAACATTTGAAACACTTAAACTTCTGACTTTCAGGATAAGCTTGCTTAAAACAAAAGAAAAAAATGAACAGAGCACACTTCCCTGAAGGAAGTAACTTGTAATCTTCATTAACCCCATTATGTGCAGCATCATTTCATCACCCTAACACTCCCTGCAGCTGTCTGCCAAGCACAAGCTCAAGAAAAGCTCATTTACATATGGCTCCTGGCCTTGCTCCCTAGAAAAATTTGCTAAAACAAATCACAGTGTCAAAATCAAGCTCATTAAATTTTTACATCAGGCTGCCATGTTCCCCTCAGCTCCCTGSGTATCCATAGCTCTTCCTGCAGGCAGCTTCCAGTCCTCCAGGCTCACATGCTTTCAAGGGCAGAAGCAAACCAATTATGAGAAAGGAAGTTATTTCCTCACTGCTCTGCAGAGGCACAGCCAGCCACTGCTAATTCAGCCCAGTTACCCCAGCACACCACCCTGCTGAATAACACAATATTTCCACATGCACTTCATCCAGTACCAGTATTTGTGCTGAGGCAACAACAGCACTTTAGCATACTGAAAATGGGGATGGAGCACATTTTCCACCATTGTCTGTCCCTTCTAATGATGTAGTTTTTCCTCAATATAAAGGAACATCTAGCCATTTATCTAGTAGTGATGTTAATGTTTCAGAAGACATAAAAATCCTTAGATACCTGGSAAAGTTAAAAACATTTATTAGCCTCGCCTTAATCTACATTAAGTTGGGTATTTTCAAGGAACAGGCATTTAAGGAATTGCATTACATAAAAGTTATATTCCCTGCTCACCCATCCACTCTATTTAAAAGGTACATAAACAATTYTTACTTTTTTGAAATCTCTAATTTTTTTGGATTGAAAATATTTATTTCACTTCTAAAGGATTCATGTAGCCAATATTTCACTATGCTTCTCAGAGAGTTCTTGGGATCTTTTTTGTTCACAAGGCCAAATACAGTAAAGATTATGATTTTATTCACCACCACTTCACTTTTTCATTTGTTTTCAGGCCTGACACATTGCACTAATGTTTGATGGAGTGCAGTCATTCCTTCCCAGCCCAGGCCTGCCCTGCCACGGCAGGTAGGATGCAAATCAATGGAATTGCTTCTGAACCTCACAGCCAGTAAGATTTCTCCCTCAAAAGTGCCACAGGCAGCTGATGCTAAAGCTTGCAATGCTTTTTTCAACTTCCCAGATTTCTTGGAGTTCTGCTGAATCAGGATTTTACACCAAATATGCTATCTACTGCAGAGCTACACTGCTTCAACTACAAGTGTGGGTCAATAATCAACAGGCAACTGACCCAAAGAAAATCCCCACAGAGTGTTATTATTAACTGACCCAAAGAAGTCACCAAATCCTCAGCCCCCTGGCCGTGTTCAAGCTACTGATGATCCTCACCATCATCTGGTGAGTAGAGTCAACTTAGTGAGACCTGGAACAAAAATAATTAATTTAAAGAAAAATGGGGCAGAGGAGAGAAGCAGGATGTGAACTCAGCCCCACTCCTCTCATCCAACTCATTTATTCCAGCTGAAACCATTTCCAGCACCATTGGGGGTGATCAGGAGGAGCCACAAGGAGAAGCCATCAGCATCCCAGTGATTATGGATACCCCAGGACAGGAATGAAAGGCCAACATTAACATCTCTGCAGTTAAAATCAAACATCCAGCACCATAGATTCCCACAGCTCCTGATGGAATTTGCAGTCTTCTGAGGTCAACTAAACAATGTTACTCTTGGAAATGACCAGAAACACTGAAAAAGTCTTTATGACCAGCTGCTGAGAGCTCAGGCATCCCACACTGCCCCTGACCACACAGACAGATCCACTCCACAGCCATTGTATGCACATGCACTACTATACAATATTCTGACATTTGACCTCTAGCAAAGTATTAAATTCAATATTGGCATTCCTGCATGGAGCTAAGGCTAGAGTAACTCATTCTGCATCTTCCTAGCTGCACTTGCACAGCCTTTACAGCCAGAAACAGCTTGAAATTGAAAACAATTTGAAACCAAGACAAAGTAGACAAACAAAAAAAATCACAACARGTGTTGCTTAAACACCTGAAGCTGTTCTAAACTTCCAAACATCAGCCTCCAAATTGCATTCACTTTCTGCTGCCAGCTGAGAGGCAGCTCCACCACCCAGAGCCTGCCAGTCCCTTGAATTAGGGACAGTGACCCACAGCCAGGGTACTTCCTGCAATCCTTGGCCATTGGTTTCCATCTCATTCCCAAGGGCCAAGGCTGCCCTTACATGAGAGCCAAAATTCTCTCATCACCCACACAGGAGGGCAGACCTGCCACAAGGATTTCTGACCAGAAATCTGTGCCATTGATGTCCCAGCTTTCAACAACCTAATTATGGTATCCTTGAACAAATAACATTCTGTAGGGATTTTCTGATGGATTGTTTTGGTGTTTTGTGAGGGYTCCCTCCCAAATATACAACATTAATGAGCAAAAATTGTCTGACATTGATATGTCACTTCAATAATGAATATTTACTCCATATGCCCAAGTCCAACTGGCTCTAGTGAAAATTCAACACCTTGGATGTCTCTCAGAAAACTAAACATCAAAAGGAACAAATCTTTAGTAGAAAAACGGCATCATTTTCTAAAACTTGACACAAAAATTATTCTTTAATATTATCCCATTGAATAGAACTTTCTCCCCTAGTTTCACAGGACTGCCACTGCCTTTTTAAACATATCCTTTTCAAACAATCATGCTGGGTTAGTGAATTGTGTGCTCTGTCATTCTGAGATGAACTCAGACAGCAGGGCAGAAAAAAGAAAAATCCAGAAACCCCACAGGACCTATGTGCACCATGTATCCCAAAACTGACAGAAGCAATATATTTTCAGGACCTGAAAAAAAGASCTACTAGCAGTACAAAAACAAGGTTCACTTAAATAACAGGCTGCTCCCCTTTTATTTATTGCAGTTAAAACAAGCATCTTCATGGSTGCTTCTGCATTTTCATTTATTAAAGCAAAGTGCACAAATAAGGCTAAAAGGGCCAAGATTTAGACCTGAGATTGAAGTACTAACCATGATCTAATCCCCACAAAGTATTTTAATTTCCTAGGTACCCCACAGAGATAACATGTCTCAAAGTAGCACATCTTACATTAGATTCTCAAATCAGAACCTGTTGTCATTCTTGCTGTACCACATTCATTTTTCAAACAGCAGAAATGTTCCCAAAYACATTTTAGCTCATGCCAGAGATTGTCCATAACCACTTAATCCTCAAAATGTTTAACCTGCTAGAGATGCAGGTGAAACTCTCAGATGCACTTCTAGAATGAAGAGAGGCAAGTGAGTCTCATTTATCACTTGCAGCTTCAAAATTTTGAGCTTTATAGATCAAGACACTGTGAATATTCCTTGGAACATAACATCAGCCCTGCTCCAATAGGGGCTGCTCTCATTAGACTGCTGAGCACTTTTTAGGAATATTGTGTTGTTATAAAGGCTGGCAGTTCCTTKGTTAAGATTAAAGTGAGCCATTTCATTACTGAAACCCTGTAAAACACTGCATCTGAAAGGCCTTACTGCCTGTAAAAGACCCAGCCTTTAAACCTGAAGAATAATATATTTGTGCAGAGCTCTTAAACTGATTGGATGCTGCAAGCTCCTGTCTGTGTGGGAGCCTGCCCACTCTGGAATTTCAACAGCTTTTTTATGAGCTGCAYGTTGGGATTCACAGCACATCTACACTTTGTCATAGGCACTACCCTTTATATCATTTGATTTCAAAGCTGCTTGCTACAAATCCTCTGCAATCAGGTTGTTATTAATACCTTTAATCTGCCCCCAGACAAGAAATCTAGTGCAGTGGGGCTGTGCCAAGCAGGCTGAGCAGTAATCAGCGACCATATCTGATGGATTATGTTCTTTGTACACTATTTACAGTGAGCAAGGAACAGAAAAACACACATATGCTCATGCCTTGTGCTACTGTGCATGCAGGCACTGCTGCTGGCTCCATCTGCATTCCCACCACTGWGTTCTCTGCAGCCAAAGCAGCTGAAAAGAAACAGAGGTTTGGGGAAAGTGCCATACTGCCCCCCTAATAGAATGAAATATTCACAGTTTTTATCAGGTACATAAAAAGTGCTACAACTTGAATATACTGGGCAGTAAATAGCAATTCTGAGCTCTGCTGTATGTTGTTTGCTTTTGCATATTGAATGGGAAATCCAGGAGTTTACTGAAACTTAGGCAAAATTAATATCAATTTCTGTTCACCTTCTGGAAAAAATCCCTCATCACTGCTACTTATCTCTTCAACTTAAAATTCCTTTAATTTCAACTGCCTTGCAGTCATAGTTCTGAGATCCATGTAACTAGAAGGCAGTCCTGTGCTACTAATTTGAGAGTCTTTTCCTTTGAGAGAATTAATTTTGGCAGTTGTTCCTCCTTTTTTGTTGGTTTTGGGTTTTTTGTTTGTTTGTTTATTGGGYTGTTTTTCTTTGTTTGTTTTTAATRTATTGCCAGTGGCAATATTCTATGTATGTACTCTAGTCTAGACTCCTGGGCCCCTGGTTTCTACAACATTCCTTTGCTCAGTGCACAAAGAGCACAAAGGTTCTCTGAGGTTCTGGTAAATAGCACAAATTTAGCACAMACACAGCAAAGAATAATCAAACCCCACAGCCTCTGTCAGTAGGAGCTAAATGAAAATTCATAGCATGGAGTTTTCAAACAATGCCAATCTGCTGAAATGACAGCACAATGAACTGCAATGTTGACAGAGATAACAAGAAATCACCCAAGAYTGACTTTGAACAAACACACTTTACTTAGAATGCTCCCTCAAAATGGGTGAAAACTGGGAGCCAGCTTAATAAAAGCAGCAACCAAACACAGCCAAACTTCACCACTTTTGGCCTACTCTGAATTCACATCACTTTTCAGCTTCCACTTRAAGAAACTTTTGCTAGAGACCATTGCACAGCTGCACAACACCTGGGTAGAGGTTGCTGAGTTTGGAAATGAGCTGTGGCCATCCTCCAACTCTCAGTTCAAGAACTGGGGACAGCTCAGAACAATCAGCACAAAGAAAAGATAAACCATTAGTTACTCAAAGAAGCACTAGATTACGCAGTGCAGGACTTGTGTGAATACCAAAGAACAAAATTTATCTGAGGAATTTCCCTGCACAGATCTGGCAGCACYATATATTACCCTGACTGCATTCAGTGAATAAATAAGTAGATTTAAGCATTTGCAGAAGAGGCTGGAATGRGTCAGACACACTGGAAGGGTGCAGAAACTGATTATTGATAATCAACATACTCACACACAGAGATTAATGCAAGCAAATGTCTCACTCTCACCAAATTTCTTTGAAAAGCCCTTTTCTGAAGGAGTTTTACATGCCAGATAATAACAGCCATCACTGACACTCTGAAAACAGCCAGGAGTTATTTTTATGGAAACAAACACAATAATTTTCATCTGCTGCCTATTGATTTTCTTCTACAGCTTAGGCACAGGTGTGTGTTTGTTCAGTGCATTTGAAATGTTCACTTATACTGATCTCTAGAGGCTCCCAAAACAGGACAGGAAAATAATCTCTCTCTTACTTTGTCATTTCTATTTATTTAACAACAGCCCTTTATGTGGCTCTCCTTGCTGGTTTATCTCATTCCCAGCTATTTTTAGCGTGTTCCAAGGTGGGGGAAGGCAGTAAAAACTGGCACCAGAAAGAACAGAACATCCTGGGAAAGAGGAGAAAAGAATAACCTCAAATGCATGTAAATAATTACACACTGCATGGCAGAAAGGTGAGAGATTTCGGGCCTGATTCATGATCACTTCATCCAGCTGTGTGCACACTTCAGAGCCCAATCCTGCAGCCTAATTATCTATATATATTATATATATAATAGAAAATGAACAGGTGTCATTTCCTGGAGTATTGTGAAGTTAGTTCAAGTGCACAGAATAGCTGAAATGGAGATCTATGTACTATCTCTGCACAAAAAGAGATTTTTTTCAATCATCAAAGCTAGTATTTAGCAAAGTGTAGTGAATAGCAAAGCATCAACTAATTTTATGTTCACATCCTCTGAGTTTACTCTGTTTTTCCCCAAGTTCACTGTGATCTGTAGTATAGAAACACCTTCTGAAAAACACCAGAAGTATGACAGTAAATTAACTGGACCACAGCAATGACTGCTGAAGTTCTTTTAGATTAAGGGGAAAAAAACCCCAATCATTAAAAAGAGTTCTTCTTGCTTTAGCTAAAATTTAAAATAAAAAAAAAAATCCTGCAGCTCATTTTGGATCCTAATATCACTTCCTAAGCACAATTTGCCCACAGCAGTGAGATAATTTGATAAAATTCTGGGAAAGACACGGCCTGCCAGCTGACAAAACTCAGGAAACACCTCAGGACTGGAGGCACTGGAGGGGCTCAGAAACCCCAGCACGTTTCTGCTTACCAACAGGCAAAGAGCCCAAGAACAACAGCAAACACATGGAATTACTCTCCTTGGCAAGCTCAGGAGTTTATTCAGAAGTGCTAAACACTTTTGAGGAGAGGCCAAGACTTAACCTGTTTTTGCAAAATGTTCTGCAGAGTGAAACAGCTGTGATGGAGAAATTCTAAGTCTGAACAGAATCCGATCAATGTTTTCAGAAACTCAGCTGAAGCATTTATTTCATGGAACCCTTCAGAGAAAAAAGTCAGAGAGCAAGAACAGACAAGGTTCCAGCACATGGACCAGTTTCATGTTTTTAAATTTGTTAGGCCAAATGGATTTCATCCTAAAATATTTCATTTGCCAAGAAATTTAGTTGTAAGCTCTGAGAATCCAAGACAAAGGTAGTGCCAGAACACTGAAAAAAAATGGGAAATAAAGAACTGATCTTCCAAAAGGGGACTGGGGGAAATCATTTAGCAGCTTAATTTGAGCTCTACAAATACTCAAAACCCAAAACAGAACAAAGAAAGCATCAGTACCCAAGAGTGAGACAAACAAAACTCAAACAAAACTCCCTGCTGCAATCAATAAGCTCCTGAAGATAAAATACAATTATAAAGCAGGCAACATTGATTTTTTTTTCCAAAACAAACCAAGTTAAACCTAATTTTCCTCTGTAACACTCTACAAGAGCACCTGGATATCAGGTCTTCTGTAACTTGTCTGTAAGAGGTTTTTTAACAGTATTTCATATGACAGTGCAAAGCAAACTTGGAAATGAGATGAAGATGAAACTATTACATGAGAAGAGACAAAAATGGTTGAACAACATCACTCAGAGAAGAGTTATTGATTATTGCCTGTCCAGAACACACCAGGAAGGTTTCCCTGTGCTCACTACTAATATATTTCTTTAGCCTACAATGAAACTTCCTCACTATGAAAGTCAAAAATGCCAATTTTATCACATTAAACTACTTCAAAACCTGAAAAAAAATAGATTCTTATTGTGAAGAAATGCCACACCAGAATGAAAAGGAGGCACTTCACTGCTTTCACAGCCTAATGATGGCTTGATGAAGCCAGCAATTCCCAGTGAGGGAGCCAAGCAGCCTCGTGGGCCATGGGCAGCAGCTCTGTGACTTATGGCTTTATTCTCTTACACTGGCCTCTCCAGCACCAGCTGATAAATCAACACACAAGTCATTAAATGGTTCATTATCCCAGCAATATGATTCATTCTCTCTGCYAGGAAGAAAGAAGAAATGATGGGCATCTTCTGCTTGTACCCATGGCTGTCCATCAATAGAACAGATTAAGTGCCTGAGGGAGTTGAGTTTGGTGTAAAGGTCAATGGGATGCTTCATGTGCCAGTTTTTGTTCTGCAAGGCCTGACCTCTTAGCAGGGGGGAAAATGTGGACAAAGAGGAAGAGAATGTGGTTATCCTGCTGTGTAGACAGCTTTTTAAAATAAAATAATCATTTACTTAAGAAATAAGAGCCATGACAGAAGAGAATGGAAACAGGGCTTGCACCTGGTCACCACRAAGTCTGGCAGCATCAGTAACCTATGCTTAGAAAAACATCACTTTTTTACCATGCATTCACATTTCAGACTGTCCATGGCAGCCAGGAGGTCTGAATAAGAATTACAAGATATATAAAAAATAAGTCTCTGTCATCATATTATGCTGAAGATCATATAAGATCCCTTTAAAGATAAAAAGAGTGGGGAAAAAACCTCTGGCCTAACCTAAGAAAAAGCAGAAAAATGTGTATGATCATTACTTCACAGAAACAATGAATAGAAGCAAGTAGGTGTTCTTACTTCCAGTTACTCATCATATATCAGATCCATTACAAAATTTAAGAACAAGCTGATTTATAAAAAGATTATGTCCTTATCTTAATCACAGTAACTCAAAGCTTTGTCTTCAGAATTGAGGGATTGTTATATTTCTTCCCAAGATTTTAATTGCAACAAGAGTTTGACTTTCTAAGAGTGCTTGGGGTTTTTTTCTTCTGTCAGAAAACCACTCAAAAAACAACAGCAGAAACACTTGTAGTATGATACTTAGAGGAGATGGGAAAGATTAGGCTTTACTAAAGACATCAGGGAACTGTGCAAAACCAGAGTAAGAGCCAGGATTCAGGCTAATTTTGTATCTAGGGTAAGCCCAAGGGTTTTTACCAGAACTTTTGGTTGGAGTTTTTCACACAAAATTAGATACAACAAGATTCAAAGGATATTTATGCAAATACTACATGAGAGGCATGGTATTTATATAAATTATTTTATATAGTTACACTAGGCAGATCTGTTCCACAAAGGAAAATCATTTCCAAATTTCCAGRCTATGAGCATTCCTTATAAGAACATCACATTTCAGTGTCCTTGTAACCATAGGCCACAGAGATGAAGACATTCAGGAACAAATTTTAATAATATCAGTGCACTTGTATAAAGATCCAATTTTCTGAAATTTGAAAGCCCAAGTATTTTTCACCAATGCCAGCTGCACTGGAAGTACAGACCTGTTACATTATTCCTAGATATCAGCTATCATGCACCTCTCAAGAGGTGGAATGTAAACTGCCAGAGCAGCAGGATGGTTCTGCTTGAACAGATCATGGGGATTGCAAGGTCTGGCTTTGAGGCTTAACAGGACTGCAGCTCTTCCTGCAGAAATCCTAACGAGTATCTGCTCCTCAGCTGGCACAGCACACAAATACAACAGGTTTGGTAGAAAGATTCTTTGCTGTTTCAAGTTACTGATCAGAAATAAGCATCGCTCAAAAGAGTTAAGTCTCAAAATCATACATTATTTTGAATGGCTGAAAAAATTCTCTATGGAAAGTAGTAATTTGGGAATTGGAAGAAATTTTTTTTTTTGCTTGCATTTTGAGGTAAAAATATAAACAATAAAAAAGTACCATATTCCTAAAGCAATTTAGAACTTGTTCTGCAGAATACATGGAAGATATGAAAAAGGAAAAAAGAAAATGCAATGTATGGGCCTAAATWGTTTCCTTTTAATCTGGAGATATACCTATAATTTGCTAGCAGTAACAGAGGGTAACAATTCCTGCCTTTCTCTTTGGGAAAGTGGGGGCAGAGTTCCAGAATTTCAGGGCAAGCAAAACACCTTCAGATCTGCTTGGCTGAAAAGTCCTGGAGTGCTGCTGGAATCCTGATCATTTCAGAAAAATGTGAACAGTCTTCAGGTGATGGTCTCAGCTGACATACAAATWCCTGAGAACCAACAGGTTTTTGTGATTAAAGAAAAAAAAAACACCATGTGTTCCTCTAGATATGATTTAGTCCCAACCCAAACCATGGTTTAAAGATTTACTTCTCTGCACTAAATGGCAGAACCATCTCCCCTCCCAGGCAGGATTCACTCGTTCTTAGGGCAAGAAAGGGAGGGCTTGAACACAGTTCAGAYTTCCAGGGACCCCAGGAGCTGACCTGACAAAGTCACCTCACCTCTCTGGCTGCTCTAATGCTGGAAATCCACCAAATGCCCCAGGGCCAGGCTGCAGCAGTGCTCAGCTGCCTGCAATCACTGAATAAAAATAAAAACTAGAAAAGAGTTTCCCAAGAATTTCACCACTTGGATTCCTCAAGCTGGCATAAAAGCATTTTTTTATCTCTTGTCRAAGACTAAACTATTTTATTCTTTGGATTTAATGGCAACCATATTCTGCACTCTGGAGTTTTGGGGAAAAAAGCATATCCTGTGAGGTTTTAATTTGAAATGTTAGTACATTCTAAGCACYCCTACATTTCCACAAAAGTGTTGATTTCAACTTTATCCCATCTCAGTAAGTGTTCCTGGGAATTAAATGGAAATGACAGCAACAGAATTGGTTGTGGACAATGTACTTGGAACCAGGCTACATAAACCAGTATTATGTATAATTAATTGATGATCACAGAGATCTGCCTTTCTAGACTGACTCCTATAAAGAGCACCTTATGCTRTATCTTTGCAAATCTCTTTTCCTACAACTCAGAAAAATTTATGTCAAAAAGCAGTGAAATGTGACATATTCCCCCAGAGCAGAGACATTAACTTTTTCTGAAACTAGTCTGCATGAAATAAAAAAAAAATTAGCATAGAATTAACATTTTTGAAGACTCCTAATCTGCAAAATTATGTTATTGAAACTGACAGCAGTGAGGTTTGTCTCTTCACACAGGTCCAGGAAAGGATAACCTCAGAGGGASCAATGGGCCAGCCTCAACAACTAATCATGATTCAGATACTTAGCAGAAGTAGTAAGGAAAAGGAATATGAGTAGTAAATCTTTTAGAAGAGATTTCTCCCTCTGTCCTCCCTGACAGGGCTTTAATGAGACTCAGGAAGGGGAAGGTGAGGGTGTAGGGGAAGGAAAAAAAGAAAAATCTTCAGAAAAGATCACATATGAGGAAAAAGAAGAAAAGCAGGACTGATGAAAGGCACAAGTAGCTCAAGTTCAAGATCTCCTGATTTTCAACTACAATCTAGCAAATTCTTCACATTTCACTAATTACGTTTTCTTTGTCAAAATGCAAACAAGGGAAAATAAACATATTTTTCAAAATAATATAGCATTTAAATGAGATCAAAAACATTTCTGATGTTTCATAATTTGACATCCAACATTTAGCTATAGTGACCATCAATTTTCATYCTGACACACACTGATTTTCACTAGTTAGGCACTTTCTCCCCACGTAGCTGCCATTATATAAACACTATATACCCTATATGCAGGATATATCGTTCTCCATAACTGTTCAGTAACTATTGGCAAGTATCAAAGGTGCTGGGTATGATTTCACAGAACACCTTTCAGAAGTAGTGAGACTGAAATTGTTCCAATATGAAGCCTGGGGTGTTTTAACGTGATATAC